>OX632360.1:39366302-39533049 GCA_951751655.1 Ophion costatus
TTAGGCGAGGAAAAAAATTCAGATTTTCATGATTTTTTTTGAAGCTAAGATATCTACACGATTTTTGTATTTTGTATTTTTTAAAATTTATTGATGAGATAAACGACGTAACACGTAGCGTCGGCGCGGTTAATCTGAAAAAAAAACCAACGAAGATTTTTCTTCCGTTAACACTCATACGCAAAATATGAACCAAAAAAAAAGTAAAAAATGTTGAAAATCGATTACATGCAACGTTTCGAAACAAAAAATTGAATTTTTCATAAAATGGCTATATCTTGCAATAAAAATTCTTGTTTTGTTATTTTTCAAAAACATTTGGGCTACGTTTTGGACAATAAGGTTAGAAATATTCATACCATATTTCATCAGAATCGGTCGTTTAGTTTTTCAGCTATACGTTACGCCAGTTTTTCTAGCCTCCGCAATTTTCAAAGATTAATAAAAAAAAACCGTGTAACGCAGTCAAAAGTAGTAATAAAATTATCCTAATTTTACCCAATTCTCAAAAACGTTCGAGGAATCTGTCCGTAATAAAAAAATAATGAAAATTCACGATTTTTTCCTTGCGTAAAGGTATCCCCTTAAGGATTTATTTTCATCGCGGATTTTTTTTTTGGCTGGTGAAAAGTGGCGAGCCATCGCGAAAAGTCGGTGCATATAATGAGCGCGACTCTAAATTGTCGAGGTTAAGCGTATAGAATTCAATTAACCGAGATTCTACGGAGAGATCGAACGAAAAACGTGGTGAACATAGATCGCTATACGCGAGCGAGAGCCATATATCCGAGAGCATATTTGGATCGGTATCTGCGAGTGGTGCGATACCATCATCACGTTTCTTGGCACCTCATTTACATCGCACGTTACAAACGCAATCACCGTCTCATTGTTGGTGTCATTTGTACCGTTAGAATTTCCACGTTACCTTGGATGAAAATAGTCATGCGGAATTTTCTCTCGAATGATTGAACCGTCGAAGAAAATATACTCACATCCTTTTCCCATTCCCTACAGCTTGCACTTGTACTGCGGATCAAACGATTCAATGATCCGATGGAGAGAAAAGTTTTCGTTTCTGTAACTTCCGCCGGCTACAAATTTTGAACAGCATTTTTAATTATAATAATGAATATTTTTTTAGTGAAAAATTACTAAAAAATATTATTTAAAAAAAAATTACTTCGATAAAGGTCTGTCATTTTTGAAATTTTTAGTGATTTTATTCGAGTGATAAAATAAATTTTAAGTAATTTGATTTGAGTTACTTAAAGATTTTTAAGTAATTTAATTTGGGGAATTTTTTAATATTTAAGTCATTTTATTCGAGCAATGTACATTTTTTTTAAGTAATTTTATTCGAGTAATTTAAAAATTGTTGCGTGATGTTCTTGAAGTAATTAAATTTTATTAAAGTTATTTAATTTATGTAATTTAATTTAAGCAATCAACATTTTTTCTTTATCTTATTATCCGGATTGTCCATTGTCAGGCCTCGTGGCTCTACTGTCCCATGCTTTGGTGAATTGCACGATAATCGACGACGACGAACCGAGAAGAACTTTTCCCTCACGCCGAGCGATCGATGGAACTAGAGGAAGGTATTGTTGAAATTACCGAAAATAAAACTGAAATTACTTCCGGCTCTCAAATATGCTAATATATGAGGTATTCCACGTGATTCCGGTGGACTTTTTCCCTGACCCCCGCCAATTCGATTCATTTTTTCTATCTGATTCCATTGACTCTAAAAGACACCCTAAATTTTTTTACATTTTTCGAAACAACCTTTAGTAAAAAAAAAAAAAAAAATTCCGAAAAAACGCCCCGATTTAAAAATCTGAAAAAATTCCCTAAAGTGCGTGATTATATGTAAAAATTTTCAAGCTATCACACGAAGTGGAAGTATGATTTTTTCTGTCCTTTCTTAACGTTCAAAAAAATCCGAAAAATTCAAGAACCGCTTACTTCGGGCGGGTGCTTAAATATTTTGATACCCACAATGAATTTTTTTGACTATTTTTGACTAACCAAATTACAATCATGGACCTTGAACAGTTAGCAGTCAAAAAGTTCTGGTATTAATTTCAATTGAAGTCGTTTTCAGCACAGAAAAAATCATACTTCTACTGCGAGTTCTAGCTTGAACATTTTGACATATAATCACGCATTCTCGGAAATTTTTTCAGATTTTTAAATCGGGGCGTTTTAAAAAAGAAAATTAAAAAAAAAATATTTTGTATAATTTTTTATATAATTTAAATCTTTTTAATATAATTTCTCCTTTTACTTATTAGTTATTATGTATATTTTTATTAATGACAGAACAGTGATCTCTTACAAAACAAACGAGATACGTCACGAAAGTTTCGTAGATCATTTTTTCGGCAAATTTATTCCTCCAATATCTTTCAAACTTTTTACAGGATCCTTATTAACGATCTTCAGCCTAAATACGTAAGAAAAGATTCTGGTTGATACCGAAATCGAGAACATAAAAAAATGAAAAACAATTTTCGTTGCATTCCAACGATGCAAATTTCAACATTGTGCAAACGTTCAGCTCCTTAAGTTAAAAAATCGATCATTACGATTAAATTTTTCATTCATTATTTCGCTGAAATCATACCTTGTTACTTACATAAATGAAATCGTAATTTTTATTTTCTTCGTCTACCACAAATTTAGTAGGAAGATTATGATTATTATTGTATATAGTTTATTCCATATTTTATTATTATAATGCTTTACGATCATTATTTTATAGTTTACTATTATTATGTATCGTTCATCTTCCATGTACATATACTTCCTTGTAGCTTATGATAATTGTTTCTTCGCATATCTTTTTATGTCAAATTATTATGCCTTTTTTCACATTAGTTTATGGTTTTTTTTTTCATTTCGATGATGGAAAAATGATATATTTTAATTTTGCTCACAGGTAGTTGTGAAAATAATTTTTGCGGTGCTTTTTGATAAGACCGTATGCTTGGTAGGTTTTCGAATAGATATCTTCTTGGATTTACCGTTATAACGACGCTGAATGGGATTGATCGAGATTCATTGAGAACTCTGGCAAACAGCCTTCATTCGTCTCTATGTCTCTTTTTCTCGCTCTCTATAAATGATTTCCCATTGATTTCACGAATCAGAAAATACTACGATCCGGAGGAGGAAAATCCTTACGAGAGTTACGGCTCGTCCAATGGACGGTATGATCCGTACGAGGAAGAAACCGGTAAGTTCTTCCTCTTCGTACTTTGCATTTTCACTTCGAGCAAGGCAGGATATACATTTAGACGAAAATATGTTAAGCAGTTTTGAGGGATTTTTTAAACGAAGAAATAATTTCTTGGTTAAAAAAAATTATTGTTTAATATTGAACAAAATATATAAATATATGTAAATTTTATAATATATATATATTATATATATGAGGTATTCCACGTGAATCCGGTGGACTTTTTCCCTGACCCCCGCCATTTCGATTTTTTTAATATGATTCCATTGACTCTAAAAGACACCCGGATTTTTTTTACATTTTTCGAAACACCCCTTAGTCAAAAAAAATTTTTTTTCCAAGAAAAGACGTCCCGATATAAAAATCTGAAAAAATTCCCAAAAATGCGTGAGTATACATATGTAAAAATTTTCAAGCTATCACCCGCAGTGGAAGTATGATTTTTTCGTTAGCAGTCAAAAAGTTCTGGTATTAATTTCAATTGAAGTCGTCTTCAGCACAGAAAAAATCATATTTCCACTGCGGGTGATATCTCGAAAATTTTTACATATAATCACGCATTTTTGGGAATTTTTTCAGATTTTTTACTCGGAGCGTTTTTTTCGGATTTTTTTTTCTACTAGACTAAGTTGTTTCGAAAAATGTAAAAAAAATCAGGGTGTCTTTTAGAGTCAGTAGAATCAGGTTTAAAAAAATTAATCGAATTGGCGGGGGTCAGGGAAAAGGTCCACCGGATTCACGTGGAATACCTCATATATATATATATATATATATATATATATATATATATATATATATATATATATATATATATATATATATATATAAAATATATAAAACTTATATTATATAATTTTTATATGAATAAAAATTTATATTAAATTTATATTAAATTTACAAAAATAAAATATATAAAAATTAAATTTATATTCTATTAGACAGTAATTAAAATGAAAAATGCAAATTTAAGGGAGTGGCACGCAATTTAAAAAAATCAAAAGTTCACGCAACATTTCTATAGAAGTCGGATTAAAACAGCAGTTTTTTTTCTAATTGTTCCGAAACGTAGAAGTTAGGAATATTTCTACCAAGTGTCAACTCAATCGGCTAATAATTTTTGAGTAATCCTGCACGGTAATTTAGAAAATGCAGTTTTGAGAAAAACGCGTTTAAAGTTTACATTAAATTTGAATTAAATTGCACTAGGGGCCGTTCATGTATTAGGTCATTGATTTTTGCACATTTTTTACCCCCCCCCTGAAATCATCCTATCCTTCCTATCGGCATAATTCAATTATTATTACCGTCATTCAATGACCAGACACCCCCCCAGTTTAAAATGACGTAATTTATGGACGGCCTCCTAGGTACCTGTGGTAACTAATTACTCAAGCAATCCATTACAAAGTAATTAAATTGTCAATTACAGGAGTAATTGTAATGGGTAATTATTAATTTAATTACTTTTTGTCCATTTCTGTCTGTCACTTCTACCTGCAGCGCGCGCTCCGAATCCAAGGCACAGCGTTGCGTGGTTGTAACGTTTGAAGTTTTTCGAATTTCGCTTCGAAGCTTTGGAAAAATATTCTACATGTATAGTTCTATCGTTCAAAACAAAAATCTATTTTTTGATATCCCTCCTTAAGATAACGTTAATAAAAAAAACTATATAATTCAGATATTAATAAGAAAGTCGATGAAATTCACCGATAAATCTTAAAGGATACAAATGTTTTTACACATGGATTCGCCCAATGAAAATTCGATTTCGACGTCACCAAAAATTTCAGTACATCGTTTTTCATTTTTTGTGTCTTATTAAAATTGAAATAATTAGGCACAGTTGCTCATGAGAAATCACGGTTTTAGCCCTCGTGAGTATCTGACATATTGACTGTCATTGACGTCATGAGCAATTGTGTAAAATTGTTTTGATTTATATATTTTCAACGTTAAGGGGTTACGTGGGTTTTGAAGCAAAAAACGCATATTTTCTCTATTTGAAAAACAATATAATATATAAATTATTTTATTCAAACGTTAAAAACATAAAAGAGCAGCAATCCAACAATATTTTTAAAAATTTCATTAAAAAATTTGGTAGATTCAGCCGGTGGGACCTGGTTTCCGGAGACCCCTGAAAAAAGTGTCCTCGCGGTGGTCACGATAACTCATGATTGCTTTATCTGGAATTAAAAAACAAATCTTTTTCTGTTAGTAGATAAGTATAGCTCGTGATTGAACGAAGGATTTTAAAAAAAATGAAATTTTAATTTTTGGCAGAGTTGTATGCAAAATAGTTCAATTTTTGATACAATTTACACTACGCCTTGTAAAATTAGCTGTAACAAAAAAAACCTTACCTCAATCACTAGTCAATGCTATTTTCAAGAAGTGTGCAAAATTTTACCAAGGTCGGTGCATTAGTTTATAATAAATCGTGTCCACCGACTTCAAAAATAGGGTTTTGAGAAAAATGGGATTAAAGTTTTCAACAGGGGTAATTCCCAAAGACTCTTTCTCCTAGACTTTTCCTCCGATTGACTTAAAAATTTGGGAGAATATTCTAGACATATTGTACTAGTAGATTTAAACTATGAAATTTAGAAAATGACCTTTTTTCATTTTCCAACCCACGTAACCCCTTAAAATGATGCAGTGGAACTTACGGAAAGTCCGAAGACGAACTTTAGTTGGACGTATCTACGTCTAAAAAAGATCAGGATATTTTCACGTTGATCGGTCAACGCTCGACCTTTCTCAGCCGGTGATTATTGATTATAACAAATCACTCTACATTTCAGATCTCTCAGATATCAGGAACAACGTGCCGGGTGAGCCAGGTGTAGACTATCCGGCGTACACGAGATTGCCCCAAACGGAATTCGTATGTGAAGCCGAGTTCAGAGGTGAGTTAAAATAATACGAGGAGGTCATGAATGAAAAAAAAATGGAGTGTTCATCTTCATTTCGTTTTTAAAAAACACGTTTTTTTTAAACGAAAGATCGAAACGAATGAAAAACCAAATGAAAGTTGAAAATTTCGAAATAAATTTGGAAATTTTGAATTAAATTAAATTAAAAATTAATAAATCAAATTGAAATGAAGAAATCAAATTCGAATTAATTAATTAAATAAAAATAAATAATTAAAAAATTAAATAAAAAATTTGAAATTTTGAATTAAATTTCCAAAATAAAATTTGAAATTTTGACTCAAATTTCCAAAATAAAATTTGAAATTTTGACTCAAATTTCCAAAATAAATTTTGGAATTTTTATTTGAGAAAAAAAAAAAAATCACGAATGAAGTGCTTGTCGCACCGTGCGTAAAAGTGAGGGAACAGACCCTCTTATGATCGAGCATCGTTATAATATTTCATTAAAATATTATTAATTTACCGGCCGGGACATTTTTTTCGAATATTTGTCGAAAGTACGGTAAAAATAATTTCGCCATTATTCTTGAGGCTTGAGTATGTTTTATTACTACTGTTGGCTGGTACACGGTTAAAGACAAAAATCTTTCAAAATGACGGATATGTAGTACAGCCTTCTAAACGGTTTGCGGCGGATGTTTTCACACGGCGGGACACGTAGCATCGGCGGAATTAATCTGAAAAAAAACTAATAAATATTTTTTTTCCATTCACACTCATACGCAGAATATGAACCAAAGAAAAGTGAAAAATGTTGAAAATCAATGAAATGGTACGCTTTGAAATACAAAATCGAATTTTTTGAGAAAAATAGCTACATTTCGCAAAAAGAAAAATACTTCTTTTTTGTTTTCGAAAACATTTAGGGTCGTGTTTTAGATAATAAGGTTAGAAAGATCTATACTAAATTTCATCAGAATCGGGCGATTAGTTTTTTAGCTATACGTCTCGTCAGTTTTGAAAATGCAGTGCAAAAGACCGTGCCATACCCTCGCCATTTTGAAAGATTAATTTTCAACAAATACCATTCAACAGCTAAAAGTAGGAATAAAATATACCCTAAGTCTCAAAAATGGTGAAGAAATCTTTCTTTGAAAAAAAAACAGTAAATTCTTTCCTTGCCTCGTTTTTCAAGAAATGTTAAAACCATTTAGGGTCATGTTTTCGAAAATGAGGTTAGAAAGGTACCAAATTCCACCAGAATCGGTCGATCAGTTTTTCAAAGTTTATTCAAAGATTAGTTCTTAAGTCTCAAAAATGATGAACGAATAACCTTGAAAAAAAAATTATGAACATCAGCAAATTTTTTCCTCGTCTAAAGGTATCTCCTACCCTTAACATTTTTCATGCACGAAAAAAAAAAACATAATTTTTCACATATCAATGGCTGCAAGTGGCATGGCGCTTATTGAAAGCGTCTTCGCCAAATTTCATTACGAAACTGCGACAGATGAACAGACGGTGTTCGAAATATAGAGAATTTCAGTGTCCACGGAACCCTAAATACTGCACATTTATTCATCCTGACATCCATCGTCATTTTTCTCTTAAGGTAATCCTATCGCCAGGCTTCAATCCATAGGATTTTCATATATTTTTTTTGAGCTTCACTGAATATATTAACAATCGTCTCTGTAAAATTTCAGGGTCGGTTATCGACCTGATCACAGAGAAAAAAAATATTGAAATTGCGAATTATTGTGAAGGAATTCTGAGACGACATACAAAAACCCAATTTCCGGTCGCTACAAAAGTGTATATAATAGTGGGAATCCGTCAGATTCTTAAAAATAATCAGATTTACGTACTTAACACTTGCGGTAATCCAATGCTCTCAGAAAAAATTACGTTTATCGACCTAATTTTGATGTAATATCAATTTTAATTTCGTACTCGTACGAACTTGCACACATATTTCATTTTTAACCGACCGATCATTACTACAAATCCAACTTTCGGATTTGAAATTTTTATACGATTTTGACGAATACTTTGTGCGCCTGTTGCCAAAATTTGAGCTGCTTTGACCGTTTAGTTTTTTCGCAATAAAACTGTAAAGTCGAGCGTTACCGAAGCGCGTTGTCATGTCATGAAACATGTTAATGTTAATTGTTCAATGAATAGCTTCTTAATCGTCATGAAATTTTTACACGACCTCCTGAATACTTCATGTAAAAGCATAACAAATTTTCAGGATTGTATCATCATTACTTCAACCTCCTCAGGGGTTCATATAAAAAATGATAAGAAAATTCTGAAAATTTGGTATGTTTTTGTATGAAGTATTTAAGAGGTCGTGTTAAAATTTCACGACGATTAGGAAGCTCGTTATTAAAAAATTAACATTTTGTTAAGAACAATTTTTAAAAGAAATAAAAAAAAATTTATCAATAAACTTCGTTTTGTTTCCGTTGCTTTAAGTATATTGTAGATATTACAAAATTGAGAGGTCAAAAAAAAAAACTTATCGCAAAGTTACATCAGTTTCCATAAGACAACATTTAATTTGTGAATGTTAATTGTTCAATAACGAGCTTCCTAATTGTCGTGAAATTTTTACACGACCTCTGAAATACTTCGTACAAAAACATACCAAATTTTCAGAATTTTATCATCATTTGCGATTTGGGACTCAACATCCTTAAACATGCGCAAACAACCACAAAGCTTATGGCGCGAAACCCGCATAAAAGAAATACAGAAAAAGACTTCGGAAGATCGTCAAACCCAAACAAACCCAAACAAACCCCGCATAAAAGAAATACAGAAAAAGACATTGGAAGATCGTCGGAAAGGTAATTTCCAGTAGGCTTTTTCGTTTTCAAAGGCTTTTCTCTTTTTTTCACTTTCTAAAGGGTCAATCTCTGGAGAACTCGTGGCTAGCGTTGGTCGGGCCTATAAAGTAGAAACATTAAACCGCTTGATCGAGGTTCCTCCTTTGCCGTAGTATCGCGTTTGCTTCAATGTAGAAATGCACGGGTTTGCCTCGCGTTTCTATTTAAACCGAGCGGAAAACAGCTCTGCCGAAATATTAAATTACCGTAGCGCTTGATAGCTCTAATGATGATGCCTCTCTCCGTGGATTGCGCAATCGCAGAAGCAACCGATTAAAAATGATACACTGTCAGTACAAAAGACTCAGCCTTGAGAATAAATCGTTTAGCTTCTTAAGGAGTTACGTGGGTTACGAAACGAAAAAAAAAAAACATATTTTCTCTAATAAAAAAAAAAAATTATATAAAGTATTTCGTTCAAAATGTTAAGCACATAAAAAAGAGCAACATTTCAACGATAAAAAAAAATTCATCCACGAATTTGGGAAATTCAGCCGGTGGGACCTGGTTTCCGGAGACCCAAAAAAGTGTCCTCGTGGTGGTCACGATAACTCATGATTGCTTTATCTGGAATTAAAAAACCAATCTTTTTCTGTTAGTAGATAAGTATAGCTCGTGATTGAACGAAGGATTTTAAAAAAATTGAAATTTGAATTTTTGGCAGAGTTGTATGCAAAATGGTTTAATTTTTCGTACAATTTGTACTACGTAGAGCTTTGTAAAATTAGTTGTAATCGAAAAAAAACCTTCGTTTTGACTAATCAATGCTATTTTGAAGAAATGTGCAAAATTTCAATGAGATGGGTGCATTAGTTTTCGAGAAATCGTGCCCACCGACTTCGAAGATAGTGTTTTGAGAAAAATGCGATTAAAGTTTTCGCTCCCGGCCGATCTTTGCCAACGGGGGAAATTCCCAAAGGCTCTCTCTCCCAGACTTTTACTCCGATTGACTTAAAACTTTGGGAGAATATTCTAGACATATTGTACCATTAGATAATAAAATTCAAAAGTAAACCGGTGTGCTGGTTTGGTAAAAGAATAATAACATATAAAAAAATGATTTTTTTTCGAATTTTTAAACCCACGTAACCCCTTAAGTATTGCATAATACTCCTGTATAGGCCATCTCGTCTGGAGTACATAACCTTCGATATAAATACATCGTAAAAAATGATATATGGGCTACCATTTCCATTGAAAGTTAAAAAAAGTACCAAGGACTCGTAACGTCCTAAAAATCGTGGCAAAAAATCTGCAACGTGATTGAAAGAGGTATATGACATACGTTCATTCATTCGGAGTTGAATGGGCTCTGTGACTCGATAATCGTTAGGTTCATCGTGGATTTCGTGTCCATTGAACGATTTTGAACCACCTTTAACATTGATGTCAAGGATGATGCGGGCTCTGCGTTAACTTTGTATCGCGTTGTATTATTAATACTGTGCATTGCAGTTGTACCGCGCCAGATGGGTATTATATATAGGAGACGACCGGGAGAGCACATCCACTGGAATTTGCCGCTAGCATTTTATTACGTATTTCGCAATAGGTCAGCGCACCAGCGACAGAAAGATGCGCCTATAAATATATATATATATATATATATATATATATATATATATATATATATATATATATGAGGTATTCCACGTGAATCCGGTGGACTTTTTCCCTGGCCCCCGCCAATTCGATTTATTTTTTTAAATCTAATTCCGTTGACTCTAAAAAACACCCTGATTTTTTTTTACATTTTTCGAAACAACTCTTAGTAAAAAAAAAAATTCCGAAAAAACGCCTCGATTTAAAAATCTGAAAAAAATCCCAAAAATGCGTGATTATATGTAAAAATTTTCAAGCTATCACCCGCAGTGGAAGTATGATTTTTTCATTAGCAGTCAAAAAGTTCTGATATTAATTTCAATTGAAGTCGTCTTCAGTACAGAAAAAATCGTACTTCCCCTGCGGGTGATAGCTTAAACATTTTTACATATAAGCACGCATGTTTGGGAATTTTTTCAGATTTTTAAAAGGGGGCGTTTTTTTTGGGAAATTTTTTTTCTTGACGAAGGATTGTTTCAAAAAATGTAAAAAAAAATCAAGGTGTCTTTTAGAGTCAATGGAATTAGATTTAAAAAATAAATCGAATTGGTGGGGGTCAGGGAAAAAGTCCACCGGATTCACGTGGAATACCTCATATATATATATATATATATATATAACTTGTAGTAGTAGTATTCATTTGGCCATTCTTATCCCTCAGGCATTCAAATTTCTTTTATATAGTCTTTTTTATATCGAAATTATTCTATGTTATATTTAACACGGTCATCCCATGTACCGTTTTTTTTTTCATGAATCATTAAAACACACCATCTTTGAATTTTTACCGCACATTTATTAACATTTTTACAGTCCCTCAGAATTTTATCAAACAAAAATAACGTGTTGAATCGACTTTACACCGTTCGGAAGACACGCATGTGTAAAAAAAGTTGGTTGTCGGCTGCCATGATTCCGGAGGTTTTGCTGGTCTGAAATTTAAAAGAATCAAACGTCATTTTAAATTGTAGGCCTGAGGCTATTGCCGGAACTAGAGTAGCGTAAAACTATTAAAAATTGAATTTTTGGCACACTTTTCAAAGTTTAGGCGGGAAATCATCGAAAAAAATCAATTTTTTTAATTCCATAAATTGTTAGTAAAACTAATCGCTGATTAACCGGTAAGCGATATGAATAATTCATTACTGCTTTGAATTTTTTGTTTTTGGTAATTGTTTTTCGAAACGACTTTTTTCCAATTTGTGTACACTCTAGCTTAAAAAGTTTCTAGCCTATAATTTTTCGAAACTGATAGTTAGCTTGTTTATATAATTACGCTCTATATGAACCTAAGTTTGGGGTAATATTATTAATGAAATTTTATAGCGAAAAACATACCTTTGATATACCCAAAAATATACGTTATAAAATAATAGCAAAAATGATATCCTTTTGTTTGAACACCTTTAAAAAATTCAATTTTAAATTTTTTCAGTCAGAGTTAGGTTCACATAGAAGGAAAACATGTTTGTTGAGTACTCTTGAAAACGTGTTACTTTCCGATGAAAACTGTAGCTTTCAGAGTGTACACAATCGGCCTTCGATGGGCGGCAGGTTTTATGTACCATATTTTTAAAGCAAATGCTTCGAAAAAATTCTAATACATGTTTGAAAAAATGTACAAAATATTCCCAAAGTTTGGATAACTTTTATTCATTAATTCCTTGTAAAAAAAATAACGAAAATCACTAAAAACAACGTACTCCTTAACTGATTTTCCACCGTAAGTTCCAAGTTTCGTCGATTTTTGAAAACTTTTTCAGCTTACAAAAAATATGGCGGATATCAGAAATATTATAGTTTGGGTGAGAACTATAGATGTGCTGACTATAGTATAAAAAACTTGACCGAAATTCGTTCAATAGTTTTTCAATACGGAAGCCCATTTGAAGATATACAGTTTTGAGGAAAACGCATTTAAAAGATCAAGTACAATATATAGAAAACGTTGAAGAGAAGTTTTTGCAATTCGTGCAAGCCAATTTTTTTCGATTTTTGGACCGGTCACGTGACCGCCTTAATAATGCATTTTACATATGCACTCAGGCACATATACTTATCTACATATATATAAAATTTGCCTCCATATGACTAGATGATGAATAAAAGAACGTACACGTTTCTTCTATTCTGTTTCGTGCAGGCTCGTTAACGACGAGAATATTGTGAATGGGATACGTGGCATTTAGAGTAGGAGGCTGCGAGAGAAAAAAGAGAAATAAAGACACTTTTTGACCTGGAATGTCTTTTTTCCACGTGGATCCAATCAGCGGAACATAAATCATATAATTTAATCCAGGGAAATTATATAGGCTCGTATCGAACTTCTGCTTCTCTTATGACATTTTCATGGTGGAAGAACAATACCTGTTAGATAACCGCGAAAGAAGTTAAATGAGAAAGAAAAAATTGACATTCGTGCAGCAAAGTTCGAGATGACATTTTATGTAGAAGTCGTCGGAATTCTGCAACTGGAAGAAAAAAATAACCAAAACGAAAAAGAAACCGAAATAAAAATAACGAAAGATAAAAGACAATTAAAAAGATTAATAAAAAATAACTCAAAAATAAAAATGCAACAAAAATAATGACATCGATAACGAAAATTAAAATACTAGCACTGCCCTTAAAATATTTTAAGGGAAACGCTGTTATTTTCATTTTTGTTATCGATGTCATTATTTTTGTTGCTTTTATACTTTTTAGTTATTTTTTCTTAGTCTTTCTAATTGTCTTTTATCTTTTGTTATTTTTGTTATCGATGTTATTATTTTTGTTGCTTTTTCATATTCGAGTTATTTTTAGTTAGTCTTTTTAATCGTTTTCTATCTTTTGTTATTTTTGTTTCGTTTTTTTTCTTTTCGGTTATTTTGTAATTAGTTATTTTTTTTTTTGGTTATTTTTAAATATTATAACGGCAACGCTGGTATTTTCATTTTTGTTATCGACGTTATTATTTTTGTTGCTTTATCAGTTTTAAGTGTTGTTTGGTTAGTCTTTTTAATTGTCGTTTATCTTTTGTTATTTTTGTTTGTTTCTTTCTTATTTTTTTTCCAACGTCCTTTAGGTTTTAGATCGCTTTCGGTGTCATTTTTGGTTATTTTCCTTCTTTTTAAAGATTTATTATCTTTTGCTATTTTGTTCCAATCTCTTTTTTCGTTTCTAGTTATTTTCGTTTTTTAATATTTTTTCAACGTTATTTTATATACTATTTATATTTTATATCTTATATGTAAATATTTTTTGGAAAAAGTATTTTGTATTCACATGTTAATTAATTTCTGCAATTTTTTTGTTATTTTTGTTCGAGTTTATTTTTTCTTCCCGTGATTGGTGGTTGAAGTACGGGTTCATCGATTGCGCAATATTCGCACTCTTCTCTCTTTATTTTAGGCTGAGAAAAGTCATCGAGGCGAAACACAGCCGCACCCGGGATTCATATTTTAATAAATTTAGGATGAGCGCTACGTGAGATCTCGATTACACGGCGGATTGCGCAATTTTTGTAATGAGACAGGAGCGTCGAAGGAAATCTCGGGTGCTTCTCGATTGCGATACTAATGAACGTTAGCGCGCGAGTCTCGCGCGACGAGTTTGCCGAGTGCCGCGTTATAACATCGGCCAGGAATGAGGAAGCTTTCGTGGATTTTAGTTTATAACGAGATTGCGAAAAAGCTCATAAACCCCCACATTAGCGGGACCACGGGGAATTATTACGTACCATTTCATTATTTATTTCTAAGATTTATGTCATTCGTTTTGTTTTTTTACGAGCATCTCGTTCTCCTTTGCACCGGCGCAGGGGGAGCGACCTTTTTGTCGTTGCAGGAGAACAATGTTTCGAGATACTCACGACTGAGACTTGATGGAAATACTGGAAGGTCTTCTTTATAACTATAGCTATAGCGCATATCAAGGATTTTTTTAAATTTTCATATTTACTATTTTTTGTTGCCAAAAACGGCGAAAAACACGTTTTTTTTGTTTTTCGTTTTCGAAAAACATCCGCCATTTTGTTATTCTTGCATATGTAAAAAATCGTATGATATGCGCTATAGCTATTAACATGCTGAATCTAAAACCGTTTGTTTTTTTTGTTTCGGATGATCCATTTCCGAGATTTCATCAACAGCGCGGACCTACCATTTTTTAGGACATTTTTTTAACTACCATTTTCGTCTGTAAATAGTGACTTAAATAAATAAGCTTTTTAAAATGTATTTTAAAAGTGCATTTATTAAGTGTAACAACTTTTATATATCTATAATAGAAACGTATCAAAAAAATTCACGAGAATAGCCTTTTTTAGTGTCCAAAGTGAGAAGACCCCTTAAGGTAGAAAAAGCACGTTCTTGATTTCTATAGATTTTGTTCATATTGCCGCGGCTCGCCACTGTCGCAATTTTCCCACCGCTCAACCGTTCACAGCGTTGCCGTACAGTTTGGTAAGGATGCATGGGAGAGCCGATCGATAAAATAAGCAGAATTTCCATACGTTCCAATAAATGACACTACAATGAGCCGGTTAACGATCGTGGAATTCCCCAAAAAGTAACGTAGGTACATGAATCACCCACAGAAAAAATATCACACTCCTCATACGATTTTTCAGCATGCCGTTTTTCATAATTTTCCAAGAGTCGCGCCCCCTAGAACGCAAGTCAAGCTATTGGACAGCAAAAGTGTTTCAATTCCCTAACGGTATTAGTGGATCGATTCCAAGCATTGCATACAGGCTTAGGGACAGTGCTGGGCAAAATTGTAATAAAAAATTAACAATTACAAATTACTAAAGGTAATTTGTAATTAAATCGTATTCCATTAAAATTACTTTTAGTAATAATAATTGAATCGGAGTTCATTGAAATTACTTTCGATAATTGTAATCGAATTAGAGTCCATTGAAATTATTTCCAGTAATTGTCATTGAATTGGAGTTAATTCAAATTACATTGAGTCATTTAAATTAAGTCGAAGTTCGTTAAAATTACTTTCAGTGATTGTAATTGAATCAGACATCATTACAATTATTTTCAGTGATTGTAATTAAATCAGAAGTTATTAAAATTACTTTCAGTAATAGTAAACCACGCAATGTGGTTTCATTAGATTTTTTTTGCTTGAGAGAATTCTATGCATCGAAATGAATATCTCGTTTTTTTTTCGTAAAAACGAACCTTTTTTATACAATATTTTACAAAAATATTGTATGAAAAATAATTTTAGCGAAATTTAAGTTGCGCCATTCGAAAGAGCGGCCTTGAAAATAGTCGACAAGCTACTTTAGGAATTTTTTACCCGATATTCTCATGGTAAATAATCACGTCGAAAAGAAGACTTGTGAAAAGTGTCTTTGTGACGTTACAGGGTTAATCGTAAGAAAATTGTAATTGATATAAAAAAGTAACAATTTTCCCAAGTAATTGCAATGAATAATACAAAAAATACTATTTTTTCCAGTAATTGTAATTGATAACGGAAAAATTACAATTCTTTCAAGTAATTGCAATTAGCAGCAAAAAATTACAAATTTTTCAAGTAATTTCATTTGGCAACAAAAAAATTACAATTATTTCGAGTAATTGTAGTCGATAATCACAAAATTACAATTGTTTATAGTAACTGTAATTGATCAATAAAAATTTATAATTGTTGCCCGTAATTGTAATTAGTGACTAAATATTGCAGTTATTTGCAGTAATTGTAATTTACGGGTAATGAAATTACAAAAGTAATGTCTGCTGCCCAATTCTGCTGAGGGACTGAGGCAGAAGACCAGCAGCTGAAATTCCCCGGCCTCCGACCATTGTAAGTGTCATTACGTGTGTCCAGGTTACTACGCCGACGAGGGGGCCGGTTGCCAGGTATTCCACGTATGCGACGGTAGTTTCGTAGTCTCCTCCTTTCTCTGCCCGATCGGCTCGATCTTCAGCCAAAAGCTGCTGACCTGCGACTGGTGGAACAAGGTAGATTGCTCGTTGACGCGCAACTATCACGCGGTGAACAGTAAGAGCCTCGTGAGCGAGGTAGACGACGACGAGATATTGCGCAAGGCATTCGAGATGGCCCAGGTGCAGCCGGCAGGTGAGAGAATTCCGGTGGAGACGGTGAGTCAACAGCAGCAACAGCAGCAGCAGCAGCAGCACCACCAGCAGCAGCAGCAGGAGCGTCGCCAAGATAGAAGACAACATCAGAGGATCTTCAACTACGGTGGTTCGATCAGCGAGCGAGGCAACGATCTACCAACTGGACAAGAGGCCTACCCCGACTACTCGGACTACCCCACGCGGCTCTCGTCGCGATACAAGTCCAACAACGTCAACAAGCAACGTCATCGGCAAGACGATTACTACTCGGGTGACATCACTTCCGTTGATGACACCCGCGAGGGCCACGAAGCGGATTCCTCCATCAGGGTGCACAGCCGTGGTGAGAGTCGCAAAAACGAGCATCGTCAGGGCTCCTTCAGGAACGAATTCCAACCGTCTTACGCGCCAACGGTGCCCACAGTAGCGACAACCGCGAGGAGATTTTACTCGCCCACCGTTCCAACGACCAACAGACCGCCCACCACTTCCACCGGCTCCGGTGATGCCTTCGGCCGATACGATCTTCAGTTCGAGGGCTCCGATCATCTTTACACCGCGCACGGACGTGCCGATGATGCCGCAAAAGCCGCCACACCCTCGTCCTTACCGACAAAAGACCTGCCTGAAATAAAAGCACCCATCAGGACCCCCGATGCAGAAGACTACGATATGATCCAAGGATCGGCGACTTCTCCCAACATCAACTTACCGATCGAGCCGATGACGGATCGAAATTCTACCACCCTCGAATCCACCAACGAGACCGCAGCCTCGCTCGACCACAAGGAAAGAACCATCCAACAGGATCTCGACAGATTGACGCAGAAAATAACCGAGACACTTTCCATATTGACGATCGATGAGGCCAATCGCGATCCAACCGTTTTCTCGTACAGCCAGGATGAGAATCGGAAAAACGGCGAGGAGCTTCCCACCGTAGAGAATTCGACGATCACGGCACCACCGACGAATCCGAAGCAGGATGCCGAACTGGCCGATGCATTGGAACCACCCAGCGAAAATCAGAGCCCCTTCCGCATCATGATCCTTGATGGAAACTCCACCCGAAGCGATGGGAATACTTCGGACGTAGGAGCATCTTCAAATGTGACGAAAGAAGCTCAGCCGATTAAACTTCCGTTCTCAGGCGATCGAAAAGACCAACGGGAATCCCGCATATTCCGTATTCTCGTCGACAACAACGCGACTGGGGACCGTTCACCCCGAGATTTCGAAGAGCCTAAAATCGTCATCGAGAAAGTTAGATCCCTTGACAAATCGCCTCAGACGTCGGACCCGAGGATCATTGACGACGAGAAATCGAACATTCCGGAAACGATCAACGGGAGCTCGCTGAGCTGGACACCCGAATCGTCGGATCTCATTCCAACCCCAACCGCTATCAGGTCCGACCACGCGAGCAAAGAAGTAATTGTCACATCGGCAGATCCAACCGACGTTATTCGGCAATCGACAACGGCTGACGGCTCGAACGTGGCGACGCAGGTCCCCCAAGCGACGACGATCGCAACCAGCGGAAGTAACGATTCCCGACGAACGATTTGGCCCGAGGTCATTCTGCCGATTAAAATGGACGACGAAATCGAGCTGGCTTCTTCGCCCGTTCAGTTCACGCTCACCGTCAACAAGAGCGAAGACATCGATCCTAGTGGCGACACGATACGTAAATTGATCGCGCAGCGGGAGATCGGCGATTCGATCGGTGCTGCCGATTACAAGAATTTCGAGATCGTCAGATCGGCCGAGCCCGGAGCCGTCGTTCCTGCCGATCCTCGGAGTCATCGTCTCAATCACAATGGGGCTGATGCTTTCAGGTCCGCGGCAACCAACTACGAGCGCCAAATAGCCGACGAGAATACGGCAATTTTTCCAACAAACGGATTGCAATCGGCTAATTATTTGCGGAGCATCGTCGCCTTGGTCAACGGACCCAACGCGCCGAGGCCGTTCGCCCAAAATGTTGACATCGAAACATCGGTGGATCGCGACGACGTGGTACTCGCTTCAACGGGCATACCGCCTTTTCCACAGACAACGAAAAAACTCTTTACGGTGGACAGTACGCTAGCACCCGTTGGCCGATCTACCGAGACCATCGTTTCCCCTAGCGGACATTCCCATGTGGACAAAAGTCTGGAAACCTTGGAGGCACTTTCGTCCGGTTTGCTGAGAAATTTGAAAGTTCATCGCGCCGTTCCCGAACGATCGGCCAAGGCCCTGGACGATTCGGAACGGAATCAGGGGGAAAAATTGACCTTCGCGTTGCCCGAAGCTAGAAGATTTAGAAATTTCGATACGGACCCTCCAAGCGGAAAAACCGATCTATCCAGTCCCCATCGAATCATGAAGGAACACGAAAAATCGGGTACGAATGGAACGCATGGAAACGATGCCAACGTCGGGACGGTGGTGCAGACGGAATTCATACCATCCCTGGGATTTTCTCTGAACACGGACGAGGAAAGAGAGACGTACATGGACGCCGTTGTCAAAGGACTGTTACACGATGTTAGAGCTACCGAAATGACGAATGATGCCAATAAAACGATGACTGCCGAGAGCTAGATGGATTTTGTGATATTGAAGCTCCATTCTAGCGTGGACACCCATTTTCAAAGTGATTTTCTGGGAACCAGATGGGGAGAAACGGCTAGAACTAGTGTTAGTATATCGCTGTTATATTTATATACTTTTGAAGTAACATCTTCAATTTTTCGAAGCTTTTTATTCGAAATTGTACATATTTGATGCTGCGTGGGTCATGTTGCGACATTTTTTAAAAGTCCTAACAGACGATCGAATATGGTCGGACCGAACCACGGATTCGGTCCGCTCTCGAACCATATGCGTTCGTGTGGAGAACAGTATGCCGGACATTGTTATTATTATTACTTGTCCGGTTGGTTCGATGGCTCGCACATCGAACTTGGTGCGCCGAACCATATTCGATCGTTCGTTAGGACGTTTATTGTCGGGCTTTGTGATTGCGGCCGTTGTTATTGCGGTCGTTGTGATTGCGGCCGATGTAGTTGCCTCCGTTTTGGTTGCGGCCGTTGTGATTACGGCCGTTGTGATTGCGGCCGATGCGATTGTGGCTGTTGTGATTGTGGTCGTTGTGATTGTGGTCGTTGTGATTGTGGTCGTTGTGATTGTGGTCGTTGTGATTGTGGTCGTTGTGATTGTGGTCGTTGTGATTGTGGTCGTTGTGATTGTGGTCGTTGTGATTGCGGCCGTTCTTATTGCGCTCGTTGTGATTGCGGCCGTTGTGATTGCGGCCGATGCGGTTGCGCCCGTTTTGGTTGCGGTCGATGCGGTTCTGCCCGTTTTGATTGCGGCCGATGCGGTTGCGTCCGTTTTGATTGCGGCTGTTGCGATTGCGGCCGTTGTGATTGCGGCTGTTGTGATTGCGGCCGTTGTGATTGTGGCCGTTGTGATTGTGGTCGTTGTGATTGCGGCCGTTCTAATTGCGGCCGATGCGATTGCATCCGTTTTGATTGCGGCTATTGCGATTGCGGCCGTGGAGATTGCGCCCGTTTTGATTTGGGCCGTTTTGACTGCGGATGTTGTGATTGCGGCCGTTCTGATTGCGGCCAATGCGATTGCGGCCGTTGTGATTGTGGTCGTTGTGATTGCGGCCGTTCTAATTGCGGCCGATGCGATTGCGTCTGTTTTGATTGCGGCTGTTGCGATTGCGGCCGTTGCGATTGCGCCCGTTTTGACTGCGGCCGTTGTGATTGTGGCCGTTCTGATTGCGGCCAATGCGATTGTGGCCGTTGTGATTGTGGTCGTTGTGATTGCGGCCGTTCTAATTGCGGCCGATGCGATTGCGTCCGTTTTGATTGCGGCTGTTGCGATTGCGGCCGTTGCGATTGCGCCCGTTTTGATTTCGGCCGTTTTGACTGCGCTCGTTGTGATTGCGGCCGTTCTGATTGCGGCCAATGCGATTGTGGCTGCTGTGATTGTGGTCGTTGTGAACGCGGCTGTTTTAATTGCGGCCGTTCTAATTGCGGCCGATGCGATTGCGGCTGATGTGATTGTGGCCGTTGCGATTGCGGCCGTTGCGATTGTGGCCGTTGTGATTGCGGCCGTTCTCATCATCTAAAACAAAAGATTTTCTAAAATTCCATTCTTTATGAACATGGTTATCGTTCGAACTTCTGATACAAAATGTTAAGAACAATTTACAAAATGTTGGCATTTGAAAAAGAGTACTCTAATTTCTACAACAAAATTATCACTTCTCGCGACCTGGCAAAATCGTAATTATAAAGCAATGAAAAAGATTGTTTTACATTTTAAAAGAATAGAAATTTTCTAAAATCGTTTTGTTCAGTTAATACGGATGGGCGCAATCACAACGCCCAACGATAACAAATTCTCGCGACATGGCTTGCGCAACGTCTAATATCATGTACAATGTCGAATAAAATGCTGTGAAAACTGTAATGTGTTACGCCAAATATGTATAAATATGACTGTGAGATACTAACACTGTAGATTGAACCGTTTCTGCAAACTTAATTCCCAAAAAATCACCTTGAAAATTAGTGCTCACACTTGAATACGGCCTTAAAATCGTACGGGTGGATATAGATACGTATATGATGGTTGCACGAGGTATTATTATGTATTAGTAATTGTTGATATCGAGGATTCTTTTTGGCGTTTATCGCACTGAAAGCTCAGATTCGACGAATATTTTGATAACATCGCGATAAAATACAGATTTACGGAAAATAACGGTCTTTCCGAAAATAAAAGTGCGAATCCTGAGGGTGATAATGCTAAAAGTATTACACAGTAGTAAGTGGAAAATAGTTGGCGAATGTTTCAACTAAAAATAAAATAATAATGGCCCGTATTTCCCCAATGCAATTGATTGATTATTGGTCATTGTGAATAATTAATAATTCGTTTTATTTATGAAATTCAATCTCCGTTGAATCTTTGTTCTTGAATGATTTGTTAAATAATGATCACGCTGTGGTCCTTAAATCGACGTATTATTTTGCGCGTCTCGGCGCGAGTGTATAAAGTGAACGAAGAATCGTGTAAAGAGATATTTATTAGTATTAAGCTTTCGAAATTGGACCGTCTATTATAGCTCGTAGATTATGACACGAAACAAGACGTATAAAACGAATAAAGCATTTATACCTACTATTGAATACTTATACTTCGTGAAGTTTGGAACACTATTTTATTTACGAACCAATATTCGTGGATTTTCAGGCAATCGAAGGGGTTTTACTCAGAATTGTTTATTTAAATATAAATCTTCATTATTTGGAAATTTTTTAACCTCATTATAATGAATGCAGTTTATTCGAAATAATTTAACATATATAGAATTTAATTAAGCTAAGACGCAAATAAGTTTTTAGTTACCAATCATTGTCTGTTCGAACATTATGAACGAGTTAGTGCGTAATTATGGGAAATTTTCCCATAATTGTACTTACCATAATAACCCGAAATCCTTAGTGAACTATCCTTGTTCTAATCCTTGAACTATCACCCCTTTAAGGCTTCGCATCGACCTCCCTAACACGACTTCAGGATTTTGGAAAAATCTTTTTTTTTTTGCTGAAAAAATACTTTGGGGTAAAATTCATCTACGTAGATGGACAAATGTGTGGTGCAGGCATCGGACATTAGAGGTAAACAAAAAATGTCAAGGATTTAAGTGCTCGTATAACTTTAAACGCGTTTTTATTAGTTCATATGCAATAAATTCATCATTTACCACAACATTTGGCACACTATAATCGATAATACGAATAATCAACATAAGTAAACATCAATCAGAGCAGCTGGGGGCAAAATAAATTTAGACTCTTTTTTGACCCCGTGGAAGTGATCGTACCTCCTTAACAGGACGATCGAGCCATACGCCTGCTGTTTAAATGTACGAATACGTAGGTGTATATTGTACAACCGTACCTGCCGGTACACCTACACGCAATGACAATTGTTTGTTCTCCATGACGACGAGAAAATTGGGCAACTTCGGGCAACGGCATACCTCTTTTTGCCGAGATACCTCGCTGTCATTCGATTATCCAGCCATCATCACGACGCACTGGTCGTTCACTCGCCAATACATAATATCGAATTTCCAAGTCTCAATCGCTATTGTGCTTCGCGATGGAGAATAACGGTGGTGAAACGGACAACGTTAGTTACAAAGCTGCCGATGTACGCAGTGAAGAGGAGATGGAAATAAGTAGCGCAACGAATTTATTAAGACCGGAGCCATCGTTGACGATGGATTATCGGTGAGAATTTTAACGAGGCGTGCTTATTCAAATTTCGTAAGTTTTTGAAAAATGTCTACCTAAGGTTCTTTTTTCGTTTTATTAACTTATTGCTATTGTTAGTATTATTGATATTTTTATTTGTTTAATTTTCCTTAGTTTCGGCGCATACCCTTGCGCGTTTTTACGTGTCACCATTACCAATTCAACACTTCCCTATTTTTCTGTGCTCGCACTTCGCTAATCTAACCTAACTCCCGCTGCGTCCGCAGCCGCCTTGAGGAGGTTGGAGCGTTAGCCACACTCCAATATTAAACTTGAAAAAAATATATGTTGTTGGCTAGACTATAACGAGTATTTACAAATTTTTTGAAATTTTTTCACCTTAGAGCACCAGAGATAAAAAATAGTTTAATGTATGTAATTTTATGACGGGTAGATGGGCTGATGGGCTCACGATGCAGGTGATCGATTTATTTTGGCTATTTAGCACCGAAATGGATTATTTCTAAGGACGGATTAACGCAAACTAAACTTCTTTAAACATTTAGATAAAAAAGCCCATCTTGCCCATCGTAAACTATACTCAATATTAAACCATTAAGGTTTCATTAGAAAGTACGAATCTCGGCTGGCGAATGAAAAGCATTGGTGCTAATCTCAATATCTGCGAAGTTGCCGTATTTCGGCAACACTTAATATTAACTAATGGTAATAATAAATAATCTCGTGGCATAAATGAAAATAGGCATAATTATAAATGGCCCAAAATTTCATTCTGAGTTTTATGAACTATTCGCGGACGCAGTTTTTTCACGATGATTATCGATAACCTTTTCAAGTTAGTAGTAACACAAACGATTTTCTTATTTACGTAATAAAAATATAAAAATTGCATAATTTTGCCCTTTAAGGCCTAACACCACTGTAGAATTTTCAAAAAATTAATTTCTTCAAAATTGGCTTAAGAGATACTTTGAGCCATCTAGATTAAGGGGTTATATACAGTCAGAAGGCTCAAACAGATCGATTGTTGAAGCATTTTTTTTTCAAGACCTTTAAATCTATTAACGTAAAATTTTTTACACATATTATAGTAACTTTTAACTGGATTTTAACATTTTTTTGTAGAAATAACTATTTTGAAAGCTGCTATTGCTGATCTCCGGGAGCACCTCTAAAAAAAGGCGTCTTGCGGTGAGCACGATATCTCTGGACTGGATCATCTAAAATGAAAAAACCAAATATATTTCGTTAATATAATGGATTATCTTGTAATTGATCGAAGAAATAAGCAAAATAATCATTTTGACAAAATCGATGTATGACAAAAATTTAGGCCTCAAATTGTTTATAAAATGAAAAATATTTTTCCATGAGACAAAACCTTCGATTAATTGCTAAAAAAAATACTTGAGAAGATTGTGTTATAATTTGAGACCAATCGGTTCAGCCGTTTCCGAGAAATCTTGGTCACCGACTTAAAGAACACAGTTTTGAGAAAAACGCGTTTAAAGTTTCAAAAGCACTTTACATATAGCCTGACATGCCATTACAAATGTGCGTGTAACTTCGAGAATATTCACCGGATTGACAATAAATTTTCTGTGCGTGTACTTAAATATATATACATTACGATTTTTTTTAAATCGATTTTTCGTAAATTTTAACTGTATATAACCCCTTAACGAGAAAAAAAGTTTGGTATCTGTACGAGTAAAACAGAGGTCCGCAGGCCCGTGTGCGAGGCGTCGACTGTTTTTTTCGGAACACAATTTTTCTAATTTTCATTCATTTTACTCCAAATTTTGAGCACATCTTTAAAATAACATTCCGAAGTGAAATACGTACGGGATTTGCCATGAGTTAATTACAGCATTAGTTATTAACAAATGATTTTTCTTTTTTCTGTCGGAAATTGAGTTTTTACTTCAAATGCTTGCCAATTACACAAAAATTAAAATAAAGCAACCTCCAACCTCCTTAATATGAGTATCCCAAATGTTATTGGTTGATATGTATAAACATCCCAAGAAATATATTATCCGAAGATAAATGGTTCTAAAATTCTAATTGCGTTTATCTTGAAACCGTGGCTTAAAAATCGGGCGGACTGGTAGCCTCTACAATTTTCAACTGGTTGACTTGAAATTTTAATTGTAGCTTGTTACATAGATTTTCTCGCGAAGTACACACGATTTTCACGATCGACTAACAGTTACGGTTTTATGAACACATTGGAGCCGGTTTTTTCAGACGAAAATGCGAATTTTTTTACAAATTGTGCCAAATTTAAGAAAATTAATATTTTGCAATAATTGTGCGTATTTCGCAAGCAAAATTCATGTAGATAACGGAAAAAATAATTTTTTGGTCTACACTTTCGGCGATCATGTGCGTGCGATCATGTGGTGAAAAAAACACTCTATTTTCGTCTACAAAGAAAAACTGGGCATAAAAAAAAAACTTTTGTTCAAGCACTGCTTTTTGATATGTAAAAGAAGCTTGTAAAATTTGAAGTTGATCGCTGCAGCGATTTTTTAAATATCACGGTTGATGATTTAAAAAAAAGTAATTTTGTAAAATACGCGTTTAAAGTCCGCGGATTCCAACCTACCTATAAACGCGCACAACTCCCTCAATTTTGAACGGATGGACGTGAAATTTTCAGAGAATATTTTTCAAATGCTACATTCTGAAAATCCGTCGAAAACGAAAAATCGATATTTTGAAGAATTTCAACATAAAACTACACACAAGATTTTGTATAATCTCCATATACATTTATTGTTGCTATTAATATAACCATTATTGTTATTTTTATTGTATAATATTAGAATATATTTAATGTTCATTATAAGTCGATTGAAATGTTATTTTGCTTCGTAGGGTGAGATGGATCCGTGACAAAGTCATGAAGTTCCTTGGCCTGACGGACAATTATATATTTTTATTCGACCGTCTTATAAGCGTAATTACTTTTGAAGAATTTCATTACCTTGCTTCGTAAATTGTTACCGCTTTTACCGGAGGCACAGAGCGTATAATTAAAATATAATTAGCAAATGAATTTTCTCGTGCAAGGAGAATCATCGTTTTTACGAGGACAAACTGCTGAATTTGTTGGTTCTCGATCTTTACGGTGTTATGGATTTGGAAAAGAAACAAGTATTCTTTTACAAGACGCACAGAAGCGAAGTTGTGCAAGAGGAGATCTCAGTCTGGGAAGAAAGTAAGACGAAGATCACTCTCGAATTAAGGGGGGGATACCTTTAAGCGAGGAAAAAATTTTCATGATTTAAACATTTTAAGCAGATTTTCATGATTTTTTTTTCTAAGGAAAGATTTCTTCATCATTATTGCTAATTAGGGTATGTTCTATCACTACTTTTAGCTGTTGCATGGTATTTTTTTATTTTTATTATGGTTCAAAAAGGCGGTCATGGCACAGTCTTTTAAACGGGTTGCGGTGGATGTTGTCAGACATCGTGACACGTAGCGTCGGCGGGATTAATCTGACAGAAAAACCAAAGAAAACTTTTCTTTTGTCAATAATCATACACAGAATATGAACCAAGAAAAAGTGAGAACTGTTGAAAACTCATGAAATGGTACGCTTTGAAATAAAAAGATTGAATTTTCCGAAAAAATTGCTACACTTTGCAATTAAAAATACTTTTTTTCTTAATTTTCACAAACATTTAGGTTCATGTTTTAGGCAATAAGGTTGCAAAGATTTATACACAATTTCATCCGAATCGGTCGATTCGTTTTTTAACTATACGTCACGCCAGTTTAAAAAAATTCAGTTTTGAACACCGTGCTATACTTCCGACATTTTTGATGATGAATAAAAAATAAAATAAATAAAAAACACTATAACAGCCAAAAGTGAAATATTTCCTTAAAAAAAAATAGTCGCAAATATTTTTTCTCGCCTAAAAGTATCTCCCCCCTCAAAGAAAATGATTAATGGAAATTAAAAAATTGTATCGTCAAGGCGCTGGCAACAGAGTAAAATTAACGACTCTCGCGGCGTTCGCATCGAGAGGCAGACCGCAAAGGTTGACCAAGAGTGCTCCGGGTAAAAAAACAAACCGACACGATTAGCACGATCACCGGACAAAATTTCGCAAACGCACCCAAGCATGTTAAAAATGATTTTCAAAGCACGCTGGTCCATCTTCGCGCACACGTGTTTACCAATGAGATTCGCGAATGGCATTTTTTCAACAATGTCAAATATTTGCGGCAGGCAAGGTCGAGAAGGTCGAAAAAGTCGAAGAGAGCAAGAAAAAGGAGAAGAAAGGAAAAAAGGGGAAAAAGGTGAAAAAGAGTGAAAAATCGGAACAGAGCAGCACTGCGGCGAGTTCGATTTTTACGGGAGTATCGGCGATGCCCTCGGACAGCACGATGGTCGGAGGGAGCGAAGAGGACATTGAGGAAGATCGCGAAAGTGACGCGGAGGACGAACAAATTTCGGGCGATAATTCTTCGTTGCGGATGAAAGAAAAAATTCAAGCTCGCAGCACGACTTCGCGTAAAATTTCATGAATAATTTATTTGTAATCGATTAATTAATTAAACAATTAATCAATCAATTGACTAGGAATTAATTAATGTATCAAATCATCAACTAATTAATGATAAATTAACGAACTAATCGGTAATTAATTAAATAGTTACGAATTAATGATTAGCATATGATTAACACCTACATGTTTATTGTCATTTATTGCTGTTCGAGGATGTCTCGTGCGATATAAAAATAGCGAAATGGAAAATGATCGCGCTTTCAGTGAGGTCCGTACCGTTTGTTCCGCCGCCTGGTGAAGAAGACAAGTACGTGCTTACGAAGGTAAAGCGCTTGCTTAGCACGCTGTATGCGAATTGAAAAAAACTACGATCCTCATACGAACTGAGGCCTTTTTTGTTTTTTTAAATTCAAAAATAAAATATTCAATAGAATATTTAGAAAAAAAACAAAAGTATTCAATAAAATGTTTAATAAATGTTATCCAATATATATTCAAATATTCAAATATTCAATAAAATATTCAAAAATTCAATAAAATATCCGAATATTCAATAAAATATTCAAATCTTCAATTTAAAAATGCCATTTTGGTTTTTTTCACTCAAAAATACAATATTCAATAGACTATTCAATAAAAAAAACAAAAGTATTCAATAAAATGTTCAATAAATATTATTCAATATATATTCAAATATTAAAATATTCAATAAAATATTCAAATACTCAATAAAATATTTAAATACTTAATAAAATATTCAAATATTCAATAAAATATTCAAATACTCAATAAAATATTCAAATATTCAATAAAATATTCAAATACTCAATAAAATATTCAAATACTCAATAAAATATTCAAATATTCAATAAAATATTCAAATACTCAATAAAATATTTAAATACTCAATAAAATATTCAAATATTCAATACAATATTCGAATATTCAATAAAATATTCAATAAAAAATGCCATTTTTCGTTTTTTTTATTCTTTAGAAAGTCGTCGACAAATTGGTGGAAATTCCAATATTGCACATGTTCTTCGGGGAAATAGATGCCAGCAGTGAGGAAATCGAGAATGTGAATTTGTTTTACTTCATGAGAACGAGCGAGGAGGGAATACCAGCGTTCGAGACGTACGAAGATTGCAAGAACGGAATGCCAAAATATTTGATCGTCGGATCAATCAATGGGAATTTGCTTCCCGCGATGAACAAAGTTCTCGTCTACGTTAGTGGAAATCGCATTATTCGAATTCGTGACTTTCTTTCGTTCGTGATTCGTTGCGACGAAACGGGCGTGGATTTGAAAATAAAATGGCCATTTGCGAATTAATAAGAAAATTGAAAATCGTGATTTTCAGGCATTCAAGCCATTGGTGGAGAATCAATACAGAGGAGCCGGTGCGGCACAGCAGCAGATCGAGGAAATTCACTCCGGTGCAAAAAATAACGAGACACCCATGGGCCGAGCAACGGCAACTCTTTCGTCCATGCTCGATAATCAGGTCAATCAAAGCTGTCGGTTTTTTACGTAATAATAATAACTTTTTTTTCGTATGCCTTTCAAGTTTTTCAAGATTCTACTTTTCATTTTCACCCCTACTTGGCACTTCACCATTTTCACTTCCTTAAGGGGGGAGATCCGTTTGGCCTAGGAAAAAATGCTGCTTTTCATGATTTTTCTTTAAGAGGACAATTTTTCACGATTTTTTAGATTTAGGCTGTTTTATTACTACTTTTGGCGGTTACACGACGGCGTGACACGTAGCGTCGACGGAATCAATCTGAGAAAAACCAACGAAGATTTTTCTTTCATTAACACCCATACGCAGAATATGAACCAAGAAAAAGTGAGAAATGTTGATAATTGATAAAATTGTAAGAGTTGAAACAACAAGATTCAATTTTCCAAAAAAAAAACACTATGTTTTGCAATGAAAAATACTTTTAAAAAAAATTTTCAATAACACTCAGGGCCATGTTTTAGACAATAAGGTTAGAAAGATTTATACAAAATTTCGTCGGAATCGGTCGATTACTTTCGCAGGTACACGTCACGCCGGTTTTAAAAATGCAGCTTAAAAAGCCGTGCCAACCTCCGCCGTTTTGGAAGATTAATAAACAAAAAAATACCATGCAACAGCTAAAAGTACTAATAAAACATACCCTAAGTCTAAAAAATGGTGAAGAAATTGTTCCGTCAAAAAAAAATAATGAAAAACAGCAAAATTTTTCCTCGCCTAAAGATAACCCCCTTAAGGTAGTCCTATCCTTATAGTTAAGGTGCCACTGCACTCTTTCCTGATGGACTCTTGCATCGCATTCGCAAGAGTGCACAGGGAAACAGGTCGATTTTCAATATTCTTCCTGATGAGACTATTGGGATGACAAAGTCGAGATTCTACACACAATTAATACATAGTCTTGCAAAGATCGAATTTTTTTTTTCATTAAAAATATTGACAAACAGTGAAGTTATTATTCTTCGAATAAAGTGCCGCCGTTGCTGCATGGCCAATCGGTGTGTGTAGTTTTGGCAACTAGGGTAATCTAAATAGAAAAATATAAAAGTGTAGTTGATAAAATTTTCGCATGATCACATATTTTTTTAAATATTTAAATTACGAAAATGACAAACCGCAGAAAAAATATCGATTTTTTAGTATCACGATTTTAGATCACGATGGAAAGTATTATAAAGTATGCTCTGTACGAATTTGAATCGGCCGAATAGATTTCAGGTACGGCTTACACCATTTCATAAAACATTTCATAAACATTTCATAAAACATTTCATAAACATTTCATAAAACATTTCGTAAAACATTTCATAAAACACTTCATAAAACATTTCATAAAACATTTCATATAACATTTCATAAAAGATTTCATAAATCATTTCATAAAACATTTCATAAAACATTTCATAAAACATTTCATAAAACATTTCATAAAACATTTCGTAAAACATTTCATAAAACATTTCATAAAACATTTCATAAAACATTTCATAAAACATTTCATAAAACATTTCATATAACATTTCATAAAACATTTCATAAAAGATTTGATATAACATTACATAAAACATTTCATAAAAGATTTCATAAAACATTTCGTAAAACATTCTAATAAAACATTTCATAAAACACTACATAAAACATTTCATAAAACATTTCATAAAACACTTCATAAAACATTTCATAAAACATTTCATATAACATTTCATAAAAGATTTCATAAATCATTTCATAAAACATTTCATAAAACATTTCATAAAACATTTCGTAAAACATTTCATAAAACATTTCATAAAACATTTCATAAAACATTTCATAAAACATTTCATAAAACATTTCATAAAACATTTCATATAACATTTCATAAAACATTTCATAAAACATTTCATAAAAGATTTCATATAACATTTCATAAAACATTTCATAAAAGATTTCATAAAACATTTCGTAAAACATTCTAATAAAACATTTCATAAAACACTACATAAAACATTTCATAAAACATTTCATAAAACATTTCATAAAACATTTTATAAAACATTGCATAAAACATTTCATAAAACAGTTACCAGAAAAACTTAAAAAAGGATAAATCGTAAGTGGTTCGCCGTAGCGCAGTAGATCCTTCACAAAAATCGACATAACCCGGTTTTTTTTAGAATCTTCATAAAACGTTCGTTACAAATTCAAGGTAAGCATCTTCGTTATAAGCGTACGCAATAAAAAAAATCTCTTTGAATTCCTGAACTCTTCGAATTTCTAATTTGTTCGATGCCGCGCGTCCTCTACCGTCGGTTTATCGGCAATGGAGTAACAAGCGTAATAATTTCTGGCGATACAGGAAAAAATTACTGTTTACCCGAGAAGGCTCATTTCAAGAGCAGTTCTGAGGCCCAGCGATTTTCTCTTACTGTGCCCTATTTTTAAAAAGCTGTTTCCATTTTTTAAATCAGGCCTCAGCTTTTACACGGCCATCGAATTATCGTAGAGTATCGGTAATGATAAGCAAAATGGAAGAATCTGGGAGACTGTCGACGAGTGGGCGAAAAAACGAGGATTCTCATAGCCTGAAAGCGTCCGTTGAACCGGTTAAAGACGAAACGTCATCTGCTCCGAAAAAGGACGAACGCAGCGCGGACGCGGCTGCTGAACCCTCGCAGCCGAAGAAGGCAGCGCCAATGGAGTCTACCAAGAAAGAACTGTTGAATTATCTGGAAAAACTGACGACCACTGTCCAATGGTCAGTTCTCGATGGCAGCAGAGTTGGGCGTAATTCTATTTATAAACACGAACCCGAATTTATTCACGTCGGGATTTTCATGTGAATATAAATACAAATTTATTCATACTTCACTTATTTGTATTCACATGCACGCATACAAATACAATTGTACTCACAAATATTCTGAACATACAAATAAATTCACAGAAAAAATTGTGAATATTCACAAAAAATGTGAAAATTTACAAAAAATCCTGCGAATTCAAAAAAAATCACATCAAAATCTGTGAATGCCAATGTATTCACAAAAAATTGTAAATACAAAAAATTACAAAATGAGTTGTGTTTTTTGTTCGTATTTAAGACAAATTAAAATCAAATTCACAATGATTAGGCTAAAATTTACACCAAAAGTGAGTTCTTACGTATTTTGAGAGAAAACAGTGCGTCGAGGCACTGGTCGAGGCGTCAAGTCAATAGGTTAATTACAGCGGTCAGGAGAATGTCAGCCATTTTTAAAAACGTGTTTTCGAGAAAAACCCGTTTAAAGTTTTGTAATGTGTATACACAAATGTGTTTATAATTACCGCTAATCGGCGATGCCTGGTCCATAGAGGCATCCTTCCTCTTCTTCTAGCTGCTCATGTTGAGCCGCTAACATCTCCCGCTGCTCAATCAAGGTCAAAGTCTCCGTTAAGGGAGCTTTCCAGTGTGACAGCCCGAAAAATCGCTGTTTTTCGCGATTTTTTTTTTTTAAGAAAAAATAATCTAATCGGTCTGGTTTTTTTTTTGTATATCAATTGGGTATTGAAGAATACAAAACAATTTTTTAAAGATCGATTTATTTATTAATTAATATCTATAAAAATGATGAAACAATTGTTGCAGAAAATGCACTTGGATGTGGTGTCCACGTTGGGGGTCACAATTTTGATCTGAAACAAAAAACACAAAAAGATTATTGATCGGTATATAATTGGCTTTCGTGCTATGGAGGCTTTTTTTTTTTTCTTTTTGCAAAAATGGCGCCGGTTCGAACAAAAAGTATCGATTTTGGCATTTTTTTGGCAGTTTTTTTTACAAAAAAATAGGATGATGTCAAAAAAAAAAAAAGCTTCCATAGCACGATAAACAATGACGTTAAGAATATTGTGTAAAAAATTCAACTCGATAGCTTTAAAACTCTGCCCTCCAAGTTGGACACCGTTTTGAAAAATGCTGTTTCGAGAAAAACGCGTTCAAAGTTTCGCTGTAGCTGTAGCGCTCCGTTGCCTTCTTCCAAGAAATGCTGTACAGTAACCGAAATAATCTGAATTTCGGCATGAAAATTTCAGGGAATATTCGGAAGAGTGTATACTATTCGATAAAGCAAAAAAAAAAAAATCGATTTTTTGAAAATTTCACACTGGAAAGCTCCCTTAAAAAAAAGTCACGAAAATAAGCAAATTTTTACCTCGCTCAAAGGTATCTCACGACGCAACGTTGCAAACGACGATGGGAGTGAAAAAAATTGGTGTATTTCGTATAGGACTCTGGAGCACATCGAAGGTGATATATTGCTGACTGTTCCGAGAGTCTCGGAGCTGTTGAAAACCGACGGAACGTCGTCGCCAACGCTGGCGAGGAGTCGAATGATCGAACAGTTGGAACGAGTCGTTGGCTCTTGGGGCAAGCACATACAGAAAGTTTTGGACAGTTACACGAGAAAAGTTCCGGAGGGCAAGGGTCCTCTAGCCGAATACGATTACTGGCGCGATCGAGAGACCGGACTCTCGATGCTGGTCGAACAATTGAAAACCGCCGGCGTGAAAGAAATATTGTCGCTTCTGAACGAGGCAGGATCACCGATCGCGTCGGCTTTCGGTTTCTTTCGATTGGAATTGTGGAATCACTATACCGAGGCCAGGGACAACAATAAATTTCTCTTCACCATTCTTAGATACATCAAGGTGGAGACGAAATTCCACAAACGAACGAATATCGCTCATTCCGGATGGTAAAATGTCACGAATCATTGGACTGTTGCAGCTGATTGCCGAATCCGATTCGTTTCAAGCAATTGCCAAAGCACTGCCGTCTCTCGCCGAGGGCGTGAGAATGATATGGGTTTTGTCGAAGTATTATTGCACGGAAGACAAAATGGTACCGCTTCTCGAGCGTATCTCGTGGCAACTGTGCCAAAACGTCATGAAGAATTTGGCCATCGAAGATCTTTTCAAGTATGAACACTTTTTTTCAAAATAAAAAATCACAATCAAAATTTTTGAATCAATTTTTTGTGAATTTTGAAGACAAATATAAATAGTGAAATTATCGCGCATCAGTCCAACACTTCATTATTTTGGGAGAATTGAGATATCGCTCTGAGGGGGCTGTTAGGCTCTTGACCTTTTTCGGACAGCTTCGAAATTATTCGCGCCCCTTCGAATACAAACACGTTTTCCGATAAATGGTCATTCTTATCATTTTTTTCACAATATTTTTATACTTTCTACAATTTTAAAAAATGTTTACAATTTTTATTATTTTTTACAATTTTTCAAAAAAATTTCACAATTTTTATTATTTTTCACAATTTTTCAAAAAATTTTCACAATTTTTATCGTTTTTCACAATTTTTCAAAAAATTTTCACAATATTTATTATTTTTCACAATTTTTCAAAAAATTTCACAATTTTTCAAAAAATTGCACAATTTTTCAAAAAATTTCACAATCTTTCAAAAAATTTCACAATTTTTCAAAAAATTTCACAATTTTTCAAATATGTTCACAATTTTTCAAATATGTTCACAATTTTTTAAATATGTTCACAATTTTTCAAATATTTTCACAATTTTTCAAAAATGTTATGAGTCTTTTCAATTCTATAAAAAATTCCACCATTTTAGAAATTCGTCACATTTTTTATATTTTTCACAATTTTTATTATTTTTCACATTTTTCGTTATTTTTCACAACTTTTATCATTTTTCACAAATTTTATTACTTCTCACAATTTTTATTATTTTTCAGTATTTTTGTTATTTTTTTCACAAGTTTTATTATTTCTTTCAAAATTATGTTTAAAAAAGTTAAATGAATCTGCTACAATGAATGTCTCTTCATTTATCTAAAAAAGAAAGTGAACAGTTTTCGAGCTGTTCGAAGCCGAAAAACTAAAAGGATTAATTTATAAGCACCTTATTAACGTATTTTTCCGATGTACTTGCGGTCTATAGAAAACCGTTGGAGGAAATATTGGCCGTAACTGCGAACGCCCACGAGATGATGAGAAATTGGAAAATTTCGTATTTAGATACCCGCGAGAGTATCGAACTGTCGGGAAAGGGTTTGCGTTGGGAATTCGATCAAGACCTTTTGTTCAGGGAAACGGAGTACATAGCCAACGTGTGCGACGATTTAAACAAGATAGCCAGTGTTTTGCAAGACTTTTACAATATATTTGGCGCCGAATTGAAATCGATAATTAACGACCCAGCGCAAATCGACGCCATAGTAAAGAGGGTCGAGAAATTAATCGTGCCGCTGCAGAATGCGGATTTCAATGTATTCACGAAATTCAACAAGGAGAATTGGGAAGCCACGATGTCGTGGTTCTACGTTGAAGTGGGATATCTCGAGAACGAGGCGAAATTCTACATCGACGAGTGTTTCAACGTTCTTATAAGTGCCGAGCACGCCCTCGGCGTTTTGCTCAAATTCAAAAATATAAAAACTCGGCGAGCTATACAAGAGCAGCTGCTGATGAAATTCGATATCGTGATGCAACAGTTCAGCAAAGAAATCAGCGCGGTTGAGAATATATTCAATCGAGGTAACAGATGCGAAATTTCTATTTTTCGTATTTGATAAATCGATATTTCTTTTTGCAAACAATAGTGTCGATCGGAAAATATCTGTGCAGGAAAACGAAATCCTCCGTTGCTCCCTTATCATCCACCTGTTGCCGGTGGCATTTTCTGGGAGAGACAATTGTTTCACAGACTGAAGGATCCTGTGTTGAAGTTCCAACAGGTCGAAGAGCTCAAGAATAGCGAGCTTAAAATACTGGCGTTTCAGCAATATCTCGGAATTGCCAAACAGATGAAAACCTTCGAGGAGACCAAGTTTGTTTCATGGATAAAAACCGCCAGTCTCATCGTCACTCTTACCATGAAGAAGAGCGTACTGAAAATGACTTCCGTTGATCGCGACACAAGTACGTACTCACAAGTATTGCTAACAACTACTAACTATTAGTAACCTACTAACTTACTAACCGCTACTGACTATTACTAATGACTCCTAACTATTACTAGCAGCTACTAACTATTACAAACAACTACTAACTATTACTAACGAGCACTAACTATTACTAACAGCCACTATCTATTACTGACAACTACTAACTTACAGCTACTACCTGTTACTAACAACTACCAACTATTACTAACGAGGACTAACAATTACCAACAGCTACTCACTATTACTGGCAACTACTAACTTATAGCTACTGACTGTCACTAACAACTACAAACTTACTAACAACTACTAACTTACAGCTACTAACTGTTACTAACAACTACTAACTTACTAACAACTACTAACTATTATTAACAACTCACCAACTATTACCGACAACTACTGACTTACAGCTACTAATTGTTACTAACAACTACGTACTATTACCTACAACTACTGACTATTACTAACAACTACTGGCTACTACTAACAATTACTGACCATCACTAACAATGACTAATTATTACTAATGGCTACTAACTATTACTAATAAATACTAACTAACTAATAAATACTAACGAGCACTAACTTTTACTAACAGCTATTAACTATTACTGACGAACTACTAACTTACAGGTACTAACTGTTACTAACAACTACTAACTTACTAACGACTACTAACTTATAGCTACTAACTGTTGCTAACTGGTCATCCCCAACACTCGTCATCCCCAACTTGCGGCCACAGCCGACATCCCCCTCTGCAACTGAAACGTTGTATTTCGAGGAGAGCAAGCAAGTAATGTTCTGCTTCATTCTCAAAGGAATAGATCCGACGACTGAGCCGGGCAAACTCGTCTCAGGTACAAGTGTGAAAATGAAGAAATCAAAGAGCAAAGATCACGGAACTATCGAAAGACTCGATGGACCGGGATCCATTATAAAAGTAACTGGGAAGCAGGTCGATGCTTTCAATTCAAAGCCAAGCATAGGTATGTTGGAATTATGAAGCTAGCTTGGTTAGAATGCAATGGAAAATCATTTTTTCGAAGCTCCTAATTTCGTTGGCCGATTTATGCTGCGAAAATCATTCGAACGTTTTTTAGAATCCTTATCAGAGACCTACAACTTAAATCTGCACAAAAAGGTTTTGGATTCTGATGAAAATAAAGGAACCGAAAATGAAGAAATGGCTCTTTGCGCCGATGGTTATTTTAAAATTATGTTGAGCTCTCACATTTCAATTTTCATTCCATCATGCATATTGATTATTAGGGTGGCACAAATTTGAGCTCTATTTTTTTCCCTTTTTATCACCATCCAATTATCTTTTTGAAAGAAAAAACAAAATTGTCGCCGAAGCTGCGAGCCGCCAAAAAATATTTAGAGGTCGCTGAAGCCTCCCAAAAATATAAATTTTCATTTAAAAAATCGATGTTTTTTTCGCCCACTTCACAGCCATGGATTTAACGCTTTATAATTTTTTAATCAGCCTCGGGAAAGCTCTAAACGGGTCAATGAATATTTAGTGGTCGCTTAAGGTTCTCGAAACTTACAAATTCCGCCAAAAAAGAAATCTCGTATGCACTATAATTCCTTGTAGCATAAAAACAAAATAAACAGCGAAGTGTTACGTTTTCTGAATAATTTATTATAATAATTTGTAACAAACGCCAATTAGACGATACGTGTTATTATGTGTTATTATTTATTATTGTTTTATGGCGTCGCTCGTCACAGAGTACAGCTACGATTGGTCCGCAGTTTGACTAACGAGACCAACTGTGGGATGCACTACGATCCGCCGAAAACAGCTGCCGTTTCAGTTTTACGAATAAAACGACTTATAATTTTGTTGACGGACAAGAGCTTTAAGGTCTTAGGCCACAGTAACGGGTATAAAATCTTGTGCGAATTTAACAATTTTTTTTCGTATGAGAAAGTGATTCACTCATAAAATTAATTACACATCTATTTAGTATGAATATCAATCTGTAAGAAAATATATATATATTTTCTTCGATGTACAAAATGGCCGACTACTAATATTTTCTTTTGTTATCTTTTTTTAGGCGCTCCGCGGCGTGACATTTAGCATTCACAATTTTTTACCTAGAACGAAAAACAAAAATTCTCGTCAATCTACATTAGAATACCTAGAGAAGTACGTACGGAATTAAAAAAATATTATTTTATTCAAGTGTTGTAGGTATCTGAACTTAAGAAGTGAATTTTCAGTGAAAAATTTCGTTATAACTGCTCATAAAATGAAAAGTTTTCGATTAATCAGAAATTCCGTACGTACTTCTCTGCGAAATACAATTAGGAACACAGCTTCAAAATTTGAAGTAAGTCGAGTGAAAATTGTTGAAGTTATTTGTCACGCCAATTGGAAAAAGGTGTTTTGAGAGTTTCGAGCAATCGGGTATTTTGTACATCGAAGAAAAAATATTTTCTGACACATTGATATTGATACTAAATAGATGTGTAATTCATTTTATGAGTGAATAATTTTTTCATGCGAAAAAAATTGTTAAATTCGCACATGATTTTATACCCGTTACTGTGGCCTAAGGCCTTAATGATACTCATAAAATTAGCCGAGTTATAGAAATTATAAGGAGTACTAAACTTTAACGCTACGTTGACACAGTGGGTCACTTTAACCCGGAAGAATTTTTAGTAAAATACTCAATTTCCCAAAAATAGAAAGTTTTTAATGACATTTTTTTTGCGTTTCAATTTGATATTTTCCGAATTTTAATCTTCCAGACATATTTCGAAATGTTTATAGTGTATTCCTGATTTTTTTAAAAATAAAAACCGATCGAGCGACTGTTTTTATTGAAAAAATTGATTTTTTTCAATAAAAACAGTCAACAAAACTTCAATAAAACTTTAATTTTCAATTATAGTTTTATTGAACGACAGGAGGACGAAGTACTATCAGGGTCGAGTTGACCTCGTGTGTGAAAATCGTGGCTAAATATCAGTGTGCCAACGAAGGGTTGGAAGCGTTTTTCTCGAAACTGTGCTCTTCAAATCGGGAACCACGATATCTCGATAAGCAATTGGGCGTTTGAGCTCAGACTTGCCATATACCTTCAATAAACGGTTTTGGAACGTCGATAGCAGATTCGAGTCGAAATATATATTTAAAAAAAATAGTTCCAAAAATGGCAAGACAAAAAGGAAAAATTGATAATCAAAGTTCAGCATGTTGCCGTTTGTATAATTTCTTCTGCTGAATCTCGTACCAAACATCACAACACTAAACAGATTAACCCCTTCGCTGGCATTGACGCAATAGTGCCTCAACCTTCATTTTCCTATTCAACTTGCTCTGATTTGAAATAGGAGCCTCACTGGGGGGTTTTTGGGCTCGCTGAATCCGAATTTGAAGTCGAAATTTGCAAATTCAAAATGGCGGCGCCAATATGGCGGACAAAAATCAAAAACTTTACTCGATTTAGATGAAAATTAGTACTCCGGGATTTTTGAGGTCGCTCATTACGAATCCGGACTTTAAATTTGAAAATTCAAAATGGCGGCGCTCGAATGGCGGACCGAAATTGAAAATTTCACTCGATTTAGATAAAAATTCGTACTCTGGGATTTTCGAGGTCGCTTATTACGAATCTGAACACAAAATTCAAAAATATTTAATGGCGGATCTAATATGGCGGACGAAAGTACAAAAAACAGCTCGATTTGGATAAATCTTGGTACTCGGGGGTTTTCGGGGACGCTGAGTGTGATGCTGAACTCAAAATGAAGGAATTTTTCATGGTGAATTTACTAATATGGAGCATAATACAATAAATAGTTGGAAATATATGAAGCTTGAGTACCGAGTTTCATCTAAATCAATCTGTATTATTTGTATTGTTATTCGCCATATTTCGCCATATTCAGATTCGTAATCAGCACCCCCAAAAATCCCAGAGTACACGTTTTCACGATAAAAAAATGTCCCTGCCCTTTTGGGCACTTTTGGTCGAATTCTCTCTGCTAACGAAGGTGTTGATGGTTCGGCTTCTCATTGTCATTTTTCAAATCAGACACGATTGCAAGTATGTTCAGTGAGCAAAAGGTCGTACCGGCGGGAATGAGATCAAGGTCCATCAGCAAAGCAGGCGGAGACACTTTAGCCAGAGACCGCAAAGCCTCGACGGTATCAAGTTTGATGGACAAGCCAAAGGTGACTTGGAAGCAAATGTTGCGCGACGGTACGATCACGGAACTGCAGCTTCGCTTCGAGGTCAATTTCAATTGGGAAGTTTTCGAGATCATACGCGAGGTACGAACGATCTTGAACGATAACAAAAACAAACAAATAAATATGATAAAATTTCCGTCGCGTTCCAAAAATGTGAAGTTGAATACCGTGTTGTCGGTTCGAAGGCCGAACTGCTGGAGCAACTGGGCTTCGAGTTGCCCGAGATCGTGAGAAACGTTGGAATTCAAAGGGACCGACTTTCCGCCGATATCGAGGCGACGAAAAATATGATCGATCGGTACAACGAGATCGTGGCGAAACTCGACGAGGCTGATGTTAGCTCATCGAGAAATATCCTCCGTTTATTTCCCGGCCTTAAGGGGTCTTCTCATCTTAGACCCTAAAAAGGCCATTTTCATGAATTTTTTCGATAGGTTTATATTATAGATATTGGTATAAATGTTGTTACAGTTACAAGGAACATCCCTCAGGTGACACCCTTCGAGTTTGTTGAAATTTGGATATGTTATAAAGCATCGAAAAGTAAGCGATACGTATTTTTTTTTATCGCCGGGAAAACGGTTTTAAGGGGTGAAACCACCCCTCGAAAAAGGCATCTCAGGGCGGTTCAGCCCTTAATTTTTTTTTGCAATGTCGCTATAGTGGATTTTTTATTGTTTCGGATTAGAAGAATTTTCGTTTTTGTTTAATTAAAATCGGTGGACTCCTTGTGTGTGAAACGGCTATAGAGACGCTTTTTTTCGAGGGGTGGTTTCACCCCTTAAAACCGTTATTCCGCCGATAAAAAAAAATACGTATCGCTTACTTTTCGGTGCTTCATAACATATCCAAATTTCAACAAAATCGAAGGGTGTCACCAGAGGGATGTTCCTTGTTAACGAATACACTTTCGAACCGCATTAAAATTTTTATTTATTTATTTAAGTCACTATTTATAGACGAGAATGGTAGTTAAAAAAATGTTCTAAAAAATTGTAGGTCTGCGCTGTTAATGAAATCTCGGAGATGGATCATCCGAAAAAAAAAAAATCAAACGGTTTTAGATTCAGTATGTTATGGCTATAGTGCATATCATACGATTTTTTATATATGCAAAAATAACAAAATGGCGGCCATAAAAAAAAAAGTCTTTTTTCTCCGTTTTTGGCGAAAAAATAGTAAATATCAAAATTTTAAAAAATTCTTGAAATGCGCTATAGCTATAGCTGTAAAGAATGTGTGATTAAAATTTCATAAGGATCGGTTTGGTACTTTCGAAGATTTTATCAACGACCGTCGAAAAACGTTGCTTCGAAAAAAACGCGTTTAAAGTTTGTTTGGGTTACATAAATACATAAAAATTTCTTTTTATGTATTTTGAAAGTATATTTGTTAAGCGTAACAAGTTTTATATCAATATCTATAATATAAACCTGTCAAAAAATTCATGAAAATACCCTTTTTTAGCGTCTAAAGTCTGAAGACTACTTAAATCTAAATTCGCGTATTACGGCCCGGATCGATGATTTTTTTTGTTCCAGTTACAATTGTTGAGTAGGAGCCTGAAAAACATCGAGAAAAATATTCATCCCGGGGTGACGAGGCTGAATTGGTATTCCCTTGGCATATCGGACTACGCGACGACCTGCGAAAAATTGTTGAAGAGCCTCAGCTCGATCGTGACGCAGGTCAATCAGATGAAGTGGGATCTGGACCAGCGTATAGAGAAGGGCGTGCAATCCCACGATCTTTTTAGCACGAGTGAACAGGGGGAAACGGAAGTAGAATTAAACCCCTGCAAGGTTGATAAATTTGTCAGGCTCATCGAGCATATTTGGATTTAAGGGGAGAGACACTTTTGGGCGGAGAAAAAAATTGCATGCTTTTTTTTTAAAGGAAAGATTCATTCTCCATTTTTGAGACTTAGGATATGTTCGATTACTACTTTTGGTATTTACATTTGGTTACCTAGTGGTTTTTATTTGATTAATCTTTAAAAATGTTGTCAGGTGGCGTGACAGGTGGCGTCGGCGGAATTAATCTGAAAAGAACCAACGAAGATTTTTCTTTCATTAAGGGGGTCATCCCATGTGGTATCATTTTTCTTTTTTGGGAATTTTTTTATGGACCATAAAGGCGGACAGGCACTTTAGGAGACCGAAGATTATATGATTTTTTGGAATTTTTTTAGTGTGAAAACAAAAACAGACATTTTTGAAAATCTGACGATAATTTATTCACATTTTCTTGCATCTCTGGTCATTTTTTCAATTTATTTCCTGTATTAATCAAGGTGTAATCCACTGTGTCCCTTGGCGTGTCCTCATCGTCGTTGTCCATTTGCGGGAACTTTGCAGCTCGCAATTCGCATCTGAAATAGTCCAACAAATTTGTATACATTCTTGAGATATTTTTTTAAAACATGAACCTAAATTTTGAAAAAATCGAGAATTGAATGTTGAAACGTGTTTGAAAAAATATGATCGATTTTTAGCATTTTTTCCCCGCCATTTTGCAATAATAAATATGTTTTGAACCATCAAATCTATCCAACTTGAGGTTCATGATTCGATAAATTATATTATGTAAACGTGTTCCAAAATTGAAGATGATCCATCAATTAGTTTTTGAGTTATGAGTCCCATAAATTGAAAAAGTATCGTTTTGATAAAAGCGCGACTGCAAGTTTTAGTATATGTAAACTGTTGCGCTACCTGTTCTCACTAAATCGTCTGTCACTTGGTCACTTTTCAATACTTTAACTTGATTTTTTTCACATGTTCTGGAATATGAACACTGAGAAAAAGCAAAATAAAATTGAATGTTTTCTCATTAATTTAATTAATTTAATTAATTTAATTGATTTCATTGATTTCATTGATTTCATTGATTTCATTGATTTCATTGATTTCATTGATTTCATTGATTTCATTGATTTCATTGATTTCATTGATTTCATTGATTTCATTGATTTCATTGATTTCATTGATTTCATTGATTTCATTGATTTCATTGATTTCATTGATTTCATTGATTTCATTGATTTCATTGATTTCATTGATTTCATTGATTTCATTGATTTCATTGATTTCATTGATTTCATTGATTTCATTGATTTCATTGATTTCATTGATTTCATTGATTTCATTGATTTCATTGATTTCATTGATTTCATTGATTTCATTGATTTCATTGATTTCATTGATTTCATTGATTTCATTGATTTCATTGATTTCATTGATTTCATTGATTTCATTGATTTCGTTGATTTCATTGATTTCATTGATTTCATTGATTTCATTGATTTCATTGATTTCATTGATTTCATTGATTTCATTGATTTCATTGATTTCATTACTTTCATTGATTTCATTGATTTCATTGATTTCATTGATTTCATTACTTTCATTACTTTCGTTACTTTCATTAGTTTCATTAGTTTCATTAGTTTCATTGATTTCATTGATTTCATTGATTTCATTGATTTCATTACTTTAGTTGATTTAATTGATTTAATTGATTTCATTGATTTCATTGATTTCATTGATTTCATTGATTTCATTGATTTCATTACTTTCATTACTTTCGTTACTTTCATTAGTTTCATTACTTTCATTAGTTTCATTAGTTTCATTAATTTCATTAATTTCATATCATATGTCACATGTCATTTACATACATACCGTTGGAAGGAATCCGAATATTGTTCTGAAATTTTCAGGGTGTATTCTTAAGATATTTTGCTAACGATTTATGAATTTAAACCGTTGATCTTTTTAAGCTTTAAGTGGTTGCCCGCCTTAAAAGACACTATCTTTGAATTTTGACCCCACATTTATTAACATTTTTACAGTCCCTCAGAATTTTATCAAACAAAAATAGCGATTTGAACCGGCTTTACACCATTCGGACGACACTCAAGTGTAAAAAAAGTTGATCGAAGGCTGCCATGATTCCGGAGATTTTGTCAATCTGGAAAAAAATCGTGTCTATACGTCACGCCAATTTCGAAAATGCACTTTAGAAGCTCGTGCCATACCTCCGCCATTTGTTGAGATAAAAAATACCTAAAACAAATCAAAATAAGTCACAAAAACGGTGAAAAAATCTTCCCGAAAAAAATCGTGAAAATCAGGAAACGTTTTTCTCGCCTTAAGGAGAGCCACTAAGGGGAGAAAATCGATAATGATAATTTTAAACTTCGACAGACGTATTTTCTCGCTATCGAAGCGAAGAGAACCGAGCTCGTGTGCGCTATGCTGAAAGCGTACAATTCGACCAGTCCGATGTTGATAAAGTTGGAAAGCCTAGTCGAGGGTACATCGAGCGGCAGAAGTCCCGGAATGCAATTGTTTTACGAACGTTACGAGGCCAAACTATTCCAAGCTTTCATAGGCTGCGTTCTTAAAAATCTCGACACCCTCAACACCCTTTTGTCAGGAAACAAGCCCATCTTCAAAATCGAAGCTATCCTCGTCGCTTCCGAAGTCGTTTTGCGACCTACCCCGAGCGAGATTCGCGCTATCGTACTGCACGACGTCAAAGATCTGCTCGAGAGATTCAAATTATTTCCACGATGGATGGCGACCACTTGTCACGAGTGTAAACCCGTCAAACAACCCGATTCCGAGGAGTTCGTCACCTTTAGCTTCTTCGAAGACGTTATAAGCATACAGGTATATTTGTCAAAATATCGAAAGAAGAATTTCGAAATAATCGCGCAATTCCTGGATTTATTTTTATTTTTTCTTTAACGAGTTACACCTAGGTCGGCGTACATAAATTACGTAATGCAATTGGGGGGGGGGGGGGGGTTGCGTTACGTCACGATTCTAGAACTGCCAGAAATAGCAAAATTTCTGCATGTGCAAGTTTTTAAATTTTAAACTTATCGTTCAGAATCCGTCGAAAACGAAAACTCGATTTTTTCAAAAATTCCAACCAGCTGTACCCCTTAAACGATAGAACTGTACACATAGAATATTTTCCTCCGCCACTAATTCGCCATTTCGATGATAAATGAGTTAAAAAAGATTATTTTGTATACTTAAATATAATATCGAAGTATACCTGCAGTTTGATAAATGTAGAATAATTCTTTCTTAGTTTGAAAAAATCCCTTAAAATTGTTTAATTTTCACCGTCTAAATGTAAATCCGCCTTCACGCCGACGAACGTCGATATTGTTGAACGGCGTTAATGTTCAATCGCTCGTTTGGATCCAAGATTATCAACGACCGTGTATTCGGCATCCAAGACATGATACTAAGGCTGACAACCAATTGCTGGAAGTATCTCCATCGCTGGAAAAAATATCGCAATCTTTGGCGTTTCGACAAGGTTCAGATATGCGAGAAATTCGCGGCCGACAATCCTACCCTGCTGCAATACGATGAGAAGTTCACTTTTTACGGCACCGTAGTCGAGGAGATCGACGATATGAGGCCATACTTCGACGTTGCGAGTGTCAGGTGAATCTTAATGAGACTAGGCAGCGAAAATATGCCAAAAATGGGACAAAATTCAAATGGTATCTGGGAAGAACCGAATTAACGTACATACATTTTCTTTTTGCAACGTTTCTAATGACGTTTTGGCTATTGAATTCAGTGGTTCAGGTTTCAGAAATATAAATATCGAAGGGAGATATGGGCTGATAAAGAAGACCACCTGTCTCATGCATTGCCACGATGCCGAGTGGCCGGTTGAAGTTTTTGGCAATTTCCAAACGCCATTCTCTTCAGGGGATATTCCTTCACAGACTGAAAATAAAATGTTTGAAAAAACATGAAAATAAAAATATTGCAGCTAAAATTTGAACGACATCGCAAAACGTGATTGCAAAAAACAACAAAATTTCGAGATTTTTCGATTCCTAGACCCCTTGATTGATCGATTTTCTTTTTCTTTTCTTCCTTTTTTCGACCCCTCGAAAACCTCCGGCATTTTCATTGTGGAACATGTGTTCTCCATGAAGAATCGATTTGGCACCTCTGCTGACGGGGATCAAGAATCACGCGAACGAATGGAAGCAAATACTCGGCAATTATCTGCTGGCCGAAACGCGCGAGTCGATGAACAATCTCAAGCAGAGAATCGAGACGTTTCGAAGTGACGTTGAGCTGGTCATCAACGGATTGGACAGGTTCAAAGTGGTCATGCAATCGATCGCTGACATCAGGAAATTGGCTGTACAATCGGAGGTCCAGTATTATCTCCACCAGGTGAGAAGAGATCCTTGGCGATTGTTAGGAATGATGGTAACTTCGCTCGATCGCCATCGATCTTCTGCCAAATGATTTTCCAGGAGACCTTCCGAACTCTCAGCAATCACGGGGTGAGTTATGCAGTGGAGGATGAAGAACTTGCGTACAGACTGGAGGAGGAATGGAACTCTCTGTACCTCGGGGCTCTCTATCGAGCCACAACGCTGGAAAGTACCAAGGATCGTTTCTGCGACATGACCCGAGACCAGATTGCCAGTTTTGGCACCGAGTGCAACGAGTTCGCTGAACTCTTCGAGGCACAGGGCCCCGGGAGCGTCGGCAGTGATCTCGATGCCGGAGTAAGAAAGATGGAGGTGAGAAAATAGCCATATGGTAGACAATAACGATAGGGCAAATCCGGTAACATTAAGGTGCCCTGGACATGTCAAACGTGCGCTAGGAATACGGCAAGCTGATCGACAAGATGGAGGAAAAGCGGCTGGATCTTGCAAACGCCGAGATACTCTTCGACCTCGAGCCCGCTGACTATTCGACATTTCTAAAAGTCAAGCAGGACTACGAGGGCATGGAGATGCTCTACAAACTCTACCGGGCGCAGAAAAACGCCCGGGACTCTTGGTCCAAGACTCTGTGGATCGACCTGAATCCTCAGCAGCTGATGGAAGGAATGGAACAGTTCATCAAAGAGTTCCGTCGGATGCCAAAGCTCGTTAGGCAGTTGAACATCGCGTATACAATCGAGGCTACCATGAAGACCTTCAAGAATTCCGTTCCCCTGTTCATGGAATTGAAGAACGAAGCGATGCGGGAGAGACACTGGGAGGAATTAATGAACAAGACTGGCATTCACTTCGACATGGAGCCCAGCAGGTGCGTCGGCGATCAATAAAACGCGTCATCGTCACGGCTACTCCAACAACGACACAAAGACAACAGTGTTTTTCCCAATGAAACTCTCGTAGGGACAATTAAGAATCTCATCGTTCAATCATTCGCAATTATTATTTGTACAGGGTAACGGGAAACAGCGTTTGCAGGGTCGACAGCATCGAAGACGTCTGACGTTCGATGCTGTCGATCCTCTTACAAGGAACATCACTTAAGTGTTCCCCTTCGATTTTGTTGACACCCATAGATGTCATAAACCATTGAAAACTATTCGCCACGTATTTTTTTATCTGCGGAAAAACATTTTTAAGTATCCATTACTTGAAAATAGGGGGGCCCCCCAATTACAGGGGGGCCCCCCAATTGGAGGGGGGCCCCCCATTTATGAGACCCCATTTATGAGACCTCCCTCGAAGGGACCCCCCTACCCCACCCTTGAGATGGGGTAGGGGGGTCTCTCATGAGGGGGTCATTACAGGGGGCCCCCCTCAAGGGGGGCATTACAGGGGGCCCCCCTCAAAGAGGTCCTCTCAAGGGGGGACCTCAAGGGTGGGACGGAGGTCCCCCACAAGGGTGTCATTGCAGGGGGGCTCTCAAGAAGGGGACCGCGTTACCGGGGGCCCCCCTCAAAGAAAAGCGCGTCAATCCTGATTCTTTTTTAAATTCTATAGTGGATTTTTTATCGCTTTACCTTAGAAGAATTTTGGTTTTTCTTTCATTCCGATCGGTAGACTACTTGGGAGTAAAACTGTAGGGCTACCGTTTGATGGTCCTTTCTTTAAGGGGTCGTTTCCCGCCTTAAAACCATTTTTCCGCAGACAAAAAAAATACGTGTCTAATATTTTTCAATGCTTTATTACATATATGCGTTTCAACAAAATCGACAGCGGACAGTTAAGTGATGTTCCTTGTCAGCCATGATAAAACTTGCACTATTTACGTACACGTGAAAATGATAGGATAAAAAGTACTTTTTTCGCAGCGAGCATTGATCTCTGATTCGTCGCATCTTATCACGCCTAATTAACGCATTTTTTTTATTATACTACTCACGAATAACGCACACACTTGGAAAGCTAACATGAAACGGTGAGGAATCGAATGTCCGTTGATGATAAAATCAATGGCCGAATTTAGACTCATACCTTCACTCTTAACGCTACAGATTCACTCTTGAGAACATGTTCGCTATGGATCTGGCAAAGTTTCAAGACATTGCCGAATCCATCGTTACCAATGCGATCAAAGAGTTGGCTATAGAGAGAGGGGTCAAGGAAGTGTCGGAGGTCTGGAAGAGCATGGAGTTCACGGTGATAAGGCACTACAAAGGTAAAAAAAAATCAACATGGCTCAACGACATTTGGGATGAAAAACCAACAACGATAAGAATGTCGAGATTTGCATAATTGGGATGCAATGAAAGTTCATTTTTCTTAATCCCCCAATTTTGGCTTTGGCGAATTCAGGCTTTGATAGTAATTGAAACGTTTTGCTTTTAATCCATATCACAGATGTACCACCGGAATCTGCAGAAATAAATTTTGAATGATGGTGAAGTAGGGAAGGAAAAAAATGGTACAGAGTTTGCAATGCATTCCGGGGATGCAAATTTCAACGCCATCGAATATTATACGAGGAGGTTTTTGCATCGCAGATTTTGTGGGTTCAGGAAGGAGATCCCTTCAGGCTATGAAAAAATGGCCGATTTTCATGATTTTTTTAATAAGGAAAAATTTGTTCACCATTTTCGAGCTTGATGGTATGTTTAATTACTACTTTTGACTGTCAAGTGGTATTTTTTAATTTATCGATCTTCAAAAACGAGGGAAGTATGGCATGGTCTTCAAAACGGGTTGCGGTGGATGTTGTCAGACGGTGGGACATGTAGCGTCGGTGGCATGAATCCGAAAAAAAAACAACGAAGACTTTTGTTCCATTAACACTCATACGCAGAATATGAACCAAGAAAACCGAGAAATGTTGAAAATCGATGAAATGGTACGCTTTGAGACAAAAAGATTGAATTTTCCAGAAAAAAATGATTACATTTTGCAATAAAAAATACTTTTTTTAATTTTAAAAATTATTTGGGCGCATGTTTTAGACAATAAGGTTAGAAAGATTTATACCAAATTTCATCAGGATCCGTCGATTAGTTTTTTAGGTATACGTCACGCCATTTCTGAACATTGAGTTTAGACGACCCTGCCATACCTCCACCCTTTTTGAAAATTAATAATTAAAAAGTATACCATGCAAGGAGTAGTCGTAAAACAAACCCTAAGTCTAAAAAATAGTGAAAACTTTTCTCCTTCAAAGCGGGAAACCAGTTGAGATGTCACAAAAAATCAACTTTTTTTAAATTCTATAAATTGTTAATGAAACTATTCAAGAATATGTTCACAAAGTAGTATGAGTAATTCATTACTGCCCTGAATTTTGCGTTTTCGCTAATTTTTTACTTTGTCAACAAATTTCTAACCGATAATTTTATGAAGTGATAGTTAGTTTGCTTATATTATTACGCTCTATATTAACCTCAATTTTGGGTAGTATCATTGTTTAAAGTATATTTCTATAGCAAAAAAGTTTATAAAATAATGGCCAAAATTATACCCTTTGTTAAAACGCCTCTGAAAATGGTGATTTTACATTTTTTGGTCAGAGTTAGGTTAGTACAGAAAGAAAACATGTTCTTCAAAAAGTCTTCAAACCGTATCGATTTCCGATAAAAACTGTGGCCCCCAGAGTGTACACAAACAGCAAAGTCTGATGACAACCTTCGACGTGCGACAGCTTACATGTTCCATATTTTCCGAGGAAATGCTTGGAAAAAATTAAAATATTTGTTTGAAAACATGTATAAAGTATGCCCAAAGTTTGAATAAATTCCATCCGTTCATCCCTTGCAAAAAAAAATCACGAAGATCAGTGCAGGTAAGATCGACTTGATCACCTGCGAAAAAATTTCGTAGGCGCGGAAGATCGCGGCTACATCCTCGGTCCCGTGGACGAGTTGAACCAGGTCCTGGAGGACAATACGATAAACTTGCAGAGCATGGCGGCCTCGCAATTCATCGGTCCGTTTCTCGGGAACGTGCTGAAATGGGAGAAAACGATGCAAACGATATCAGGCGCGATAGAGGCGTGGATGGAGTTGCAGAAGAGGTGGTTGTATCTCGAGGGAATATTCGTGGGTGGTGACATACGTTCGCAGTTGCCGGAGGAGGCGAGAAAATTCGACGACATCGACAAGATGTTCAGAAAAATTATGCTCGACACGGCCAAACGTCTGAATGTTCTCGAGTGCTGCACGGCCCCTGGTCGAAAAGACGAGTTCGAAGCTCTCATCGACGGCCTTGACAGATGCCAAAAGTCATTGACCGAATATCTCAGCGGCAAACGGGCCATTTTTCCGAGATTCAATTTCATAAGCGACGACGAATTGCTGGGCATCCTCGGGAGCACCGAACCCGCAGCCATTCAAGAACACGTGGCCAAGATGTTCGACAATCTCGACAAATTTCGCCTCCTGCGTGACAACAGGGACAAGATTATCGCGACCGCTCTCATTTCGAGTGAGCGAGAGGTCATGGAATTTTCCGATCCCGTGACGGCAGAGGGGAAAATCGAGGTTTGGATGGTTCTTGCCCTCAACGAAATGAGAAAATCCAATAGATACATCACCAAGAAGGCTGTTTACAATTACGGCAAGGTGTGTCAATTATTATTTATTTGTAAAATGGTTCCCATTAAGTACCGCAAAATGGGATTACTTTGAACAGGTTTTGGAAGTTTTTGTAGGTAACTTTATTTAGCATCCTTAATTTCAACTTTTTTTGCTCCAATAGAACAATCCTTTGGCTATCAAATGTATGTTGGATCATAATTATGTAGTCGAGAAAATATGAATACGTTTTAATATAGTGAATACTATAATACGTAAAATGAGTCAAAATGTTCTCGATCTTTAACGCTCTCAAATTTCATCCTAGACTGCTTTTGTCTCTTCGACATTTCATCCAGGGACACTCTCATTTTCTGTCTTTATTCTTTTAGCCTGATTTGTGTTACACCAACACTCGTTGTATTCTTTTTTTTATTCGTTTGTTTCAGCCGTACAGGGTATTTCCCCTTTTACGTGTCCCAAATCCACCTCAACTTCGTTCTACCTGCCATTCCATCCCCCCTCCTACCTCCCATTTTCCACATTCCCCCACTCCCTCACCCTGCTTCCTATTCCACATACCTCTCGACGTCGTATTCCACATCCCGCCACTACCACCGGTTCCAGATCCCCCCTCTACCTCCCTTCCGCACCCTCCCCTCTACCTCCTATCCACGACCTTCGCCCCCACCTACCCTACCGCCCATTCCACATCTCCCCCTCTACCTCCTTCCACATCCCCCCACTACCTCCTATTCTACATCTCCCTCTACCTCCCATTCCATATCTCCCCCTCTACTTCCCATTCCACATCTCCCCCTCTACCTCCCATTCCACAACCCCCCCCCCTCTACCTCCCATTCCACATCTCCTCCTCTACTTCCTTCCACATCCCCCCTTCTACTTCCTTTCACATCCCCCCACTACCTCCTTCCACATCCCCCCACTACCTCCTTCCACATCCCCCCACTACCTCCTTCCACATCCCCCCTCTACCTCCCATTCCACAACTCGCCCCCCCGCTCTACTCCCTATCCACCCCCTCCCTCTTGCGGCCGCAGCCGAGTTCCTCTCTGTATCGTATTCACCATGACATATCTGCCATGGGCATAGGGAAACTACAGCAAACCTATACGGATGCGGCCAGTCCCAAATTCGGCTCCCAGTCACGGAACTAGTCGTTTTTCGCCGAAAACTGTCGAAGAAAAATATTTTACGACGAAAGTACGCGACTGGGATTCGAACCTGCAACCTCCCAATCCACTGGCCAGCGCGCTAACCACTAGACCAACGCACCGGGTGTCCAACACTCGTTCTATGCACTCCTTGGTTCATGGGTGGCCTAACGGCTCGCCACACTAGTTCAGTAAAAGACGAAAACCCAGCACTTTTAGCATAGAATTCGAATTTTTGACTGGCGCTAGATGATTGCATACCGAAAGTAACCCTAATGAAATGTTGCCCCTCAACTTTCCCCAACCCTTAGAAAGAGGGGTTGAAAACTTAAAAATCGCCGTATCGCGATAATTAATAGCCCGATCAAAAAATGTTTCAAAGAAAAGTTGTTTGGAATAATGAAATACGTATAAAGTTATCTGTTATCCGTCATTCGATTTAAACACTTTGCACGCCTTAGAGTTTTCTCCCTTCCCAAACGCATGTCCAATTGTAGTCTTTTACACGACTGAATGTATTGCACATTATTCTTTTCACGATACTTCGATAAAAAGGTGAGAAGACCACGGACCGAATGGATGATGGAGTTTCAAGGAATGATGATACTCGTCGCCAATCAAATATGGTGGACTGCCGAGACCGAAAACGTCTTCGGAAAAATCGCAAGCGGACAAAAGCGAGCCATGAAAGAAGTACGAACCGTCGTTATCAATTATACATACTGGAATTGATAATGAAAAAATACATATGGATAAATAAATGTTAAAAACTATGTGCAGTATCTCGAGCAACTGAATTGTCAGTTGGCGGAAGTCGTGACGCTGATGGGTGCAGCTGGCGATTTCTTGACTCGAAACGACAGAAAAAAGTTGGACACCGTGCTGACGGTTGACGTACACATTCGCGATATAATCGAAGGATTTGTGCGAGATAGTATCATGGATCCAATGGAATTTGAGTGGGAAAGTCAATTGAGGTAATACGGCGAGAATAATTGAGGGGCTACATCTACCTAGAGGCCCGAAAAAAATAGGCAAAGTCCGATTTTTATTTTGGGATACGGTTGTTGAAAAAGTAACGTTTTTTTAAACACAAAGATACATATATTGAAAGCCTGTGAAAAAAATCACCAAAAAATACAGAACAACAACAAAAACATGGCCGCCGGCAGATGATGAAATTTTTTTCGCGATGTTTGGCGGTGGACACTTTCCAGCTTAAACGGTCCATCCGAAATCTAAAAACCAAACAGGTTATTCAAGTTAACAATGAATAGGAGTCGTTGACGATCGTCGGTTTCAAAAATATTTTTATTTAACATCGTGGCCACGTATTAAAAGGCCAGCATAAAAAATATATGCAAAAGGTTGTCATAGTCTACGTAATAGATACCAATATATACTACATGTGGTTTAAATTTGAAGTAAATTGGTCGATTAGTTTTCGAAATATATTGCCCACAAAATTGAAAAATATAGTTTCGAGAAAAACACATTTAAGTTTGAAAAAACGGTACATGCACAAATATGATGACAGCTTCGAACTAACAATCAGTCTGCGATTCCAGGACCATACATCACACGTTCTTGCTCGAAAAGCTCATTAATTTGAGGATTACGATTTAATGATAATAATAATAATGAATCTCAATAGACAACAGGTAGATAGGGCGTTCGAAAAATGTCGTGCGCACCGTGCAGGTCAGTTAGTCGGTTACTCCGATTGCCGTGACCCCTATAATTTTTTTAATCGCATAAAAACGGGAAAATTCCGATGAAATTGTAGTTTCAGAGAATGCAATAAAAAACGGATTATTTTTACCTATCACATTAGACGACGGCCTTAAAGTTTGGAGTGTGGTGCTGCTATCGTGCGCCATACTGTTTAGAAGCTGTAATTCATTCAATTTTAGAAATATTTCAACGAAATTTTCAGAAAATAAACTAAAAGGTGATACCATCGAATAAAATTTTTTCGGGAAATGCAATTTTTTGACCCACCTAGGCGGTAAATAAACAACTTTAATGTTACCGATCACATCATCAGTATTTTCCAAATTTTGGCGGTTCAAAAATGTTCTACTTATACCCCAAAAAATCACACTCAACGCATTAACTACTTGCGACGAATACGTTTTCATAACGTAGAAACAGTTCGATATAAGAAAAAAACTGATGTGCCTACATGATTTTTTATTGTGATCCTGGTCGAGCCAGATTTTACTGGGTTCGAGATCTCGACAATGTTTGGATGAACCAATGTTCCGGGCGTTTCGAATACGGCTACGAGTACATGGGTTTGAACGGTCGTTTGGTCATAACCCCGTTGACGGACAGAATTTATCTGACGATAACGCAAGCACTGTCGATGCACATGGGAGGTGCGCCGGCCGGTCCAGCCGGAACCGGAAAGACCGAAACGGTGAAAGATCTGGCAAAGGCTCTCGGTCTTTTGTGCGTAGTGACGAATTGCGGCGAGGGCATGGATTACGTGGCTATTGGCAAAACCCTGGGTGGGTTGGCCCAGTGCGGAGCTTGGGGATGTTTCGACGAGTTCAATCGTATCGACATATCCGTATTGTCAGTAATATCGACCCAGCTGCAGACCATACGTTCGGCATTGCAGATGAAAGCCAAACGATTCGTGGTAGGCTTCTCATCAACGTTTCAATTGATTTTCAAATGAAATTGAGGGGGTTGATGCCATTAGGCGAGGAAAAATAGCTGATTTCTATTATTTGTTTTTTAAAGGAATAATTTCTTGACCATATTGAGCCTTAGGGCAGGTTTTATTAGTACTTTGGTTATCACATGGTTTTGTGAAATTAATCCTTAAAAATGACGGACGTACAGCACGGTCTTCTGGTTGTGGCAGATGTTGTCAGATACGTAGCGTCTGACTCATGTTGTGACATGTTACGCAGGCTGTGACGTGTGATATGTTGTAACATGTGATACGTGTTGTGAAATGTTGTGACGTGTTGTGGTACATTGTGACATATTGTGGTACATTGTGACATGTTGTGGTACATTGTGACATGTTGTGGTACATTGTCGCATGTTGTGACATGTTGTGATACATTGTGACATGTTATGATACATTGTGATATGTTGTGATACATTGTAACATGTTGTGATACATTGTAACATGTTGTGATACATTGTGGCATGGTGTGACGCAGGTTGTGGCATGTGGCATACATTGTGATATGCTGTGATATCTTGTGATACTTTGTGACATGTTGTGACGCAGGTTCTGACATGTTGTCATACATTGTGCCATATTGTGATACATTATGACATGTTGTGACGCAGGTTGCGACGCAGGTTCTGACATGTTGTGATACATTGTGACATCTTGTGATACATTGTGACATGATGTGGCGCAGGTTGCGACGCAGGTTGTGGCATATTGTGACACATATTGTGATATGTTGTGATATGTTGTGACACATGTTGTGATATGTTGTGACACATGCTGCGATATGTTGTGACACATGTTGTGATATGTTGTGACACATGTTGCGATATGTTGTGACACATGTTGTGATATGTTGTGATATGTTGTGACACGTGTTATGACACGTAGCGTCGGCGGGATTAATCTGAAAAAAAACCAACGACGATCTTTCTTTCATTAACACGCGGACGCACGATATGAACCAAGAAAAAGTGACGGATGCTGAAAATCGATGAAGTGGTACGCTTAGGAACAAAAGTATTGTGTTTTCCGATAAGGTGGCTACAGAAACATTTAGGGTCACGTTTCAGACAATCAGGTCAGACAGATTTATGCGAAATTTCATCAGAATCGCGGTAGTCGATTAGTTTTTTAGCTATACGTCACGCCAGTTTGAAAAAATGCAGTTTACAAGACCGGGTCATATCTGCGCCATTTTGAAAGGTTAATAAAAAAAATACCATGTAACAGTCAAAAGTAGTAATAAAACACACTCTAGCTCTTGAAAATGGTGCAGAAATATCTCCTTTGAAAACAAACATTAAACTTAAAAAAAAATAATCACAATCAGCGAATTTTTTGCTCGCCAAAAGGCATTTCCCCCCTCTATGAATCTACCTACTATAAAGTACTAAAAACAGCACTACAACGAGTTCAATGTTAAACATGGACTTTCAGTTTGAGAGTCAGGACATCGTTCTAGACTCAAAAGTGGGAATATTCATAACGATGAACCCCGGCTACGCCGGTCGTACGGAACTTCCGGAATCCGTGAAAGCCCTCTTCAGACCGGTAGTGTGCATTGTGCCCGACAACGAGCTGATCTGCCAGATAAAGTTGTTCAGTGCGGGCTTTCTCACCGCGAAAGTGTTGGCGAAAAAAATGACCGTGCTGTATTCTCTCGCCCGTGAACAATTGAGCAAACAGACTCACTACGACTTTGGTCTGCGGGCCTTGAAATCGGTCCTCAACATGGCCGGCCAATTGAAGAGAAGTACCAGCGATTTGCCGGAAAACGTTGTACTCATGAGGGCGCTCAGAGACATGAACCTTCCGAAATTCATTTACGACGACGTGCCGCTCTTTCTCGGTCTCATCAAGGATCTGTTTCCTGGATTGGATTGCCCGAGGCTCGGCTATCCGGATTTCAACGGGGCTGTCGAAAAGACGCTTCAGCAGGATGGTTACATCGTTCTTCGTGATCAAGTATGTTGGATCAGTTGGATAAACGATATGGCTGTCGAATTCAGTTGGTCCAGTTGAAATTGTTTCCGTCTGAATCAAGTTGCCAGACAGGAATGCAAAGTCGATCAATCAAGTTCCAATGTCCATCAAACGATTCCAGGTGGACAAGGTCGTGCAATTGTACGAAGTGATGATGACGAGGCACTCGACGATGATAGTCGGGCCAACTGGCGGTGGAAAAACCGTTGTCATTGAGACCCTTTGCAAAGCCCAGACTTATCTGGACATACCCACCAAGCTTTATATTTTGAATCCAAAGGTAGACGTGCCAAGAATGCCTCGTGCACGAGAAATTGCGTCTCCCGTCATAAATGCGAATCGTTATTAGTATATCTTACTATTTTTGACTAGGCCTGCACTGTGGTGGAACTGTATGGCATTCTTGACCCGTTGACGAGAGATTGGACAGATGGCTTGTTGAGCAATATCTTTCGTGAGATAAACAGGCCTCTGGAGACCGAGAAAGACGAAAGGAAGTACATTCTTTTCGATGGTGATGTCGATGCTCTGTGGATTGAGAATATGAATTCAGTCATGGACGACAATAAACTTCTGACACTTGCTAATCAAGAGAGAATCAAGCTCCAAAACCACTGCAGCCTCTTATTCGAAGTAAGATCCCTAGTAATAAGGAAAATCTTTGATATCGGGAATTCGTAATTCCGTATTTGGTATTTCCTATCAAAAAATATCTTCAAAACGTTCATCATACTTTCTTTTCCATATATTTTCCGAATATTGAAATATTGCAAAGTACGTTTTGTCAAGTACGGTTGGATCGCAAGGTGGGAGATTTGCAGCATGCATCACCGGCCACGGTGTCTCGTGCGGGGATGGTTTACATCGATCCGAAAAATTTGGGCTACCAGCCTTGCATGGATCGTTGGATAAGCACGAGATGCAAATCCGAGCAGGAATTCTTACGCGAAATGTGCGACAAGTACGTGCACGGTGCTCTGAGTCTGATAATCGACGGAATGCTCGGAATGCAGCAAGTTCTTCCTCTCAAGATGATAGTACCGCAGACTGCGTTGAACATGGTCAGTCAATTGTCTTGCATGATCGACGGCCTCTATCCGCCACGATCGGAGGACGAGCCATCGATCGAACAACCCAGCGAGCCTCCAAATCGCGAGGAAGAGATCTCAATTAACGAAAAATTGGCTGGGAGAAATGAGCTTCTGGAAGCGGTTTACATACAAGCCTGCTATTGCTCTTTGGGAGCTTCTCTCGTCTCGAAATCGAGAAATGACTTTGACGAGTACATGAAAAAAATCGCCGGCCTAATGATGGTGGAGGACACTCCGGAGAAATTGGCAACTATACGTAAGCAACAGACAAAAAAAATCCACTAACATTGTGCAATAACATTATAATATTTGATAACTAATAATATTTGATATTTATATTTGATAATATTTGATAAATGATAATATTTGATAACTGATGATATTTGATGATAATATTTGATAACTGATGATATTTGATGATAATATTTGATAACTGATCATATTTGATAATTGATAATATTTGATAACTGATCGAATTTGATAACCGATAATATTTGATAACTAATAATATTTGATAACCGATAATATGTGATAACCGATAATATTTGATAACTGACAATATTTGATAACTGACAATAATTGATAACTGAAATTTTTTGATAATTAAAAATATTTGATAACTGACAATATTTGATAACTGACAACATTTCATAACTGACAATATTTGATAACTGATAATATTTGATAACCGACAGTATTTGATAACTGAAAATATTTTATGGATGAAAATATTTGATAACTGAAAATATCTAATGCCTGAAAATTTTTGATAACTGAAAATATTTGATAACTGACAACACTTGATAACTGAAAATATTTGATAACTGAAAATATTTTATAACCGATAATATTTGATAACTGATAATTTTTGATAAATGATAATATTTGATAACTGATAATATTTGATAACTGATAATATTTGATAACCGATGATATTTGATAACTGACAATATTTGGTAACTGAAAATATTTGATAATTAACAATATTTGATAACTAACAATATTTGATAACTAACAACATTTGATAACTGATAATATTTGATAACTGACAATATTTGATAAGTGACAGTATTTGATAAGTGACAGTATTTGATAACTGAAAATATTTTATGACTGAAAATATTTGATAACTGAAGATATTTTATGGCTGAAAATATTTGATAACTGACAATATTTGATAACTGAAAATATTTAATAACCGACAATATTTGATAACTGAAAATATTTGATAACGGAAAATATTTGATAACTAAAAATATGTGATAGCTGAAAACATTTGATAACTGATAATATTTGATAAATTTAATTCGATTTGAAAAGAAACCCAAATAACAGTATGAAATTTCCCATTGCCCGGTTTATTGTTTACACGAAAATGGAGACTCTCTGTGACAGCTGATAACTTGGAATATATTTTTGGTCCAGGCTACATACCGATTTTCTTTCGATCCCTCTTCGATTACGTGCTCGATATCGAGAAGAAAGTCTGGATGCCCTGGAAGTGGCTCGTACCCGCGTACGTTCACGATGGGACGAAACATTTTTCGGAAATTCTCGTACCCACTATCGACACTCTGCGCACTAATTGGTTCGTCAAGTTGATGAACGATCTCAAGAGGCCCGTCCTCCTGGTCGGCGAGACTGGCACTTCGAAGACCGCGGTTATACAGGACTTTCTCAGGCAATTGGACCAGGAAAAATTTGTAAGTCTTCTCATTTCTGACACAATGATTTTTTTTACATCGCTACTTTGTCATACGTCGTTTGTCTCACGGAAAAATGTATATGTAAACATTTTTTTAAAAAAGCTCTTATTGAATGTACTTAAATAAATAAAATAATTTTTCTTACCAAGTCATCTATATGTGACTATGAAAAAAAGCTTGGGGCAATAAACGTTTTAAATGTCTAATAAATTTGATCAGTTCAGTTTCATTAAACGTATTTAATTTGGCACAATAGTAATTACAGAAAGTATTATCACACGTTTATACACAGTTTCTGGATTTTTATTTAAGAAGTCTAAGGTTGTTTTACAGTAAATTAAATATAGTTGATATGTTAACGGATTTATGCAAATTTAGACATTATAGTGACACATAGGCGATTTTGTTTATAGTTTAGACATAAAATTTAGGTATTATAGTGACATATATGTGACTTGGTCAAAATCCATATATTTGTTTAAATAATACGGCAAGTTTTTTTTTCAAGGAAACATCAACTTTTATTAGTCTTTTTACCATCCAAATTATAATTTAAAATATTGAAAAATAAATGAGAAAAAAAGACATTCGTCGTGATTAAAGTTATACTGACATTGGGGTTACTTTGATACCCCTTTTTTTCCTAATGAGAATCGGAAGTAACTCCATAAAGGAGCATTTTTCCTAAAGATGAGAAAAAACGGTCAACGGGATCGAAAGTTATAACCATTTTTATTATTCTGGGGTTACTTTGATCGAACAAATATGACATCTTTACTTTTCAAAATCAACTTCATTCATAAACAACTGATATTTTATATTTAATTATGCAGCAGTACACCCGTAAACTTCGAAACATTAAAAAACTACCAAAAACAAGTTGTAATACTTATGTCTACTTAGGTGTCTGAACCACAAAACGAAACCAAATTGGTTTCACTAGAAACATGTTTCACTTAAACTAGGTCACGTGCCAAATCACACGAATTGTAAGACAAAAAATATCAAATAACAATTTGATGTTTTTTATCTTACAATTTGCAGCTTACAACACGAAAATAAATATAAAATAACAATTTGATATTTTTTGTCTTACAATTAGTGTGATTTAGTACAGAATTGCAGAAATGTTCCCAACATGTTTATTAGGAACATTTATTAACCTATAATTCTGCAATTGAACCTACAATTAACAAAAAATTATCAAACATAAAAATCTCTGAGAATACTTCGAGGTTAGGAATAGAGATAATGATTGGGGTGAAATTGATCAATGATCAATGTTACCCCGTCGAAGCGATCAAAGACACCCCAACGAAACAACCGTCGCGCATAAAATATATTTTTGAGGTTATGCCATACAACAAATTTTTAATTAAATAAATTAATTTTTAATATTTTAAATATTATTTATGTTTCTAAAATGGCAGAATAGTGCATTGAATTTGTAGTTTAAGGGGTAGTTTAAGGGGTAGTTTGAGGGGGTCTTCTGACTTTGGACACTAAAAAAGGCGATTTTCATGAATTTGTTGATAGGTTTATATAATAGATATTGATATAAAAGTAATTACACTTAATTAACACACTTTCGAAATACAGTTAAAAAAATTCTTTATTTAAGTCATTATTTATAGACGAAAAGGGTAATAAAATTTTTTTTTTTTTGAGGTTATGTCACACAGCAAAAGATAATAGTGTAGTTTAAGGGATCTCCTCACTTTGGACACTGAAAAACGCTATTTTCATGATTTTTTTTTGGTTAGGTTTATATCATGGATATTGATATAAAAGTTGTTACACTAAATTAACACTTTCGAAATACATTTAAAAAAAATTATTTATTTAAGTCACTATTTATAGACGAAAATTGTAGTTGATAAAATGTTTTTGAGGTTATGCCACACAACAAAGGATAATAATGTAGATTAAGGGGGTCTTCTCACTTTGGACACTAAAAAACGCTATTTTCTTGATTGTTTTTGATAGGTTTATATCATAGATATTGATATAAAAATTGTCACACTCAATAAATACACTTTCGAAATACATTAAAAAAAAAATTTATTCAGGTCACTATTTATAGACGAAAATTGTAGTTGATAGAATGTTTTTGAGGTTATGCCACACAACAAAGTATAATAATGTAGTTTAAGGGGGTCTTCTCACTTTGGGCACTAAAAAACGCTATTTTCATGATTTTTTTTTATAGGTTTATATCATAGAGATTGATATAAATGTTGTTACACTCAATAAATACACTTTCGAAATACATTAAACATTTTTTTCATTTAAGTCACTATTTATAGACGATAATGGTAGTTAAAAAAGTGTCCTAAAAAAATCGTAGGTCTAGCTGTTGATGTAATCTCGGAGATGGATCATCCGAAGCAAAAAATCAAACAGTTTTAGATTAAGTATGTTAATAGCTATAGTGCATACCATACGATTTTTTATATATGCAAAAATAACAAAATGACGGACATTTTTCGAAAAAACGAAAAAAAAACCAGTTTATCAGCGTTTTTTTGGCAGTAAAGTGAATATCAAAATTTAAAAAAATCCTCAATATCCCCCATGGCTATAGTTGTAAAGAATATGCGGTTAAAATTTCTCAAGGATCGGTTCAGTAGTTTCGAAGATTTTATCGAGCCGTCGAAAAACGTTGTTTCGAGAACAACGCTTGCAAAGTTTGTCTCGGTTACCTAAACACATAAAATTTTTTTTTAATGTATTTCGAAAGTGTAATTATTAAGTGTAACAACTTTTGCATCAATATCTATAGTATAAAACTATCAAAAAAATTCATGAAAATAGCCTTTTTAGCGTCTAAAGTGAGAAGACCCTCTCAATGAAAGTCTGCAAAAAAACATCGTGTTGCATCTCCCAGAATCAATTGCTCATCAACTTCTCATCGCGGACAACGTCAATGGACGTGCAAAGGAATATCGAGTCGGCGGTTGAGAGACGAACTCGCGACATTTACGGTCCTCCGCCGGGAAAAAAGTTGATAATATTCATCGATGATATGAACATGCCACTGGTCGACACTTACGGGACTCAGCAGCCCATAGCGTTGCTCAAGTTGCTTATCGAGCGAGGCGGACTTTACGATCGTGGGAAAGACTTGAACTGGAAACAGATCAAAGACATTTGTGAGATTTCATTGGCTCGTTTTTTAGACACTTTAAGGATGTTGAGTCCCAAATCGCAAATGATAATAAAATTCTGAAAAGTCGCTACGTTTTTGTATGAAGTATTTCAGAGGTCGTGTAAAAATTTCACGACAATTAGGAAGCTCGTTATTGAACAATTAACGCGTTACCCCCACTTGTAGCGCAAAAAAAGGCCTTTTTCATGAATTTTTTTAAAGAAAACTACAAAACTTTTTTAATCGATCAATATACCATCTTAAAGAACACATCTTGAAGAACTTTCAGTCATTTTTTTATTGAAAAATATTACATTGTTTAGTGGCAAATGGCCGCCAATGAAATAATGTTTTTATATACACGGTTTGCGGTGACCAACATTGCGGCGAAGTGGATCATCTGAAAAAAAAATGCGGATGGATTTAGTCAAATATAAGTATAAACTAGTCTTTAATCGAAGGATTTTAAAAAATATTCATTTTTCACAAAACGGCGGACAGTCAAAGTTAATGGTTCGATTTTAACGAAAAAAAACGGCCGTTTTTTGGCTATAAAACGACCATTTTTTTTCGAAAAAAAAATCGAACGATTAAAGACTACATTTTTATGTATTAAATAAGCCTGCAAAATTTCAAGAAGATCGGTTCATTGGTGTTCGAGTAATCTTGGTCACCGACTTCAGAAATGCCATTTTGAGAAAAACGCGTTTAAAGTTTCAATTTCAGTTCTTCAATTCACGGATTCTTCTCTTTCAACGCTCATATCTCAGTCAATTTTGTTCGGATCGGCTTGAAATTTTCAGGACATATTCTCAGATACTTATACTTCAAAAAAATGCAATAAAAAAAAATCGATTTTTTCAAAATCGCAAGTGGGGGTAACCCCTTAACATTCACCAATTAAATGTTGTCTTATGGAAACTGATGTAACTTTGCAATAAGTTTTTTTTTACCTCTCAATTTTGTAATATCTACAATATACTGAAAGCAACGGAAACAAAACGAAGTTTATTGATAAATTTCTTTTTATTTCTTTTAAAAATTGTTCTTAACGAAATGTTAATTTTTTAATAACGAGCTTCCTAATCGTCGTGAAATTTTAACACGACCTCTTAAATACTTCATACAAAAACATACAAAATTTTCAGAATTTTCTTACCATTTTTTATTTCAACCCTTAAGGAGGTTGAAGTAATGATGATAGAATTCGGAAAATTTGGTATGTTTTGACATGAAGTATTCAAGAGGTCGTGTAAAAATTTCATGACGATTGAGAAGCTATTTATTGAACAATTAACATTAACGTGTTTCATACGGACTCAACATCCTTAAGGGAGCTTTATACTTTGTTGGATCCAAAAATGTTCGATTTTCACCAATTTTCCATGCGAAGAATATTAAATATAGAATGTTGAAATTTTGCATGTTTACCGAGCGGTCTTCATTGACTATGGAAACCATAGACAATAGAAAACTCCCTTAAACGAGAATTGGAAGTTTTTTCTCTTTGAGCTTCGATATTGTCGTGTTGCAGTGTATTTGGCAGCGATGGGAAAAGCTGGCGGTGGAAGAAACGAAGTCGATCCACGCTTTGTCTCCATGTTTTCTATTTACAACGTGACTTTCCCAACCGAAGCCACACTCAATTACATTTACACGAGTATACTCGCTGGCCATTTGCAATTGTTTCCCGAAGAGGTTCAAGTAGTTGCGAATATTCTCATTCAGATGACCCTCGAATTGTACAAGGTAAAGTGATCGAATTTGCGACGTATGCTTAGCAGGGTGGCATAATTTTCAGCTCTATTTGTTTTTCCTTCTTCTCACCATTCAATCATCTTATTTGAGGATGTTCAGTCCCGAATCGCAAACGATAATAAAATTCTGAAAATTTGGTCCGTTTTTGTATGAAGTATTTCAGAGGCTGTGTAAAAATTTCACGACAATTAGGAAGCTCGTTATTGAACAATTAACATTCCCAAATTAAATGTTGTCTTATGGAAACTAATGTAACTTTGCAATAAGTTTTTTTTTGACCTCTCAATTTTGTAATATCTACAATATACTGAAAGCAACGGAAACAAAACGAAGTTTATTGATACATTTTTTTTTATTTCTTTTAAAAATTGTCCTTAACAAAATGTTAATTTTTTAATAACGAGCTTCCTAATCGTCGTGAAATTTAAATACGACCTCTTAAATACTTCATACAAAAACATACCAAATTTTTAGAATTTTCTTATGATTTTGTTATTTCAACCCTTAAGGAGGTTGAAGTAATGATGATAGAATTCTGAAAATTTTGTATGTTTTTACATGAAGTATTCAGGAGGTCGTGTAAAAATTTCATAACGATTAAGAAGCTATTTATTGAACAATTAACATTAACATGTTTCATAGGGACTCAACATCCTTAAATATTTTTTTCTTTAAGGAAAATAATTGAATGGGAGTAAGAGGGGAAGAAATAGAGCTCAAAACTGTGCCACCCTAATACTCAACTGTGCAATGATCACAGCATTCTATGCAACTTCAGCCAACTTGAATCCATTGGGGCATAACTTTTTCTTGCGTGCACACACACACACGTGAATATAATTATTGGAAGGTAATGTCACATTTCATGTGTAGATCGTCACAGCCGAATTGCCGCCAACCCCGTCAAAATTCCATTACATCTTCAACATGCGCGATCTCTCGAGAATAACAGCTGGACTTGTTCAGAGTGATCCGGCCTACTTTTCAACAGTTCAACAATTCGTTCGTCTCTGGAGAAACGAATTCACCCGAGTTATATGTGATCGACTAATAAACGATAGTGTAACTGCAGCATTTATCGTTATCATTATCATGATCATCGTCATAATTGTCATCGTCATTATCGCAATAAGAATAACGAGTATTATTTATTTTCAATACAATAATGAATATTATTTATTTTCAATACAATAATGTGTATTGTTTATTTCCAATACAGTAATGAGTATTATTGATTTGCAATACAACGATGAATATTATTTATTTTCAATCCAATAATGAGTATTATTTATTTCCAATACAATAGTGAGTATTATTTATTCACGATACAATAATGAGTATTATTTATTTTCTATACAATAATGAGTATTATTTATTTTCAATGCAATAATGAGTATTATTTATTTTCAATACAATAATGAGTATTATTTTTTTAATGCAATAATGAGTATTATTTATTTTCAATACAATAATGAGTATTATTTATTTCCAATACAATAATGAGTAATATTTATTTTCAAAACAATAATGAGTATTATTTATTTACAATGCAATAATGTGTATTATTTATTTTCAATACAATCATGAGTATTATTTATTTTCAATACAATAATGAGTATTATTTATTTTCAGTACAATAATGAGCATTGTTCATTTTCAATACAATGATGGTTATTATTTATTTTCAATACAATAACGAGTATTATTTATTTTCAATACAATAATGAGGATTATTTGTTTTCAATACAATAATGAGTATTATTTATTTACAGTACAATAAGGAGTATTATTTATATTCAATACAATAATGAGCATTATTTGTTTCCAATACAATAATGAGTATTATTTATTTTCAATGCAATAAAGAGTATTATTTGTTTCCAATACAATAATAAGTATTATTTATTTTCAATACAATAATGAGTATTATTTATTTTCGATACAACAATGAGTATCATTTATTTCCTATACAATAATGCGTATTGTTTATGTCCAATTCAATAATGAGTACTATTTATTTTTAATACACTAATGAGTATTATTTATTTACAATACAATAATGTGTATTATTTATTTTGAATACAATAATGAGTATTATTTATTTAGGATACAATAATGAGTATTATTTATGTTCAATACAACAATGAGTATTATTTATTTTCAATACAATAATGAGTATTATGTATTTTCGATGCAATAATGAGTATTATGTATTTTCGACACAATAATGAGTATTATTTTTTTTCAATACAATAATGAGTAATATTTATCTTCAATACAATAATGAATATTATTTATTTTCAATACAATAAGGAGTATTGTTTATTTACGACACAATAATGAGTATTATTTATTTTCGATACAATAATGAGTAGTATTTATTTACGATACAATAATGAGTAGTATTTATTTACGATACAATAATGAGTAGTATTTATTTACGATACAATAATGAGTAGTATTTCTTTTTAATACAATAATAAGTATTCATTCTTTTCAATACAATGATGAGTATTATTTATTTTCAATGCAACAATGAGAATTTTTTTTTTTTAAATACAATAATGGGTATTATTTATTTTCAATACAATAATGAGTATTATTTATTTCCAATACAACTATGAGTATTATTTATTTCCAATACAATAATGAGTATTATTTATTTATGATAAAATAATGAGTATTATGTATTTACGATAAAATAATGAGTATTATTTATTTACGATACAATAATGAGAACTAGTTATTTATTTTCAAACGAAACATTTGTGATAGGACGAGGACCTGGTGAGTCAAAATTTGGAGTCGAAAATTCGAGCCGTCTGGGACGAGCAACCCCAGGTCATTGAATACAGTTTGCGAAATCCTCTTCTATTCGGTGACTTCAGAAACGCTTGTAACGAGAGCGAGCCAAGATTTTACGAGGATCTGCTGGACTACGAAGCAGTTTACAATCTCTTCATGGAGGTACATTGATGACCTATTTACGCTTTTCACTTCCTCGGGTTATAGTTTGCCAAACGCTTGATTTCTTCGATCGAAAGTCAAATCAGGCGCTTCGTTTTTTCAAATCGCTTTTTTATCACAGTTTTCCGTGTGAGCAAGTTGTTCTTTCGTTGGAGGCGTTCTCATGGAGGAAGCGTTATGCGTGAAATAACGTGATAAGATCGAAATATGAAAGTTTTTTTTGGACATATTTTTTTGGGGACATATTGAGCTGAATGACCATCCATAAACATTAGTGTTTATCGCAATATTTGCAAAGTAACGGTGGATTTTATAAAATCCAAGAAAACATCGTTTTTTGTACTTTTTTAAAACTGATGGCAAAAATACATTTTTTTTCACTACAATAATAATCAGAGCTTGTAGAGTATGTATTCACGTTTCCGAAACTGCCAGTCAAATTCCCGTACGACCATTAGTTTCTGAGATATCGATGACTGAAGACAAAAAGACGTTTTATCATTCAAAGGCCGATATCTCAGCGAAAAATGCTCGTACGGAGATTGAAAAAAAAGCAAATTGAAGTGAATTGAATGGGCTCAATGACCTTGATATTGGTTAAGTCTGAAAAAAAATCTCCGAAACCCGTGCAGAACTTTGAAAAACGTAAAAATTTGCAAAATTTTTTTCGTCGTGATATTTCTTCCGACCGCGCAATCAGTGATTCTCAAAATAAAAAATCATTGTCAGAACTGAAAACTAGAAACTTCAAGTTTCAAAATCCTTTTTTTTGTACGACCATTTTTGACGAAGTTACAGCCTTTCGAAAAACACGAAAAAAATGGTCACCTTTTATTGCTCCTTTAATTTTTTGTGGCAGTGTAGTATGCAAAGCTTTATCACTTATATGAGTTTCAACAAAATCTAAGGCGGACACTCCAGTGATGTTCCTTATTAATCCTCTTTCTAAAAAGTCAAGACAAGAATAATAACCCGAAAATAATTAGAATTAAAAAAAAAATAACATAAAATAAAAAATAAAACAAAAAAAAATCAAATAAAACAATAAAATAAATAAATAAACAAAATAATTAAAATTCAAATAAAATAATATAATAAGTAAAAACCCGAAAAAAATAAAATAATAACTCGAGACAAAAACAACAACCCGAAAACGGATTTTGAAAGTTGAAAGTAGATTCGAAAAAAGTGTATAAATCCCTCCGAGTCTGAATGAGTCCATTGGACATTGACAGATTTTGGAAGAGTACAACGAGAGAGGAACGAAAATAAATATGGTACTGTTCAACGATGCACTCGAACATCTTACGCGAGTGCATCGTTCACTGAGACTGCATCGCGGCCACGTGCTCGTAGTTGGGATCGGTGGTAGCGGAAAACAGAGTGTGATAAGACTGGCAGCGTTCGCAGCTGATTGCGAAACTTTCGAAATATCGTTGAGCCGGGGTTACAACGACGCCAGTTTTCGCGAAGACATGAAGAGGCTCTACAATACGGTGGGCGTCGACAATAAAAAAATGGTCTTCCTTTTTACCGGCTCGCACATCGCGGACGAGAGTTTTTTGGAGTTGGTGAACAACATGCTGATGACCGGTGTCGTGCCGTCTTTGTTCACCGACGAGGAAAAGGAGGCTGTGGTTGCCTCGTGTAGAAACGCCGCTAAACAGGCCGGCTACGGTATCACAAGGTGAGCAGACAAGGAAAAAACAAAATACACCCCTATTTTTGGGGGTGCGTTTTACCCCTTAAAAATCGGGTTCCGATGATATGAAAAAATACGTGTCGCCTATTTTAAGCCATTCTACAAACATGCCAAATTTCATCGAAATCGGAGAACTTACGTGAGTTCTTGCGAGTATCATTTAGGATCGATCGGTTTTGTCGATCGATACTCACAGGAACATCCCTCAGGTGACACCCTTCGTTTTTGTTGATATTTGGATATGTTATAAAACACCGAAAAGTAAGCGATACGTATTTTTTTTTATCGGCGGGAAAACGGTTTTAAGGGATGAAACCACCCCTCGAAAAAAGGCACCTCTAGGGGTAATATAGCAGTTTCACAAAAAAACAAAAACGAAAATTCTTCTAATCCGAAGCAATGAAAAATACACTATATGACATTGCAAAAAAAAATTAAGGGTGAACCACCCTAGGGATGCCTTTTTTCGAGGGGTGGGAAAAAAAAAAATACGTATCGCTTACTTTTCGGTGCTTTATAAAATATCCAAATTTCAACAAAATCGAAGGGTGTCACCTGAGGGATGTTCCTTGTCAATGATACTCATCATCGACAGAAATCGATTTTTACCGATGAATTTTTACCGAGTTTCCCATGATGAATATAGCTGGAACTTGGTTAAAACATAGCCGCCTGTATAGGCATGGGTTTTTCGCAGTTTCCCTGTGCCCTGGTGCAAACTGGTGGCAACACTCCACGTGATCTCTGAGGAACCTTCTATAGGGAACCTTACTACCAATTTCTCCCGCTAGAGGGGACATTGTATTAGAGGGCGTAAATAAACTACGTAACGCAATGGGGGGGGGGTGGGCGATCAGCCTGGCGTTACGGTCTACGTACGTACGTGGGGGGGGGGGGGAGGGGCGAGGTTTACATTACGTCACGATTTTAGAACTGCCAGAATCGCAAAATTTCTGCATGTTCAAGTTGTTTAAATTTTAAATTCATCGTTCAGAATAGATGAAGTGCAAGCTCTTATTATTTTGAGAAATATAATGAAGATGAAAAACCGTCATATCGCCCGCGACTTGATACTGTAATGTATGTATCAATATTCTAGAAAAAAAAGCATAACTTTATATCAAGAAAAGAGGAACGAAAACTTTGATCGCGATTTTCTCGAAACTAGTTTTTTCGACCTTGTCTCAGCGAATACTCAAAAACATAACTTTAAAGGATGACCAGAGAAGGAAAAGAGTAGAAACCGATTTTTCAATTCCGATTTAGTCAAATATCCGTCATTATTGTCCATTATGCCCATTCATATTATTTTAGTTGAAGACAGACACCGTGAAAATGTACGCCCGTTGACAGCTTCTTTTGTTTACGTTATGTTCACGAGGCGCCATCTGCGCTGAACTTTGGGTAAGGTTCCCTATAGGCTCTGTGCAGAGTATAGGGCGGGGGTAATGAAATCGAACGCAGCGCCGCCAGTGAACGAAAATTGCAATAAACTCGGCTACTTATCTTCAAATCTGTATGAGCGCATTACGAGATAAAGTGGTGCAGTAACAATATAAATATGTTTGTTACATTTTAATGAAAGCTACCTTCATGGATACCTTCATTTTTCTCGCCTTATAACAAAATCGTGCAGAAATTAGCGCAATTGAGGTCTGATGATAATTTTTTTCATTTACCACAATATTATAACCACAATTCCGGAGCCTTGGACAGAGACGACGAAAATATGAACGCTGCGCGGCGCTAGGGTTGCGCAAAGAACTAATAGCGTATTGACAAATGTAAAGTAAACTTTAAGGGGTAACATGGCTGTGGATTTTCCAGAAAATTGGGTTATAAAAAGTGGCTTAAAAGATACTTTGAACCATCTTGAATAAGAGGACAAAAGTTTGGTACCTGCAGAAGAAAGATGTCAACTGTTTTTCTCGGAACACAATTTTCATTATTTCTACTGCAAATTTTGAGCATATCTTTAAAATAACATGCCGAAGAGAAATACGTATGGGATTTTCCATGAGTTAATTATAACATTAGTTCTTAACGAAAATTCGAAAATTGAGTTTCGATTTTAAGGGATAATACCACTCTAGGATTTTGGAATAAAATCGTTTTCTTGTTTAAAAAATACTTTGGGGTAGAATACATCAACGTACATGGACAAATGTATGGGGCAGGCATTGTAGATTAAAGGTAAACAAAAATTTCATGGATTTGAGGGCTCGTACAACTTTAAACGCGTTTTTCTCGAAACCACTTTTTTCAAACTGGGAGGCCGGATTACTCAAACACCTATGCATGGATCGATTTGAAATTTTGATAGTAGCTTCCCAATTATATTCTCTATGGGAGTACGTAGCCCTTTTTTGATTAAATGTAAACTTTTTTTTGTAAACAATTTACTGCTTATTTTTGAGCAAAAAATTGATGTATTTCTTTCAAAGTGCGTCATTTTTTGTAAATTGGATTTAAAAAATCCCTACGTAGTCCCATAGCTAATAATCTGAAGATTATAATTTTTTTTTTGGTTTTTGGTCCAGGTCTCATATATCACGAGAAAAGCTTCCTGTGAAGCTATTTGTAAAAAACACTTTTTCAAGATGGGCTCTGTCACCGCCATTTTGTATGAAAATTATAGTGAACATTTTTTTTATTCCTTAATGTGCGTTAAATAAACCCTCTAAAAAATCCTATTCCTTCTTTCATACGTCCAAAATAAATTGTCAAAGTGAGGCCTTTTTTCTGCCACTAGAGTGGTGGTATCCCTTAAATGCTTGCCAATTACTCAGAAAATCATATTTTCAAAATCCTCTACGTATTTCTCTACCCATACTCATGTAAATTGATATAAATAATTTTTTTCTGCATTCAAATTTGCGTCAGTTATACTGCGTGCCACAGAGCGTCACTATTTCGTATAATTTTTTTTGGCCTACGTGATAATATGACCAATAACATCCTCCACCATTATTACCCTCTTACTTCCTCTTCAATCTAAAAAATCGCGAAAAATCACTTAACTTTTGACGTTTAAAGTGGTGTTTAAAGCCCTTAATCGGATCGTTGAAATCCCCAAGGGTATGCGAAGAAACTTTGGAAATAATCGTATAGTCGTTCACCTTTGTCGAAAAATATTTTCTTCCTCCTGTACATCGCCGAAATTTTTGGAGGACAAACTTCTTACCTTTATTCCACACAAACCTAATGAATTCTTGAAAACTTTTTCTTTTTTTACTGATATTTTCGAGATTGTTAAGCATATGGAAAATAGGGAAAACCGGGAAAATTCAGGCAATGTCATTCCTCCCAGAATAATCAGGGAAAAGTCAAGGAATTTTGGAAATGTTCTGGAATTTTCTCACAATTTACTTTTTGAAAGAAATACGAAAAATGAAACCGACTTGACAAAAAACTGAACAGTATAAAAAGAAATATATTTTTATATCTTTGATATTTATATTATTCTTCATTATACACAGAAGAAAGTTATGTCAGTGCCAAAGATTGAGGATTTAAAACTAAAAACTAATTTACTGTAAAGCTACATTTATAAATTAAAGTAAATTAAAAGTAAAGCTACAAAAATACATTTGTATTCGATCTGTCGATACACAACCACATCATTATCATTATAGATAAGCATTTATATTTATTTTTTGTTTATTTTCACCGGTATACAAACTTTTGTTTATAATGAACAGTGCTGGGCAAAATTGTAATAAAAAATTAACAATTACAAACTACTAAAGGTAATTTGTAATTAAATCGTATTCCATTAAAATTATTTTTAGTAATAATAATTGAATCGGAGTTCATGAAAATTACTTTCGATAATTACAATTGAATTAGAGTCCATTGAAATTATTTCCAGTAATTGTAATTGAATTGGAGTTAATTAAAATTACATTGAGTCATTTTAATTAAATCGAAGTTCGGTAAAATTACTTTCAGTCATTGTAATTGAATCAGAAATCATTACAATTATTTTTAGTGATTGTAATTAAATCTGAAATTATCAAAATTACTTTCGGTAATAGTAAACCACGCAATGTGGTTTCATTAAATTTTTTTTGCTTGAGAGAATTCTATGCATCGAAATAAATATCTCGTTTTTTTTCTCGTAAAAACGAAGCTTTTTTATACAATATTTTGCAAAAATATTGTATAAAAAATAATTTTAAGTTTATTTTTTAAGGTTAATCGTAAGAATTTAAGGTTAATCGTAAGCAAATTGTAATTGATATAAAAAAGTAACAATTTTCCCAAGTAATTGTAATGAATAATACAAAAAATACTATTTTTTCCAGTAATTGTAATTGATAACGGAAAAATTACAATTCTTCCAAGTAATTGTAATTAACAGCAAAAAATTACAATTATTTCGAGTAATTGTAGTTGATAATCACAAAATTACAATTGTTTATAGTAACAGCAATTGATAAATAAAAATTCATAATTGTTTCCCGTAATTGTAATTAGTGACTAAATATTGCAGTTGTTTACAGTACTTGTAATTTACGGGTAATGAAATTACAAAAGTAATGTCTGCTGCCCAATTCTGATAATGAAGAACAGGTTCTGTATTTGCTTTTAATGTTTTTTTTTACTTTATAATGTTTAAATTATGCTTCGAATTTCGGTTAAAAAAAATAAATATCAATTTTATCACATTTCCATATATTTGGTCTTAAAAAAATTATGTTATCCAGTTCAACATAATTCTTCAATAGAAGGATCGAGTTGAGAATTTCCTTTGTTTCTTCAAGTCGCTTAAAAATGTTGTTTTTTTTCACAAAAATCAGTCGTTGCTATCTTTATGTATATAATTTTCCCGTATAGTTTGTAACGCTTACAAATACTAATATCTCTCTAACTCAGAAAGTATATGTTTGGTGAAAAGAAAGTGTTCTTTATTTGACCCTAATCTGGCTAGTCTGCAAAACCTGGAATTTTTGCAAAACCTGTATGGAAAACCTGGAAAAGTGAGGGAATTTCTGAGTCAATAATTCGTAACAACCCGGATTTTTCTATCTGGTTTAAAATAATTTGAACAATATCCGAGGCCATCGTCCTAATTCGTGAAATTCGACAATGCAGAGAAAACGTTTGGGCTTACTTCGCGAAAACGAGTCTCGCAAATTTACGGATTGCACTTTCCATGAGTCCGGCTGGGGAGACCCTACGAGCGCATTGTCGCAGCTATCCGGGACTCGTTAATAGTACCACGATCGATTGGATGTTCACCTGGCCGGAGCAGGCACTCTTGGCAGTCGCTAATGTCGTTTTGCGGGATGTGAGTTCGAGAAAAAAAAAACATACTGAATAGAAAAAAAGATATTTCGAAAACAGGGTATCAATAATTTGAGATTATTCGAAAAATACAGGGTGTCACTCTTATCTCTGCCACCCGAAATAACTCGGCAATTATCGACGTCACAAAAAAATGTTCCAGACAAAAGTTGTACGGCGTGAAGGGGGCCATCAAACGCGACCAATTTTTTTTATTTCGGCGTAGGCGCCGATGCACAGTGAAGGTCGACTCCACTTTTTTAAATGGACTGGTACATTTTTTTTCAACCATCTTGTAGAGCACCACAACCCCCATAAAAAGCATGGGGGTCAAAGTCGTTCAAGGTCATTCAAGGTCACCTATTAAACACGTATTAAAATGAAATCCGAATCTAAATATCTCGGATCACTCCCAAATATTTGGTATTGATCCGAGATATTCAGATTTGTATCAGCGATACTGACCTTGAATGAACTTTGTCAGTCGTTCAAGGTCATTCAAGGTCACCTATCAAACACCTATTAAAATGAAATACAAATCTAAATATCTCGGGCTACTACCATATATTTGATAGTGATCTGAGATATTTAGATTTGCATCATCGATACTGACCTTGGACGACTTTGACCCCCTAATGTTCTTTTATGCCGCTTGAGGTGCTCTCCGGGTCAAAATTCAATATTAAGGTCTTAGGCCACAGTGACGGGTATAAAATCATGTGCGAATTTAACAATTTTTTTTTATATGAAATTTAAAATATATTGTTTTATTTAAAAGTTGTAGGTATTTGAACTTAAGAAATGAATTTTCGGTGAAAAATTCCGTTATAACTGCTCATAAAATGAAAAGTTTTCGATTAATCAGAAATTCTAAATTAATCAGAACATAACTTTTAAATTTGAAGTACGTCGAGTGAAAGTCGTTGAAGTTATTTGTCACGCCAATTGGAAAAAAGCTGTTTCGAGAAGTTTCGAGTAGTCGGCCATTTTGTACATCGAACAAAAAAAACATTTCTAACAGCTCGATATTGATACTAAATAGATGTGTAATTAATTTTATGAGTGAATCACTTTTTCATACGAAAAAAAATTGTTAAATTCGCACATGATTTTATACCCGTTACTGTGGCCTAAGGCCTTAAACGTTAAACAGGTTTTAACACCATTGATTTTTTTCGCTAAATTATAGTGATTTGAGTTTTTTCATCGACAATTAATATTCTTTGCGTTTTCTAAGGAGTGAGATGCAGTCAGAGGCGTGAAAAAACGAGCGTTGTCGATAATTTAAAAAAAATAGTAATTAAGTTTGTTTTGCACAAGTGGTTACACAGACAATTTTTTGTTATATTTCAACTTGACATGTACAAATTTTCAAGGAAAAATATTGATAATTTATAGAAATATCGCCCTTCGGCATCTACTGCTTTGCGGTGACCATCATAACATTTTACTGTATCATCGGAAATTAAAAAAAAAAATCATCAGTTTAATAATAAATCTAGTCTCTAATCGGAGCTTTTTTTTTTAAAATTAACAAAATGGATGCGTCTGACAGATATTTTTCTATTTTCGACCGCAAAATCGCTCGTTTATTGATTTTAAAAAATATAAATTTTCGACAAAAATGAAAATCCTCCGATTAAGGACTAGTTTTCAATGCTATAAACAAGCACACCAAATTTCATCAAAATCCATCGAGTGGTTTTTGAATTATAGTAGTCACCTACTTAAAAAACATAGGTTCGAAAAAATGTTCGTCAAATTTTGAGCTTGATGGACGAAGCTAAACTTTTTTATGTATTTTGATCCGCTGAATTCAAAAATGACATTTTTTTTACCGGAAAGTCGAGTATTCAATTGTTTATAGCCAATTGTTAAAACAATTTTTCAAAAAATTATCGTTTTTCGAGATGAATTATTTTTTAAAAACATTCCGGGCAATTTTAAAACGAAAGTATTCTTCATAAAATTTTGCTGAAGTTCATAGTTTTTGAGGAATAAATTTTTAAAAATTTCGACAGAGTTTTCCAATTTTACATTTGATTTATGTATAGAAATACTAATTAAAAAATTACTTATATCGAATCATCAATTCCTGACCAATACAATAGGGCTTCTGCCGATCTGGAAGCTTCCAGAATACCAATTTGTTGTTGTCTTCGAAGCATTCTGTCTTCCCGGGTCGAAATCGGCTTGTAGCTGCCGTCCGCTCCCCGCCATGGGGACCCGACGCCCCTTCGCTAATTGCGGGATATCCCGGAAACTATTCATCGGATTGACTTGAAATTTTCAGGGAATATTTTCGAAACATCATACTTCAAGAAAATGTAAAAAAATCGATTTTTTGAAAACTCTTACTGCATCTCACCCCTTAAATGTAAATCAGCTTTCGTCCATTCACAACTCGGGTTGTTCTATGTGCCGAATGTTTCATCGGTATCGACGTGGAACTTGATCGTTCGACTATCGTCGATTCGGCCTCGTTATTTGAATCACGAAACTTAATGACTTTTCAGAATCCAATTGTACCGGAAGAAAATCGCGAGTCCATAGTGAAGCACGTCGTTCACGTTCATGTCTCGATCGGTCGTTACACCGCCGATTTTCTCGCAAAGTTACGACGCTTCAATTACGTCACACCGAAACATTATCTCGATTTTATAAATTCTTACCTCAATCTTCTGATCGAGAAAAAGGATTACATAAATACGCAGTGCGAACGTCTCTCGGGAGGTATCCATTAATAATAATAATAATAATGATAATTTTATTTGAGGTTAAAAAAAATTTAATTATTTTTAAAATATTTTTTTAAATTAGGAAAATAAAAAAATTAAAATTGATTTTAATGGATAACGATGAATGGCAGTAATAATGATAATGCTAATAATTATTATATTATATAATAATAATCGTAGAGTTATTATTATTGCCGAATAATGATTAATATCGATTGGGAAGAAATGCCAATTTGTCACTTGATGTTGTGATCAAACGTGGACAGGTTTAATGAAAATTGCCGAAGCATCCGAGACCCTGGAAGAATTGAATTCCGTTCTGGCAATTCAGCGAGTCAAAGTTGCCGAACAGACGAAAAACTGCGAACAATTGTTGGCCTCGATTGGCACAAGTACGGACGTGGCTATGGAGAAGAAGACGCTCAGCACAGAGAAGAGGAAAGAGATCGAGGAGCAGAATAAGATAATAACGAAGGAATCAGCCGAGGCAAAAGTGGCTCTGGCCGAGGCTCAACCGGCCCTCAATTCGGCGAGAATAGCCCTCGGCGAACTTGAAAAAGGAGACATTACGGAAATAAGGTAGGCGAGGACTGGGACTGGTTGTGACATTTTTATCAAATTTACCTATTGCATGTCATCTTTGAAATAATCACATTTTTCTATGTAAAGGATTCACCGTCAATTCAGCCACTTTTTTCGACCATCTCAGATCTGCCCCATAATTAGTTATATCAAAGTACTACTAAAAGGCATTCTATGTGATTTTTTTTCAGATTTTTTACTTCAACATTACATAAACAAAAATTGGGTTTAGATAGGACGAATCTCTTCGTTTTTTTTAAAATAAGGACGAGGATGGGGGACGAGGAGGGGGAAATCACAGTAGCACACAAAAAAATAGGCATATTTTCGGGAATTAATTTTGGCTGAATAAAAGTATCAATCGAAAATCTGTAAAGTAGGTTTTATAGCAATACTAAAAAAGTACAAAATGTAATTTTTTCAATAAAAAATATTTAAAAATGGCGGCTGCACAGCATATGCCCCAAGGCGCCTATTTTTGAAAGCGTGTCGATGGCCGAAGACGTAGACTTCTTAATTTTTGACCTGGAAGAAAAAACCAAAATGTTTTAGTTTCCATATAACAACAGCTAGCGAGCTACGTAGGATTTTTTCGATATATTGATTTTTCGCAAAATGGTACATGTTTGAAAATAAAGTTAAATTTTTAACAAAAAAATACGCCATAAAATCGTCGATAAAAAAAAACTAAGCCATATAAAATAAAAAATCCTACGTAGCTCCGTGGAGAAGGATGTTTCGAACCTACTGTCAAAATTTCAAGTCGATCGGTAAAGATTTGCTCGAGTTATGTCTTCGGCGAGCTCAAAAAAAGTGGTTTCGAGAAAAACGCGTTTAAAGTTTTAAGTACTGAGAAACCATATGAAAATTTCATATACCTCTAATCTGCAATGCCTGCACCGTACAGTCGATTTTCGTACGCAGTATCCTTTTTCGTCCCTTTTCTAACACGACTCGACGATGTGTCACTCATAATGACAATGATTCACAAATATCACTGTTTTTATCACTATTTATGTTATATATGTATGCACGAAAGTGAAGCGTCGTGAAAAAGCGTTGTATTCAACGCAAGAAATTTGAGCACGGACACTTTTGCCGTATTCCATCATTTGGTATATTATTTTTAAGACCCTAAAGCACCTTTTAAGCGAAAAATTTTTTTTTCGCAAAATTGAAAATTTTACTGTGATTTCCCCCCTTAAAGTCAATATTCAAAAACCAAAAGTCGTGAAAAAGTACTCTTATCGAAAAAAAATATACAAAAATGACTTTTTTCGAACAAAAAAAAATCTCATTTATTTTCTAATCAAACCGATTGAAAAAAATCAAACAGGGTTTTTTAAATAGACAGAATATACTATCAGAAAAGAAATATTACCAATTTCTGGCGATTCGGAAATGGGTAAGGTCAAGGGTAACTCAGTAGAAGAATTTTTTAACAAGTAATATCGATAAAGTTTCGTTCGTATTCGTTCGAACCCGAAAAAGCCGTTCACTATTTCAGGAGCGCACTTTGAAACGAGCGTGGGGTCCATATGACCCCCGCATGCTCCTTCTAGGGTTATAAAAGTAACCTTGCATCATGGATTTTTCGTGGCAACTTCGTAGATCGTTCGCGACTCCCCCCGAGCCCGTGCAAACCGTTTGCGAGGGTATCGCCATAATTCGCAACATCAAGGACATCTCGTGGAAGGGCGCGAAGGGCATGATGAGCGATCCAAGCTTTTTGCGGACCCTCCAGGAGATGGACTGCGATCAGATTACGTTGAAGCAGCAGCAGCTCGTCAAGGCGCATCTGAAGAAGTCCACGAAATTGGATCAGATGCAGAGTATAAGTAAAGCCGGTTACGGACTCTACAAGTTCCTTCTCGCCGTGCTGGATTATTGCACCGTTTTTCGGGAGGTAAGACTGAAGAACGTCGGGACAGCACGATCAACGGGGTCATCCTACGTGGCAGCTATATTTTTCGCTTTTTCGGGGACTTTTTTTGATGAACCGTTGAGACACACTATCTTCGAATTTAATTGCCATTTGTGCGAGGAATTGGCGACTGCCAATGTCTTCACGGCGTTCCGCAGGTGAAGCCAAAAATCGACAGGGTGAAGGAGCTCGAGGCCGAGGCGGCCCGAGCTCGCAAAGCCTTGGAGAAGGAGGAGAACGAATTGGCGAGAATCGAGAAGGAGCTGAAAGATTTGAACGCAAAGTACGAGACGGCGACGAAGGATCGGCAGAGGCTTCAGGAGGAGACGGATCTGCTTCAGAGACGTTTGATAGCGGCTGACAAACTGATAGGTGGATTGTCCTCAGAGAATACGCGATGGCAGAACGAGCTGAAGAGCCTCAACGACGAGACGCAAAAGATCATCGGCAATTGTTTGCTCTCAGCTGCCTTCCTCTCCTACAACGGGCCCTTCTCGTACGAATTCAGGAACGAGATGATCTACGGCGATTGGACGACGAGTATCCTGGAGAAAAGTATACCTCTCACTCAGCCCTATCGTCTGGAACAACAGCTGACTAACGACGTAGAGATCAGCGGGTGAGAATCGTCGCTGTTCGCTCACCCAGCGGAGGAATTTTTCAACAAACGTATCAACTTACTTCGTCGATGAATCTTTGCGCAGTTGGAGCTCCGAAGGTTTACCACCCGATGAACTGTCCGTGCAAAACGGCATTCTCACCACTCGAGCCTCGAGATTTCCGCTCTGCATCGATCCCCAACAGCAGGCACTGAATTGGATCAAAAAACGCGAGAGCCGCAACAATCTCAAGATCCTCAGCTTCAACGATGCTGATTTTATCAAGCAAGTCGAGATCGCCGTCAAATATGGGTTTCCGATCGTTTTCGAAGACGTCGATTACATAGATCCAGTTCTGGATCACGTGCTCACCAAGAATGTTCAACGTAAGGCCACTTTCTTGGTTAAGCCCGTATTCCACTGTGGACACCCATTTACAAGGGGATTTTTCGGGAATTAAATTCGGAGAAACGGTGGAATCTAGAGCGTTGGTATTTCACAGTTATATTTATACATGTATGAAGTAACAGCTTACATTTTCTCAAAGCATTCCATTCGAAAGTGTAAATGATATTAGGCGTTGCGCAGCATTGCGCGAAAACTTTTTATCGTCGAGTGTTGTGATTGCGGCCGTCTTTGTCATCTAAAACAAACGATTTTTTGAAATTCCATTTTTTAGGAACGTGGTTAGAGTTCGAAAAAAGTAGAAGAAAAAACAATCGTTTGTTTCAGACGACAAGAACGGCCGCAATCACAACGCCCGACGATCAAAAAGATTAGCGCAAAGACTTGCCCAACGTCAAATATCATGGACAGTTTGGAGTAGAATGCGTTGAAAAAATTTGAGATTTTACTTCAAACATGTATAAATATAACTGTGAAGTACTAACACTGTACATTTAGCCGGTTCGCTAAAATTAATTCCCAAAAATCACCGTGAAAATGAGTGTTTACACTAGAATACGGTCTCAACATTCACTATCCAAATGTCGTAAGAAAAATCCAACGAAGAATGTTAAACACGTGCTCGATAGCTATATTTAATAAAAAATTGCGTAGATGTTGCCGGACGAGACTTCGTTATGCTGGGCGACAAGGAGGTCGATTACGATCCAAGATTTCGAATGTATCTGACGACGAAGCTGTCAAATCCGACATTCAATCCCGCGGTCTATGCGAAAGCCACCGTTATAAATTACACGGTCACCACTACCGTGAGTACACGTCGGAGCCTGAAATTCCCATATTGCGTAAAATAATAGTTGGCGAGAGTCCGGATAACAGTTTTTCCAATATTCATCTATATTCGTTTTTCCGCACGTGGGAATTTTTACCGTTGAAATCAACGAAGAGTATTATTCTATTCCAATGCCCGCTTGTCGGCTTATCGGTCTCTCACTTTTCACCACCTGGTCCGTTGTCAGGGACACCGAGTTTTGCCCGCGAACGTTAGTTTCAGTTCAGTGCAGTGTTATTGCGTATCGGGAGCTGAGGACACTTGTATCGCGTCACGTCTTATCGCGTCGTCGAAATGGGGTTAGTATCGCCGGTTAACTACCAATAAGAGCGATTCTTTAGTACCGTGCAGACAGCGGCCCAAGCGGTCTATACAGGAACTACCACCGCAAGCGGCCTATGCGGGAACTACTGAGTTCTTATTACCGCGAAGACAGCGGCCCACGCGGTCTATACAGGAACTACCACCGCAAGCAGCCTATGCGGGAACTACTGAGTTCTTATTACCGCGAAGACAGCGGCGCACGCGGTCTATACAGGAACTACCACCGCGAGCGGCCTATGCGGGAACTACTCAGTTCTCATTACCGTACAGACAGCGACCCAAGCGGCCAATGCAGGAACTCAGTAGTTCCTGCATCACGGTCAGCCCCCTGGCACTGCTGGGTCTACCGTGTCTCGTTATTGTCGCCACGTAAACTAACCCACCATGCGGCGCTAGTCGTCACCAGCATGACCCCCACTCCAGTCGCGCAGCGTCTGCATAATTTGCATTCACCGCGTCTCGAAAATTCATTCTTTAGAATAGAATTTAAAAGTATATGTGTATATAGGAAGGGATGCAATATTTACACTCGTTGCAATATTATGTATTTAAAAATATTTATTGAACGAAATAAACAGATAACATTAATATTTTTTAAATAATGGATTAGTCACGTTGTACAATGTTTTGCGATTTTTTTCTTGTCGAGATTGCTTTTTTTTGTTCGGCGTTGAGACGTGCAGAATATTGCTGCATCCGCATCAATACGTAATATTGTATTATGTGTAAAAGAACACTATCGGCGTGTTCTATACACGGAAAAGAGAGCTTTTCATAGTTATACACGTCGTCCAATATAGACTCGAAAACACGTGTTGAATTGCGATGAGCCACAAATCGCTCTTCTAATGTGATAAAATAATTACGATTTTACCACACTACGATTTTTTTTATTCGAGAACAATGACAGATCGAGAAAAAATGACGAAATAATAGGGCGAGGTGCTTTGCGGAGTGGGGGTCATGCGGGTGACTACTAGCGCTGCATGGTGGGTTAGTTACGCGGCGACAATACGGAGACACGTTACTGTTAAGAGAATTTATCCCAGTGTCAGCCCCCTGACCTGTATGTATGACCGTGTCCTGCATACTTGCGGTGTAAGTTCCTGTATAGGCCGCTTGGGCCGCTGTCTGTACGGTAATAAGGAATCGCTCTTCTTGTTCGTTAACCGCCATACTAACCTCATTCCGACGACGCAATAAGACGCGGCTGGTATACAAGTGGCCTCAGCTCCCGATACGCAATAACACTGCTATTCTGTTTGTCTGTGCCCATCACAGCCTCGTTGGTACGGATAATTAAGAATTCTTACATAGTTGTTATCATTCTGTTGTTGTTATCATCACTACTGAGTTCCTGCATAGGCCGATTCTTATGAAGTGATAAATCACTTACAATGAGAGCTTCAGTCTTGCTATCGGAAAAGTAACAATGTAACCAGATCAATACGTACGACCGTGAATAAGACAGATATTGAGATAATCCTGGGGGGGCACATACAGAATTTGGGAGGGGGGGGCTGGCCTCTAGCTAGTTACGCCAATGATTGGCCTTCGTCGGATAGCTTCAGTTAAAGCGTGCGATTTTAGGGTCTGGAAGACCAGTTGCTTTCGGTGGTCGTGAGAACCGAGAGGCCGGACATAGAGGAGCAACGCGAAGGTCTGATAGCCGAGACGAGCGAGAACAAGAAGCTTCTTCAGCTCTTGGAGAACAGTCTGTTGCGCGAAATAGCCACTAATCAGGGAAACATGCTCGACAATATCGACCTGATAGACACGCTGGAAAGCACAAAATCGAGCGCCCTCGAAGTCACGACGAAGCTGTATCTCGCGGACGTAACAGCAAACGACATAAACAAATTGCGCGATTGTTATCGTCCAGCCGCGAAGAGGGGAGCTATTCTCTTCTTCGTGCTCGCCGATATGTCAATCGTGAACAGCATGTATCAATATTCGTTGACGAGTTATCTCGAGGTGTTCGTTTATTCGTTGAAAAAATCACTGCCCGATCCCACCCTGGCGAAACGCCTGCGAAACGTCATCAACACACTGACGCAAAACGTTTACGAGTACGGCTGCACGGGCATCTTCGAGGCCCACAAACTCCTGTACTCGTTCCAACTTTGCGCGAGAATCGAGGAGACCCTCGAGGCCCTGAGCCCGTCGCAGCTCGACTTCTTCGTCAAGGGTAACGTCGCGTTGGAAAAAACTGGGAGGAACAATCCTACGGGATGGCTCGGGACCACCGGATGGAACGACGTATTGAAACTGGCCAGTGATTTTCCTCAAAAATTCTCCGAGCTTCCCGGACAGCTTGAGGTCCGAGGAAACGAGTGGAAAACGGTGAGCATCTTTCTTCGTACATTTGTCTTTTACATGCACCACTACTCGACGTTTGTATCTCTGTTTTTACCTCCAATCTTCTTTTCCAAGGGGGGAAGTACTTCTAGGTTAGGATTAAACTGCTGATTTTCATGATTTCTTTTAAGGTAAGACTTTTGTTACTATTTTTGAGACTACTTTTGTTTGTTACATGGTATTCTTTTATTTGATTAAGGGGTAAGGCCACTGTAACGGCCCAAAAAAAAGGTTTTTTCACTAATTTTTTGCTCCCGAAATTGAAGGTATTTGAAAAAAAACTTTTAATGGTGTTATCGGGCATACATTAAACTTTATTATAACATTTTTTTACAGTAAAAAAAAACAAAATGGCGGTTCCACAGCTATCTTCCCGGGACATGTTTTGCTTCCAGGGCTCCGCGGCACGCAGCACCACTGGTGCACTTTTGAATCTAGAACAAAAAAAAAAAAAACCATTAATCTAGAGGGCTATAGCTAGAGAATGTCGATCGAATTTTAAAAAGTATCAATTTTTGTGGATTTGGCGTGCGTTTGAAAAAAAAAATTGATTTTTGACGAAAAAAACGGCAAGTTTTTTGTTAATAAAAAATCAATAAATAAAGTTCTTGAAAATTCCGATCGACATTCTCAAGATAATGTAAATGTTCACATCTGGTTAAAATTTCAAGTAAAAAAAATGAAAATTGTTCGAGTTATGCTGCGTGCCATTTTGAAAAACCATGTTTCGAGAAAAACGCGTTTAAAGTTTTGCGAATAGTTTTTTATAGCCAATAAAAAAAAATCGATTTTTCAAAAAATTTACAGTGGCCTTACCCCTTAAGGCAGTAGTCTGGTCTAGAGCGAGATTTTTGACGTCATTTTTGGGTTGGCATAACTTTTGAACCGTTGAAGTTGTCTCGATGAAATTTTACGTATGTATTTATTGTTCCCGTGGGAATGTATCTACATAACAAAAAAATTATTTTAAATATTTTCATGTAGTTTTTTTATTTTTTTACAACATGGTCCACGGAAAACCGCCTGAATCGGCGTCCACTCTGGGTGATGTATGCATCTGAAAAAAGAAATATATATATATTCCCAATCTATATGAGTATTCTCAGCACTGGTAGCAGAATTAGTACTTGAAAAAATGTTGTTACAAAATGGCGGCCTGTTAAACTTTGATTAACGATATTTCATACATTTTCGGGTATTCGACGAGTTATAAAATGTGGGCAAAATTATTGTTCGACTCAATTCTGCTACCAGTCCTCAGAAAGAGGCTACCGAAGGTATGGGCAAAATTTGAGCTCGATCGGTCAATTAGTTATCGAGATATCGTGGGCGCCGAGTTGAAAAACATAATTCTGAGATAAACGCGTTCAAAGTTTTGATACTGTTAGATGAGGTTTAAATTGAATTATCGATGCTTACTAGTTAATCTGCCAACCCGGGTCCATAGATTGCTCCTTCTTCCCTTTCGTAGCAATGGTCTTCTAGACGATGGATTTCTAAAACTGACTACTGAAGGCCTCAGGCCGAAGAAGGCTAGAGGCCGAAAAAATAGGCTTTTTGGGGATTTTTTTTATGGCACGGCCTTCTAAACGGGTCGCGGCGGATGTTGTCACACGGCGTGACACGTAGCGTCGGCAGGATTAGTCTGATAGAAAATCAATGAAGATTTTTCTTCCATTAACACGCATACACAGAATATGAACCAAGAAAAAGTGATAAATGTTGAAAATCGATTATATGGTATACTGTGGAGCAAAAAAGTTGAATTTTCCGAAGAAAATGGCTACATTTTTTTTCTTTGAAAATGGTTAAAGTAAGTATTTATATATAAGTATCTATTTACGTATATACAAGTGTATTAAAGGATATATGAGCATGTACAAGTATATATATAAATAAAGTAAGTATACTTATATACTTAGTATATAAGTATAGTATTAGTACTTAGTGTTAGTATTAATACTTATATGCTAGTCTATATGCATAGTATACTTATAAGTAAAAAAAGTATTCAAATTTTTTATTGAAATCCTTTTTTAATAAAATTTTCAAAACCATTTCAGGTTAGGTTTTAGACAATAGGTTTAGAGAGATTTATATAAAGTATACATATAACTATATAAGTTTGAGTATATATATATATATATATATATAAATAAACTAAATATACGTATGTATATATAAGTAAAAAGTAGTTACATTTTTACTTAACATACTTTTTTATTTAAATTTTCAAAAGCATTTAGGGCCACGTTCCAGACAATAAGGTAAAAAAGATTTATACGAAATATATATATATATAAGTATATAAGTATAAGTATATAATTATATATAAGTATTTATAAGTATATCTATAAATGAACTAAGTATACTTATATATAATTATTGAAATCGTTTTTTTATTTAAATTTTCAAAACCATTTAGGGTTAGGTTTTAGACAATAGGGTTGCAGAGATTCATATAAAGTATACATATAACTATATAAGTATGAGTATATATAAGTATGTATATAAATAAAATAAGTATACGTATGTATTTATAAGTAAAAAAGTATTTACATTTTTACTTAACATACTTTTTTATTTAAACTTTCAAAAGCATTTAGGGCCACGTTTAAGACAATAAGGTTGGAAAGATTTATACGAAGTATATATATATATATATATATAAGTATATAAGTATAAGTATATAATTATATATAAGTATGTATGAGTATATATATAAATAAAGTAAGTATACTTATATATACTTATATATCTATATATAAGTATACTTATATATGAGTACAAAAAAGTATTTCATTTTTTAATTAAAATTCTTTCTTCTTCCAATTTTCAAAAACATTTAGGGTCACCGCTTAGACAATAAGGTTAGAGAGATTGATACCAAATTGCATCGGAGTCGGTCGATTAGTTTTTCGCAATACGTCGCGCCAGTTTTGAAAATGCAGTTTAGAAGACCCTGCCATACCTCCACCATTATTAACCGTAGGACCCTACACTATCTATACGAAACAACGAACCTACACAGGAGTTACGCGCACCCCAGCACTTCAAATCAACGCTGCTGACGAACTGTTTATCGCGGAAGTTTTTCTTTTCTTTTCATTCGAACGTTGAAAGACTGAAGAACGGAATAGGATATGCGAGAAGAACCTCATATAAATTTTTCGCCGTGAAAAATGCGATTGAACAAAGCAAGAAAAAAATCATTTTAGCATTTCTCACTAATAATGTGGGGTTTGCGGTACCCATGTGTAGGGTCCTAGAGGTAAACTTTACGTTGACACACTGGGCCATTTTGACTCGAACGAATTTGAAATAAAATGCTATTGGGTCATTTTGACTCGAACGAATTTAAAATAAAATGCCATTGGGTCATTTTGACTCGACCGAATTTGAAATAAAATGAAATGAATCCCAAAATTTAAAGTTTTCAATAATTTTTTACAATTCAATTTTATACTTTTCGAATTTTAATTATGCAGACATATTAAAAAATGTTTAATGTAACCCGGATTTTTTTCAACAAAAACCGACCGAAGGGTTGTTAAGGGCAGACGGATGAAGTACTATCCGGATCAAATTGAACCAGTGTGTCAAAATCGTCACCAAATATAAGTGTGTCAAGGAAGGGTTAGTAATTAACAAAAAAAAATACCTTGTAACAGCCAAAAGAAGTAATAAAACATAACCTAAGTCTCAAAAAGGGTGAAAAAATCTTTTCTTTTGAAAATAAATAATGAAAATCCGCAAATGTTCTCCTCGCCTCGATGTATCTCCTCCCTTAAGGGGTAAGGCCACTGTAACGGCCCAAAAAAAAAGGTTTTTTCACTAATTTTTTGCTCCCGAAATTGAAGGTATTTGAAAAAAAACTTTTAATGGTGTTATCGGGCATACATTAAACTTTATTATAACATTTTTTTACAGTAAAAAAAAACAAAATGGCGGTTCCACAGCTATCTTCCCGGGACATGTTTTGCTTCCAGGGCTCCGCGGCACGCAGCACCACTGGTGCACTTTTGAATCTAGAACAAAAAAAAAACCATTAATCTAGAGGGCTATAGCTAGAGAATGTCGATCGGATTTTAAAAAGTATCAATTTTTGTGGATTTGGCGTGCGTTTGAAAAAAAAAATTGATTTTTGACGAAAAAAACGGCAAGTTTTTTGTTAATAAAAAATCAATAAATAAAGTTCTTGAAAATTCCGATCGACATTCTCAAGATAATGTAAATGTTCACATCTGGTTAAAATTTCAAGTAAAAAAAATGAAAATTGTTCGAGTTATGCTGCGTGCCATTTTGAAAAACCATGTTTCGAGAAAAACGCGTTTTAAACTATTTTTTATTAGCGAAAACTATTTTTTAAGCCAATAAAAAAAAATCGATTTTTCAAAAAATTTACAGTGGCCTTACCCCTTAAGGACCCTTTCGCAGTCTTCTTCTTCTGCTTGACGTTTGCTGGAATATTCGCGTGTCGTTTTTTCAGTGGTACGACTCGGACAATCCCGAATCCGTGGATTTTCCCTGCGGTTATGCGGAAACGTTGGGAGCTTTCGAGAAATTGATGCTCATTCGATGCTTTCGCGTCGATCGAGTCTACCGTGCTGTCATCAATTACATCAACGAGACTATGGGCGAACAGTACATAACGCCACCGAACGTTAGCTTCGACATGATTTACGAACGCAGCACGCCCAGCATCCCGGTAATTTTCATTCTCAGCCCTGGATCCGATCCGACCTCCGAACTCATGAAACTCGCCGAACGTTACGACTACGGTGGTGGAAAGTTTCGATACTTGTCACTCGGACAAGGACAAGAGAAGGTTCGATTGCAAAAACCCACTTTCCTTCTTAGCTCATAGGAAAGTTTCGATTTTTTTTTCTTTGCCACCAAAAATTGACACTTAAGGAGCTTGGAGCGTTAGTCACAATCCAAGATTGTTTAAACAATATATGTGGCATTCCAAGTGTTTTCGAACGACCTAAAAGCCTGACCTTCTTCAATCTTTTTCGAAGTTGGTGATGTTTTTGTATCATATATTTTGAGTACGTGGCATTGCTTTCAGATTTTTATCGGCTCGCTAACCCGGCTAACTCGGAGATAAGATTTTACACGTGATAAAATTTCAAATGATCGTATCGTAGTGATCTTCTCGTCGTACGAAAAAATGTCCTCTACAAAAAAGATGCGTTTTTCGATGAAATATTTTGAAAAAAAAATTCAAAATTTTCCAAATACTACAACACTAGAAAAAAAGAAAAATCTTTCATTTTTGAATTTTTTAACCCCAACGACTAAGTTGATCCTGCTGAAGTTTACACTGAATTTTCTGTTATTAGTGTAAAGGAACATGTGTAAGTTTCATTCTGGGCTGGGCTTACGTTCAGTTAATATCGTCATCTTAAATTTAATGGGGAATTGTTTGCGTTGAATAACTCGGCGATTTACGATTTTTAAGTAAAAATGGCTTTGACGAAAGTTGTAGGAAATCGAGTGCTTTACAACTTTGGTCATTACAGTTTTTTCTCTACCATCGATATTTTTCGAATTAAACCTGAAAAAGCGGTTATGGCATTATCTCGTTTATGTTTGACTTCAGGGTATAAACAAACATGAACAAACTTGTAGAAAATAAAATTGTAGACAATTTTCGTTCCTACCTTTTTTTCCTAAAATTATTATTTAAGGTCGTACGCCAATGGTAAAAGAAAAGCGCAAATGGTTCGCGAAATAATATTTTTACGCTTCTCGTTTTTTTTTCCGTTGGCGTACGACCTTAAATATTGGTTCTAGAAAACAAAGGTAGAGACCAAAATTGTCGCGAATTTCATTCTCTACAAGTTTGTGTATGTTTGTTTATGCCCTGAAGTAAAAAATGAACGAGACAATGCAATAGCCGCTTTTTTAGGTTTAATTTAAAAAATATCGATGGTAAAAAAAAACCGTAATGACCAAAGTTCTGAAGCACTCGATTTCCTACAAGTTTAGTCATTATCATTTTTACTTAAAAACTGTAAATCACCGAGTTATTCAACAAAACCTATTTCCCATTAAATTTAAAACGACGATATCAACTGAACGCAAGCCCAGCCCAGTACGAAACTTACGCATGTTGTTTTACACTAATGAAAGAAAATTCAGTGTACATTTCAGCAGAATCAACCTAGTCATTCGGGTTGAAAAATTAAAAAATGAAAGATTTTTCTTTCTCTTTAGTGTTCTATGCGTTTTCTTAGAGTGAAATATTTTTTTTTATGGACAATAATACGATATATGTATAGATAAAGTTCTTCGTTATTTAATACCGAATAGCATGATGTATCTTAAAGTTTTCCATTAAAATCTGAAACTGGCGAAAAAGTGGCTCAAACAAAAAAAAACGTCAAGCTCGTGCCAAAATTCAGTTACGCAAAAAAAAATACCTTCCACTCCCAATTGTCTGATCTTTGAAGAGCGTGCTTTGAAATAAGCGTGGGGTCCACACGGACCCCGCATAAGTTCCTTCAAAGATTGAACCAAGATCGTAATACCGATAGCAAGCTTTATTTACATTAAAAATATTGATTCTGCTTACAAGTTCATCGTTATCGTCTACCGAGCATGTCAACTGCCGTCAGTTGCAATAAAAATTCAAATTTCGCATCCGACGTTGAGAAACGTTCTTTTTCGAATTAGGCTGCGATAGAATTGCTGGAAAACGCGTTTGCACGCGGTCAATGGTTGATGCTTCAAAATTGTCATCTCCTACTGGGATTTACGAGGGAACTTGAGAAGAGATTGGAAAATATGGGAAAGCCTCATCCCGATTTTCGGCTCTGGCTGACGACCGACCCAACCGAGACTTTTCCCATAGGGATCCTCCAACAATCCCTAAAGGGTGAGTGCGCGAACAAATCTAAACAATTATAATGCCGCGCTGTTTTCGACTCACTGAAGAAAAATTGTTGAAAAAAATCAGTTCTATAAGTGAAAAATCATTTCGCGCAATTTCGTTCGACCACAACTTTCGATAAGAATAGGGTATTACACCCTTTTTTGAAAAGTGTCCTAATTCGATCCTTTGGTGGTAATAAACTACCGGAATTTTTATTTCTATTTCATGAAATGGATAAGTGCTAATAATATTCCCCAATTTTTCATTGACCCAATAGTCGTGACTGAGCCACCGAACGGGCTCAAGCTCAATCTGAGAAACACGTACTTCAAGATGCGATCGCAAAGTCTGGAGTCTTGTGATCATCCCATTTACAAACATCTTGTTTACGTACTCGCGTTTTATCACGCCGTCGTTCAGGTACACTGACCACTCGTTACTCGTACGGGTAGCACAAATCACTGTCGTCAAATATCCACAAGTGAATATCCATAAGTCGAATATCCATAAGTCGAATATCCATAAGTCAAATATCCATAAGTACGAATATCCATAAGTCAAATATCCATAAGTACGAATATCCATAAGTACGAATATCCATAAGTACGAATATGTAGAAGTATGAATATCCATAAGTACGAATATGTATAAGTATGAATATACATAAATCGAATATCCATAACTCAGTACAGAGTAGAAATGAGTTTGTTTGGGTTTGTTTTGGCACTCATTTCTACTCTATACTCACTTATGGATATTCGACTTATGGATATTCGACTTATGGATATTCACTTATAGATGTTCGACTTATGGATATTCGACTTATGGACATTTAACTTATGGATATTCGAGTTATGGATATTCACTTATGGATATTGGCACTTATGGATAGTCGACTTGTGGATATTCACTTATGGATATTGGCACTTATGTATATTCGATTTATGGATATCGACTTCTGGATATTCGTACTTATGGATATTTAACTTATGGATATTCGATTTATGGATATTCACTTATGGATATTGGCAGTTATGGGTAATCGACTTGTGGATATTCACTTATGGATAATGGCGCTTATGTATATTCGATTTATGGATATTCGTACTTATGGATATTCGATTTATGGATATTTGTACTTATGGATATTCGACTTATGGATATTCACTCATGGATATCGGCACTTATGGATATTTGACTTATGGATATTCGTACTTATGGATATTGGCATTTATGGATATTCGACTTATGGATATTCGTACTTATGGATATTCGTACTTATGGATATTCACTTATGGATATTGGCAGTTATGGATAATCGACTTGTGGATATTCACTTATGGATAATGGCACTTATGTATATTCGCTTTATGGATATTCGTACTTATGGATATTCACTTATGGATATTCGATTTATGGATATTCGTACTTATGGATATTCACTTATGGATATTGGCAGTTATGGATAATCGACTTGTGGATATTCACTTATGGATAATGGCACTTATGTATATTCGATTTATGGATATTCGTACTTATGGATATTCACTTATGGATATTCGATTTATGGATATTCGTACTTATGGATATTCGACTTATGGATATTCGTACTTATGGATATTCGGTTATAGAAATTCGACTTATGGATATTCTACTCCAATCAGCACAAATATCTTCGCAGCAACTCTGCGGAGTTTATACGAGCTTCCGGTTGAGGGGGGAGATACGTTTAGGCGAGAAAAAATGGCTAGTTTTCATTTTTTTTTTAAGCAAAAGTTTCTTTGCCTTTTTTAGGCGTAGGGGGTTTCATTACTGCTTTTGGATGTTGGATGGATTTTTTTTTTATTAATCTTTGAAAATGGCGGCGTTATGGGACGGTCCTCTAAACTGGTTGCGGCCGATGTAAGACGGCGTAACAGGTAGCGTCGGCGGGATCAATCCAAAAGAAAATGAACGAAGATTTTTCTTTCACTAATACCCATACGCAGTATATGAACCAAGAAAAAGTGAAAAATGTTGAAAATTGATGGAATAGTACGCTTTGAGACAAAACCATTAAATTTTCCGAAAAAAATGGCTACATTTTGCAACAAAAAATTTATTTGTTTTTTTTCTAAACTGTTGGTTCATGTTTCAGATAATAAGGTAAGAAAATTTGATACCAAATTTCATTAGAATCGGTCGATCAGTTTTTTAGCTATACGTCACGCCAGTTTTGAAAATGCGGCTTACAAGACCGTAACATATTTGCGCCATTTTCAGAGATGATTCAAAATATAAAAATACTATATAGAAGCTAAAAGCAGTGATAAAACATACTCTATGTCTCAAAAATGATGAAGAAATCTTCCCTTAAGAAGGAACATCATAAAAATTAGCAAATCTTTTTCCTCGCCTAAAGGTACCTCTCCCTTAAACATCTTATATGGTATCGAAGTTTGCATTGTTGGGATGTAATGATAGTATTTTGTTTCGTATTGCCCTATTCCTTTTGGACCATTCAGGCTACAAAAATCACTGGAATAATTTTGGAAATCTTTATTGGAATTCCATAACCTAAAATTAACAAAAAAAGGATTGGGATAGTAATAAAAATTGAAGAATCGAAAATATAAAGAAGAATTTTCGCTGCATTTCAACGATGCATTTTCTACACCGTTATATTAAAATCTTTGCGTTAGTTCAATTGTTGTCGAATTTGCGTTGAAGGAACGCCGAAAATACGGGAAAATTGGATGGAACATAAATTACGATTTCAACGAGTCGGATTTCAACGTATGCATTACGATACTCGACACTTATCTGACGAAAGCAATGGCGAGCAAAGAACCAAACAGGATTCCATGGAACAGTCTCAAATACTTGATTGGCGAAGTGAGTTATCGTTCAAATCAAATATAATTAATAAATTAAACAGCTCAACAGCTGTGTAATTTATTAACCCCTTCGTTGGCATTGACGCAATAGTGCGTCAAATAATTCCGTGCCCTGCGTGTGGGATTGACGCATTAGTGCGTCAACCTTTATTTCCCTATTTAACTTGCTCTGATTTGAAATCGGAGCCTCACTCGGGGGTTTTTGGGCTCGCTGAATCCGAATTTGACGTCAACTTTTGGAAATTCAAAATGGCGGCGCCAATAGGGCGGACAAAAATCAAAAACTTTACTCGATTTAGATGAAAATTAGTACTCCGGGATTTTTGAGGTCGCTTATTACGAATCTTAACTTTAAATTTGAAAATTCAAAATGGCGGCGCTAGAATGGCTGACCGAAATTGAAAATTTTACTCGATTTAGATAAAAATTGGTACTCTGGGGTTTTCGAGGTCGCTTATTACGAATCTGAACACAAAATTCAAAAATTTTCAATGGCGGATCTAATATGGCGGACGAAAGTGCAAAAAACAGCCGATTTGGATAAATCTTGGTACTCGGGGGTTTTCGGGGACGGTGAGTGTGATGCTGAATTCAAAATGAAGGAATTTTTCATGGTGAATTCAATAACATGGAGCACAACAAAATAAATGGTTAATAAGCTTCACTGATCCTATTTTGACACTTAAGGAAGCTTTCCAGTGTGACAGCCCGAAAAATCGCTGTTTTTCGCGATTTTTTTTTTTAAAGAAAAAATAATCTAATCGGTCTGGTTTTTTTTTGTATATTAATTGGGTATTGAAGAATACAAAACAATTTTTTAAAGATCGATTTATTTATTAATTAATATCTATAAAAATGATGAAACAATTGTTGCAGAAAATGCACTTGGATGTGGTGTCCACGTTGGGGGTCACAATTTTGATCTGAAACAAAAAACACAAAAAGATTATTGATCGGTATATAATTGGCTTTCGTGCTATGGAGGCTTTTTTTTTTTTTTTTTGCAAAAATGGCGCCGGTTTGAACAAAAAGTATCGATTTTAGCATTTTTTTTGGCAGTTTTTTTTACAAAAAAATAGGAAGATGTCAAAAAAAAAAAGCTTCCATAGCACGATAAACAATGACGTTAAGAATATTGTGTAAAAAATTCAACTCGATAGCTTTAAAACTCTGCCCTCCAAGTTGGACACCGTTTTGAAAAATGCTGTTTCGAGAAAAACGCGTTCAAAGTTTCGCTGTAGCTGTAGCGCTCCGTTGCCTTCTTCCAAGAAATGCTGTACAGTAACCGAAATAATCTGAATTTCGGCATGAAAATTTCAGGGAATATTCGGAAGAGTGTATACTATTCGATAAAGCAAAAAAAAAAAAATCGATTTTTTGAAAATTTCACACTGGAAAGCTCCCTTAATAATGATATTCTAGGTAGGAACCGGGAAATATACCATTTTTCAATGATGTCTAATTTTATTGAAAAACCTAAGTTTTATAAAATATTGTTCCATTAAGTAAGCTTCCTTTTCGCGATTTTGTGGATCGAGACTCGTCGGGCATGCACGCATCAAATTCCAAGTCTTATCAGCCATTATGTATGTCCCATTTTCCCCGATACCTGTCTTCCATGATTTCACATGATCATCACACTCAGCGTCCCCGAAAACCCCCGAGTACCAAGATTTATCCAAATCGAGCTGTTTTTTGCACTTCCGTCCGCCATATTAGATCCGCCATTAAACATTTTTGAATTTTGTCTTCAGATTCGTAATAAGCGACCTCGAAAATCCCAGAGTACCAATTTTTATCCAAATCGAGTAAAATTTTCAATTTCGGTCCGCCATTTTGAATTTTCAAATATCAAGTTCAGATTCGTAATAAGCGACCTCAAAAATCCCGGAGTATTAATTTTCATCTAAATCCAGTAAAGTTTTTGATTTTTGTCCGCCATATTGGCGCCGCCATTTTGAATTTCCAAGTTTTGACTTCAAATTTGGATTCAGCGAGCCCAAAAACTCCCGAGTGAGGCTCCGATTTCAAATCGGAGCAAGTTGAGTAGGTAAATAAAAGTTGACGCATTATTGCGTCAATGCCAACGAAGGGGTTAATAGAAGACGATGATTTTCGACAAACACTGTGGTTTCACTTACAAGGAACATCCCCCAGTGTCACCCTTCGATTTTGTTGAAACTCATATATGTTATGAAGCATTGAAAATCAAGCGGCACATGTTTTTTTATCGGTGGAAAAACAGTTTTAAGGGATGAAACACCAGCCCTCGAATAGGGATGATTCACCCCTTAAGTATTTTTCTTGCGATAACTCTTTACTGAATTTTCCATCGCTTCGGATCAGAAGAATTTTCGTTTTTGTTTGAAAAAAAAAAAAAATTGCAGGTTATGTACGGGGGCCGTGTGATCGACAGTTACGACCGTCGAGTATCCAAGATCTACATGGACGAATACTTCGGTGACTTCCTGTTCGATTCGTTCCAGCCGTTTCACTTTTATCGCGACAAGAGCGTGGATTACGCGATCCCGCGGTCGGGCGAGCGCGAGGCCTACATCGAGTTCGTCGAAGAATTGCCGCTGGTTAATTCGCCGGAAGTCTTCGGTCTCCATCCGAACGCCGAGATCGGGTACTTCACCGAAACAACGAAAGCGATGTGGTCGAATCTCATTGAGCTGCAGCCACAAACAGGTTTTGCCTCTATACCAATCAACTTGGAGTACGATCTCGTGCCACCTGTTTTCATCTCTTTTTTTTTTAACTTTTAATTATTCCCAACCAAAAGCTGGCTTGGTATCCACGCGTATGTATGGCGAAAAATTTCTCACTCGATAATCGTTATTCTCACCTCGTGTCTCGTTTCAATGTCGATCGATTGACAAGGACATCGGAAACAAGAAAAATAAACTGAAAACAAAACGATTGCAGCCATCAGCAGTTCGGGAGTAAGCAGAGAGGAATTCATCAACAACGTGGCGAGCGAGATACTCGCGAAAATCCCGCCGGCATACGACATGATAAAAGTCAAGAGAAACTTTGGCCTCGGAGTCACGCCATCTGCGGTCGTGCTGTTCCAAGAGCTTGAGAGGTTCAACAAGCTCGTGAGAAAAATGAGGACCACCCTGTTGCAGCTGAGAAAAGTATTCTTGCTGAAAGTATCCTTTTTTTCGATCAATGTCCCGAAAAATTCTGCAAGTTGGGTGTTTTTTTTCCTTCTGTTTTACAGGCGATAGCTGGTGAAATTGGTATGGACGCGATACTGGACAGTGTTTCGAGTGCTCTTTACAATGGCAATTTACCGCGGGAATGGGCAGCTCTGGCACCGGCGACGAAAAAAAATCTCGGCGGCTGGATGGACCACTTCGAGAAACGAATAACTCAATACACGAATTGGGTAATATTCTGGGGAGAACAATGGCGTGAAAAAAAAAACGGCGAAGAATTTGTATCGGTAACAAGAGCGTACCTAGCTAAGGGCAGGAGAGTGCCCCCCCCAGGGGTTTGCCCCTCGAGAGGTTTGCCCCCCGAGCGGTTTGACCCTCGGAGGTTCGCCCCCCAGGGATTTACCCCCGGGAGGTTTCCCCCCCACCCAGGGATTTACCCCCGGAAGGTTCGAACCCCAAGGATTTACCCCCGGGAGGTTTGCCCGACCCCCCCAGGGATTTACCCCCGGGAGGTTTGCCCGCCAGGCATTTATTCCCCAGGGGTTTGCCCCCCCCAGGGATTTACCCCCGGAAGGTTCGACCCCCAGGGATTTACCCCCGGGAGGTTTGCCCGACCCCCCCAGGGATTTACCCCCGGGAGGTTTGCCACCCAGGCATTTATTCCCCAGGGGTTTGCCCCCTCAGAGGTTTGCCCGCTACGGGTTTGCCCCCCAGGGGTTTGCCCCTCGAGAGGTTTGCCCCCCGAGCGGTTTGACCCCCGGAGGTTTGCCCCCCAGGGATTTACCTCCGGGAAGTTTGCCCCCCCCAGGGATTTACCCCCGGGAGGTTCGCCCCCCAGGGATTTACCCCCGGGAAATTTGCCCCGCCCCAGGGATTTACCCCCGGGAGGGTTGCCCTGCCCCAGGGATTTACCCCTGGGAGGTTTGCCCCTCAGGCATTTATTCCCCAGGGGTTTACCCCCGCCGATATTTGCTCCCCCCCCCCGAGAGGTTTGCGCCCAGGGGTTTGGCCCCCCAGGGGTTTGCCCCCCAGGGATTTACCCCCGGGAAGTTTGCCCCCCTCCAGTGATTTACCCGCGGGAGGTTCGCCCCCCAGGGATTTACCCCCGGGAGGTTTGCTCCGCCCCAGGGATTTACCCCTGGGAGGTTTGCCCCCCAGGCATTTATTCCCCAGGGGTTTGCCACCGCCGATATTTGCCCCCCAGGGGTTTGCCCCCCAGGGGTTTGGCCCCCCAGGGGTTTGCCCCCAGGCGTTGGCCCCCCAGAGGTTTGCCCCCAGGCGTTGGCCCCCCAGAGGTTTGCCCCCTAGAGAATTGTCCCCCCAGGAGTTTGCTTTCCAGGGGTTTTCTCCCGCAGAGATTTGCCCACTGCCCCCCCCCCCAGGGATTTCCCCCAAGAGGTTTGCCCCCCAGAAGAAAAATTTAAATCTATTATCTGTTATCCCCACCTCCTCTTTCTCGAAAGGAATATGGGCCGCCCCCCCCCCCCAGCGCAGTTCCTGGATACGTCCTCGATCGGTAATAAGCGAAAATGGGAGCTGTTTTATCGACATTTGTGTCTGATTCGACAGGCCGGTTGTAACGAGCCAATCGTCATATGGCTCTCGGGTCTTCACATACCGGAAACTTACATCGCTGCTTTGGTACAAATGTCATGCCGAAAGAACAATTGGCCGCTCGACAGATCCCTCGTTTATACCTCGGTTGCCAAATTTTCCAAACCCGAAGAAATCGAAGACAGACCGGATCAGGTGTGTGAGAACAATTTCACGTTGAGGATAATTCACTTGAGACTCAGCGGCGGAGCCAGAAGGGGACAGGGGAGGACCCCCGAAGGAAACCCGGCGCCCCCCGGAAAAAAATTGATTCAAAATAATTAGATTCAAGCAATCGATTAAGTTTATTTCAGTTTCATTCAAGCGAGCATGAAGAAATAAGTTGATTAAATTTGGACGGAATAAATGCTGGAAATTTAAGAAAAAAAAAAAAGACACGTATTTTTTTTCTCGGCGGAAGGGTGATTGTAGTTTCACCCACAGGCAGGTCACCGATCTGAAGGAAACCAAAACCAAATTCTTCCAATGTAGAACAATGAAAAATCCACTATAGAAGTATTAAAAATTTTAATTAAGAGATGATACGCCATTTTAGGTGTGGCTTCACCCCTTAATACCGTTTTCCGCCGATAAAAAAAAATACGTATCTAATAGTTTTCAATGCTTTATCACATATATGAGTTTTACCAAAATCGAAGGTGGATACGCAAGTGATGTTCCTTGTGCGAAGCACAATGCTTCAGCAACGACTCTCTCATTTGTCACTGCTGATCATAGAGAATAACACTGTTAAAAAAGAATCCTGCTAAAAAAGTGTTGCAGAAATAATAAAAATAAAATAATAAATACACTAAGACTTATTTAATTGAGTACCTACTGGAAGTGAAGTTTAAAGACTGGTAACGGGATTAAAGAGTGATGAAAAATTAGTTGATTTTAAGTATTGCAAAGTTTGATTTTTATGTTAACATGAACGTGTGATTAAAGCTTCATATTTTATGTATAATATGTTACGTGATTATCGACTATTATGTAAATTTTATTTTAAAATACGATAATTGTAAACAAAAGCACTTTTGGTCAGCCCCTCCGCCCCCGACGGTCCCACTATTGAAAAGTATATTTTTTAATGCTACATTCCAAAATTCGTATTGAGCTCAATTAAAGGCAAGGTCAATGGCAAACGTTCGGCATATTTACAGGGTTGTTACGTGCAAGGTTTGTTTCTGGAGGGTGCCAGATGGGACATGGAGACTCATTGCCTGAAGAGGTCATACCCGAAAATATTGATGGAGGAATTGCCGATCGTTACAATCATACCGATCGAAGCTCACAGATTGAAACTGCAGGTACCTAATGTTCATTACCAGTTCATCCTTACAACGTGATCCTAAGCAATTTGATCTTGAAAACTACAAATTTTAAAAAGACCACAAGTACATTGCTTACGAAAATGTTTTTGCAAAATAAAAACTGATTAAATAATATCGTAATGTATCCCACAATTGATAAAGGTAAAACATTTCATTGGCTCTACATATGTGCCCAGTTCCGTTCAGACAACATGACAATTTCTAACTCCACTTATAAATCATTCAGATGTTCATAATGAAATGTTTAAAGTTGCATATAATGAACCGAAATAAATAATTTAAGTAGCTGTCTGAAAAACTTCTCGCGAACTCATCGGAAACCGACCCAACTTCTGACTATCTTGAGGTTTTCCTTGAATCCTCGTCGTTTTCGCGTTACACGTTATTTTTCAATTTTTTCTTACCAAAATATCTGTAGAAAAAACAATTGTCAATTTTGAATTATTACATAGTAAACGTCGTTAATAACAAAGGAATAGGTAATATTGGGTTATATTAAATATTCTAGACTATTAATAAGTCGATTTTTATGAAATGTAATTTAATATAACTAAACAATACATTCATTGTCTGTTTTTTGTTTGTGCTTCGTAGGACATCTGAAAAAGAAAATGAACAAATATTATTAATAGAATTTTATTAAATGTGTGATGACGTTTTTACGGCAAATGACTACGAAAAATTGAAACAATAAGATATTTATTTATACGTCCAATATATACGTACCGATAGTGTGCTTACTCAAATTTTCGCATCTCCTCGAAGAAAACTGTGCCTGCGATGTAAATAATTCTCTGCATAACCTAAAAACCAAACGTACGCTTTCAGAATACGAGACACGTACTTTAAATATACACATATCTACTGACCGAGGCAAATATGAAAGTAGTACGTATGCTAGAGGCATTTATACTCACGTGCATTTGTTTAAACACTTTCTCGTTTATATTTATTATTTTTTCAAACTTTGCCCCAGTTTGCGAGCCGGTGAGAATATAACAGTCATCCGTTAAGTGCCATCTTTCGGACATCATTTGAGTGCTTTTTCGCTATTTCCCGCCAATTCCGAATACGTCAAAAAGACAGCATATTTACCATGGCCGAAAGGTATCACGAAAAAGCCATCTTATGTGATTATTCTTTAGGATATCCTTCGGACAACGTTTAATTAGACCCAATAGATAACAGCGGACGGATAACTTTTTAATTTCCGAAAATGGTCACCAATTGGATAACAGCTTGTGATACCTTAAAGGCATCCGTTTTCACCGCCAAAAGCTATACAAGAGATAACTTCACGACAACATTAAAGGAGATGTCGGTTGAAAGATGTGGAATAATTATCTTACGGTAATGTCTGAAAGATAACCTGAAATCGATAAGTTATCGGCGTCAATTGGGCATCTATGCTACCTAGGTTGATGGCTTCGCCCCGAATGTACTTTGATTTTCCGCCACCAGATGTCATATCGCTATTTGACAGATCCCAATAGCTTTAGGTAATATATGCAACCATTTGCGCTCAAATTACGTAATAATACGTAAAATATATTGATTTTGGTTTCAAAAAATTAAAATTCACTTACCGCCGCAAAACACCAACGAGATCAGACTGGGGTAGATAACCCCAGACGCTGGGAAAAGTCGTTTTGCATGACAACCAGCGACTAACGGATAGCACTGTTGGCATGCCCTCTCTGCCAGATGATAAAACTTAATTGTGATCGCGGTTCCCAGTCGATAATGTCGATTTACAGCTTAGCACTGTGAAAGTCGCCTGGGGTGGGTTTGTACCCCGCACGTGATTTCTAGGGTTACCCAACCAGGTGAAAAAATGTTTCGGCCATCTTGCCTACGGCTCGCAAGAATTGGTTTTCGCAAATCTCTACTCTCTGCCTTTCATTTTCGACTAACCAAAGGATTCTCTTATTCGACAGAATACGATAAAGACGCCGGTCTACACGACGTCGAATCGACGCAACGCGATGGGCGTAGGTTTGGTTTTCGAAGCGGATCTCCAAACCGCCGAGCACATATCTCACTGGGTCCTCCAAGGAGTTTGCCTCGTACTGAATACCGATTGATTTATTAACGTAACAAAGTGTATGGAAACATCGCTCCGAAGAGTTTCACGGGGTGACTCGTTGCTCTGAGAATTGAAGCAGTCAACGTTATCGTTTGCTCGACGATTCGTGCGAACTTTTTGGAAATTTAGAAGCCACTGCTTATCTGCGGTAGACAAAGATTGTAAAACGAGCTGTCTACGAAGTCGGACAATTTTTGCCACTTGACCCAATCTCCCCGGTGCAACTGTTCCGGGCTTTTGGCACGTCCAACGAAGTGCGGATCAACCACCAGCAAGTAGGCGTTTTCCAGGCCCACGTGGAGCCCGAAGACTCCTTTGCTCGAGCAGTCCTTGTCGCCGCCCATCATCACAGGGCTGCCGAACGTTTGGAAGTGCCTCTTCAAGTTCGTCACGTGATCCTCGAGATTCTTGCCCTTCGTGACGTGAATGATTTTACTTCGAATCTCGTATCGCTGATCCAACACCAGACACACCTGGGCCGATGTATCGGTCGGAAATGTCGAATTAGTATTGAATTGGAAGGTGATCGGAGATATTTTGCTTACCTCGAAGCTTCCGATCCATGACCTCGAACCTAGGAATGACGGCTCCTTGTCCTCAATGTCCACCAATATTTTTTGTATTTCCGGCACACTCGGCACCCCAGCAGCCAATTCTCGGTTTAACTTTAGCCAGGAACAAATGGTTTGTAGCGTACGGTAACCGCAACCCCAGCCCTGAAACAATTATACATTGTTTAACGGTGATACGGGCAGTTGATTTTTATTGTTCATCGAGGCAGTATTGATGGCTAGAAATTTGAAAAAAATCGTTTTTTTCGTATTTAATTTTATTAGTCTGCGAATGCGCATGTGGAAACCATTTGATGATACTCATAAAATTTGTCGAGTTATAGAAATGATAAGGTAGGTAAGCAAGTCTTGCGACACAAACGACACCTGCTTTTCGAAATAGACGTAACATTTTATTAACCCTGCGTGTGTACCTGGGTCTTTGAAGGAACAGCTGAAATCTGAAACTCAAATTTTCCTCACGAATAGAGGGCGCGCTTTGGCTACCCCCTCTAAAAAATCCAGGTCGTAGTGGGGACCACGGTCTTACATGCAGGCTTGGAAACTCTAAGGGTGCTGCCTCATGCAGTCGCTCGACGCTCGTTTGCAGCGATAAATCTGGTCACGTGACCCTATTTCGAATTTCCCGCGACTCAAATAAGTAGCTCATTTGTCGCTCCATATCACGTGACCAGATTTGTCGCTGCAAACGAACGACGAGCGACTGCACGAGGCCGCACCTTAAGGAAGCTTTCCAGTGTGACAGCCCGAAAAATCGCTGTTTTTCGCGATTTTTTTTTTTAAAGAAAAAATAATCTAATCGGTCTGGTTTTTTTTGTATATTAATTGGGTATTGAAGAATACAAAACAATTTTTTAAAGATCGATTTATTTATTAATTAATATCTATAAAAATGATGAAACAATTGTTGCAGAAAATGCACTTGGATGTGGTGTCCACGTTGGGGGTCACAATTTTGATCTGAAACAAAAAACACAAAAAGATTATTGATCGGTATATAATTGGCTTTCGTGCTATGGAGGCTTTTTTTTTTTTTTTTTTGCAAAAATAGCGCCGGTTTGAACAAAAAGTATCGATTTTAGCATTTTTTTTGGCAGTTTTTTTTTACAAAAAAATAGGAAGATGTCAAAAAAAAAAAAGAAGCTTCCATAGCACGATAAACAATGACGTTAAGAATATTGTGTAAAAAATTCAACTCGATAGCTTTAAAACTCTGCCCTCCAAGTTGGACACCGTTTTGAAAAATGCTGTTTCGAGAAAAACGCGTTCAAAGTTTCGCTGTAGCTGTAGCGCTCCGTTGCCTTCTTCCAAGAAATGCTGTACAGTAACCGAAATAATCTGAATTTCGGCATGAAAATTTCAGGGAATATTCGGAAGTGTATACTATTCGATAAAGCAAAAAAAAAAAATCGATTTTTTGAAAATTTCAGACTGGAAAGCTCCCTTAATGCTGGCAGCCGCGATCAGGTGCGTCGGTTAGCGTGGCAAATTTCGGTCCTACCGCCGTCACTAGTTGTCGCTGTGGTTTTGAAACTCGGTCATACATAACCTCAATACGGCGAACAACGGAGTGAGCGGTTGAAAACGTGTGGCTGAGTCGCTGATAACTGTTTTTTTTTCTGCGTTGTGGACACAGTACGTTTTCGATAAATTGAAAGCATATTCTCTTAAAATAGTGAAGTAGTGCGCCGTACGGAATTGTCAATCCGGCAGCAAAACTAAAGCAAAGTGCTCGATGTTTCGCGTACCAAAAGACACGCTGATGTGGAAAATGTGGGAAGAGGTTATTCCGGGAATTGTTAAGCTGAAACGGACGGACGTTGTGTGTGAAAAACATTTCGATGACAACGATATGTCTCGAGGATGGGTCAAGCTCGATGCATATGGGCAGATAATTGGACAGGTGAGTTAGCAGAAAAAAAATTCGCATGTGGATTCAAGAGTTCTTACGCACATTTTTTTTTGTAGGCCACATACAAACGTCCGAGACTGAAAGACGTTTTTTTGCATTTGCATTTTTGCATTTGTGTTTTTATTAAATTGCATAAAAAACACGAAAATGAGGGATGGAAGAAAAAATTTGAGACAAGTAGCTTTGAAAGGTCACATGCAATGTGACGAGCTTCAAAATCGTATGAATATGCTAATCACGCTCGCTTGGATTTAGAAAGTTTGTTTGTTTGATTACGATTCGGATCATATTTTTTTATTGTATTAATCGAAACTGATAAGCCTTACACCTTTCCTGGCCCTTTTAAAAGTGATTCGAACTCATAATGAATATCCGTGTAACGAACATGAAGGTGGGACCAAGGAGACTAGAGTAAGAGAGTCCAAACTCCCTATCCTAGCCTGTATGTACGAAGTTCTTTCAAGCGGTCGCAGAGATGTAGTGCTGAGTTCCGCCACAGGCGTCGCCAGTGTTCTTGGAAAACGATAATATATAGTAATACAAAACTGCATAAGGTCCGAGCTCCGCCTCAACGACCAATCACAAAACTGGGGTGATCGTGTTTCTCTCTCGTACTCACTTGGAACAGTCATGGTGCGTTCTCTCTCGCACACCCGAACGATAATACACCCAAGTGGGGATTCCTTCCATTATAATATATAATAATATTGTGTACATATATATAATAAAAAAATGTAAATAATATTAATAAAGCACATATTAATGAAACAACTCGTGTTGTTTTATTAACATGGGCTTATTATATAATAAGCACATGAGATATAATAATTATATAATAAGTACAACACGAGTAATTCAACAGTAAATTTTGAAATACTCCCTGCTCCTTCTTTGCCGTTGCCGTCGCAAATAAATAATTAAATTCGCTGAAAAAGGATTCGCTCGCGAATGTTTTAGATAGCTGCTGTGCTGGTGTACACGACAGATATATTTGTGTTTGACAGGCACAAGCAATTTTGCCGCCATAACACGGGCAGTTTAACCTTATGTAGTTTTGTACTACTATATATTTTCGTTTCCCAAGAACACTAGCGACGCCTGCGGCGGAACTGAGCACTACACCTTTGCGACCGATTGAAAAAGAACTGTTTGAGTAGGGAGTGTCGACTCATTCTCTCTAGTCTCCTTGGGTGGGACAGAGGTAGAGAGAAGCATGGCCGACTAGTGCTGCCTCTGTCTCCCTCCCCCCCCCCCCCCCGGCGCGCCGCAGGTATTACGATCGGAACGAATCTAGTGGCGACTAGTGAACTACCAACTCTCTTCAATAAGCTACCTACCCCTTCCACTGGAGTTTCCAGACCTGTATGTAAGACCGTGGTGGGGACTAAAGGCCCAAGGGATACCCGGGTCGGGTATTTTACTTGCAAACGCCAGCCAGTGCAAGTCATGTCGACCCCTAAAAGGGTCAGTGTACACCCAGCGTCGGTATTATCGAAGGTAAGTGCATGTCGTTTGTTCAGTTGTTTCATGGCTAAAATAAGTGTTTTATGAAAGTTGATGCTGTTTCGGCTATTTTTTTACGGACTTATATCTCAAAAACAATCTTTCCTTTTTGCGTTTTTGGCTTATAAGTCCGCTATTTTTCCATATTTTTTATAGAAAATGATGTTTTGCTACATTATTTCATGCTTTCTTTACTTTTTGGCTTTTTCGGTTTTTTCTTATAAGTCCATGCTTTTTACTGGAATAAGTTACTTTGTTCTAATAGTTTTTGAAGATGGGTGAAAGAAGTGCATCTCAGGTTATGTACAATTTACGCGACCGCGACGTCTTCTGCCATGAAGAAAGTTCAAATGAAGCCGATGGAGAAGAAGTTCATGTAGAAAACAAAACAAAAACAATGTATTTTTATGCATCGTGCGAAACGCCGGTTTGCGATGATCATCGAACGCACTGTCGCCACAATTGCGCTCTGTAAATTCCTTTTACATCACTAATTACTATTAATATTGCAGTTTTTTAAATTTACAACGCTAAAAACTCATTTTGTGCCAGATAATTACCGTTCCGTTTAATATGACATGCCTGAATCCGTGAAATAATCCCCACTTTCAGCTGCTGAAATAATTCAATTTTTTGGAGCCCACGCCAAGGACACTATATTCTTTTGAAAGCTCATAGTCTAACCTACAAAAGTCGAAACCGTTTTTTTTAAATATGTGTTTATTGTAGAATTACGAGTTTGTAAAATCAAAATTCCGTTTTATTCCGCTTTTTCGACGATTCTTCCATTTTTATCGACGGTTTTTAAACTTTTGACTTTGGCATCTCTGGTCCATGTAGGAGACGCTTCAAGAAGTAGCCCAGATGTTTTTCAGATTTTTGAGAACCTAGAAAACTTTCCAAACCCGACTGTTGCCTAAAAGGACTCGTGTACACACACACCGTGTCTCGGAAAATACAGTGTACACATGCAGGGTTATGATAAGATTAAATGATAATGTAGTCTTCCTCTTCATCTACAACTCGTGTCCAACGCTCTGGTAAACTTCGAATGCAAGCTGTCCAGGAATCCTTAGGTCTCGAATTGAAAAACTTTTGAAGGGTAATTTGAAAATCCGTTTGATTATTAAGCTGTTTATCACGTGAATAGTTTCCCAGAGTGTGAAATAAATGATAATCTGACGGGGCTACCAGGTGTAGAAGTATAAAACCGAAATTTCCCTATAGATGGTGCTAGCCATCAGTTTAGGGACCGTAAGACCGCTTCTGCAGCGCCATCATCTCCCTCTAACAACTGACGAAGATTTTCAACACACAACAACCCAAGTTCTCGACACCGGTATATTTGGCTATAACCTTAAACATGTCGAGTTTTGTGCCTACGGACTACCATTTGCGGACAGCATAGGTTTTCTGTTATCATTTGAAGAAAACTGCTGCAGAATCGCATCGACTGCTTGTCGAAGCTTACGGTGAACGTGCTCTTGGTAAAACAAGACAAACTTGTCGACGTTTACGACGTTTTTGGTTAATCATTTCAGACAGCCTCTGCAATTGTGTAGAGTAGATCCCGGCATTTATCGTGGTGTTAGGCGGAAGAAGCTCATAACACAACAGGCCCTCGAAATCCCACCGACAACAAAGTAAAACTTTTCTCTCTTCACTGGAGGGTTTAGGAGTTGTTTCTGGTTTTTCCCCTTGAGGTAGCCATTGGCGCTTTCGTGTTCGGTTAACGTATAACACCCAACTTTCATCTCCAGTGACTATTTTCTTGAGGAAATCCTTTCATTGCGAACGAAGCAACAATGAAAGGCAAATAGAAACGCGTGTCGCCTCGTTCGACTCACTGAGATCGTGGGGTATCCAAGATGATGTTACTGTTCTATGTCAAAGCTCTTTCGAATGTTCGAGGATCGTGGGATGACTACAGCCGAGTTCGTTCGCTAACTCTCGTCACGGTGCGTTAGGTTTCATTCGTGGAAGAGATCGCGATGCTTCGTTGTCAACAACAGTCTTCCTGCCGGACCTAGGTTTGTCTTCAAAAGATGTATCGCCAGAACGGAAACGTTCAAACCAACGGGATACCGTTGAATGATGAACTACCTTACTGTTGAACACACTGCACATATTAGGAGTAGCAAATATAGCCAAATATATTCTTGATTTTCCGAAACATTTAATTGAGTACTTTTCTTCCGAAAAATTTCCGAAAATCACCCAAATTTTCAGCGTTCACACTGGTATAGCCCCTTGAACTGAAATTCCAGCATGTGGTAGGTCATGACCTATCGACAGTTGCAGGATTATCCATTCATAACAGGACGCGCTGTGCATCATCTTGGACTGAAGTATGTCATCTTACAACTGTCGACCTACACGTGGATTATCATTGTTCTATATTTTATTTTAGTGACTAGTGTCCTAAAGCTGATTCGCTTTCATTATGATGATAAACCTTCGTGAATATACGCTTGACTTTACATTCATACGACGTTACTTGTTTAAATATTTATCGTGAAAGAAAAAGTATCTCATGATTTTAAGCCCAACTCCCCTATAGGAATGCACGTACCTGGTCGGTGAAACCGTCGCAGTTGTAGTGCCAGTATTCATAGTCACCGCTGATTAAAGTAGTCTCGCCTGGCTCGGGACTTGGAAGCCCCGTGTGAACATTGCGCAGCAATTTCTTCGAGTAGTCACCGTTTACTGACATCTCTGTGATTTCTTGTTTTTTCACCTGTAGCTGGACGATCAAACGAGATACCATTCGTACGCCGAATTTGGCATATCCTTAAGGGGTCTTCTAACTTTAGACACCAAAAATGGCTATTTTCATTAATTTCTTCGATAGGTTTACATTATAGATATTGATATAAAAGTTGTTACACTTAATAAATACATTTTTTTTTAATGTATGTATTTATGTAACCCAAACAAACTTTAAGGGAGCTTTCCAGTGTGAAATTTTCAAAAAATCGATTTTTTTTTTTTTGCTTTATCGAATAGTATACACTCTTCCGAATATTCCCTGAAATTTTCATGCCGAAATTCAGATTATTTCGGTTACTGTACAGCATTTCTTGGAAGAAGGCAACGGAGCGCTACAGCTACAGCGAAACTTTGAACGCGTTTTTCTCGAAACAGCATTTTTCAAAACGGTGTCCAACTTGGAGGGCAGAGTTTTAAAGCTATCGAGTTGAATTTTTTACACAATATTCTTAACGTCATTGTTTATCGTGCTATGGAAGCTTTTTTTTTTTGACATCTTCCTATTTTTTTGTAAAAAAAACTGCCAAAAAAATGCTAAAATCGATACTTTTTGTTCAAACCAGCGCCATTTTTGCAAAAAAAAAAAAAAAAAAAGCCTCCATAGCACGAAAGCCAATTATATACCGATCAATAATCTTTTTGTGTTTTTTGTTTTAGATCAAAATTGTGACCCCCAACGTGGACACCACATCCAAGTGCATTTTCTGCAACAATTGTTTCATCATTTTTATAGATATTAATTAATAAATAAATCGATCTTTAAAAAATTGTTTTGTATTCTTCAATACCCAATTAATATACAAAAAAAAACCAGACCGATTAGATTATTTTTTCTTTAAAAAAAAAAATCGCGAAAAACAGCGATTTTTCGGGCTGTCACACTGGAAAGCTCCCTTAAACGCGTTTTTTCTCGAAACAACGTTTTTCGACGGCTTGTTGACCAAATTTCACATAATCTTGACAACTATAGCTATAGCGCGTATCAAGGATTTTTTTAAATTTTGATATTTTTTTTTGCAAAAAACGGTAAAAAACCTTTTTTTTTTGTTTTTTTCGAAAAATGTCCGCCATTTTGTTGTTTTTGCATATATAAAAAATCGTACGATATGCGCTATAGCCATTAACATACTAAATCGAAACCCGGTCGATCTTTTGCTTCGGATGATCCAGCTCCGAGATTTCATCAACAGCAGAGAGCTACAATTTTTTAGGACATTTTTTAACTACCATTTTCGTCTATAAATAGTGACTTGAATAAACATTTCTTTTTTAAATGTATCTCGAAAGCGTATTTATTAAGTGTAACAACTTTCATATCAATATCTATAATATAAACCTATAAAAAATTTCATGAAAATAGCCCTTTTCAGCGTCAAAAGTGAGAAGACCCCTTAAGAATTGAAAATATGATTTTGTGTGGCGTATTTTTATAGCCCAGGACCGTAAATTTAATTTACAACAGAGATGTAAAAATTCGAAAAACTGATCGAGCTTTGACGATTTTTCCAAAATCGATTCGTCCGATTCATTTCAAACTTTATAACATTTATGACTTTATAACACTTCATAACATTTTCTATCGTATAACTGGATGATTTTTTGATATATACATCCATTCGTTGATAACAAATTATTTGTTTTTTTTATGGTTGGCTGATAATCAAACTTTTTTTCTACAGCGTGCATTTTCGTGATTTTCAAAATTTCACAAAAGTATCTGGTCATACGAAAGTTTGATTATTATACTGAAAGTAGATTTTTTCGTCACTGAAGCCCCTAGTTGCCAGAACCACCTACATCGATTGGCAATGCAACGACCCTTTGTTTAAATAATAATAACTCCATTGTTTGTCAATATTTTTCAATTAAAAATAAAACTCAGCAAGTCTAAGTAGTAATTACCTCAAGCTTATGCAGACCCGTTGAAACAACCCGTGCACCCTAAGAAGGCCTAACCTAGAGCATGGATACTGGTTTTCGATGACATCGAACCAAAATCGCGATATTGGACACGACTAATACCGATATTTCGATATCAGAGTTGAAAAAATGAAAATATTATAATTGTTATCATTTCCTCAAAGAAGTTATTATTATTTTCTATTTTAATTATTTGAGTTACTTTAACTTTTTCTTATTACGTTTAACAGTCTTTAAATATTATAACCTATATTAAATATTTCCGAAGTGTCAATGTATCTATCCACGAGTGTGGGATCAGAAAGGGCCTTCTCTTCTGTGGCTTACACCTGCAATAAGGTAAATTCCTCTCTGAAAGACGAAACTTCAGATGACCTCTGTTTTTTGCGGTTATCTTTTCAAAAATCTCAATCTTGCTAATTAAAGTGACCCTGCTGTGCCTACGTGACACAAGCTATGCCATTTGTTTACATTCTGGTAGCTATTACTACGCTGACTTGCATAAAACTTCCAAACTTTAATTCTGCTTGTTTACTACTTATTTTATTTGCACAAAAGCTTCCATTTCTTGTTTTTTTCCTGTTTATTCATTTTATGTTGGGTTGGGTATATTTAAGAACATAGCAGAGCATGTTTAGATATAGACTGTGATTTCTGATAAATACTGACGTTTCACTTAGCCATGCACTATTATTTCTACAACTTATGTCTTCACTTCTAATTGCTAACGTTTTTAATCAAGCTTTCACATAAATATCGGTAAATATCGAAATATCGGTATTCCAATATTACAACTCGCTGACATCTAAATAACACTGGTAATAGAAAAAGCTCCGATAGTCCAAGCTCTAGCCTAACCACTGTACGAGCCTCCAATAATTGTTTATTTCCATTCTCAAGAGAAAAGTGGTAGAAACCTATATGAATATAGGCACACACATATATATATATATATATATAATCATGCAATGCAACAAAATAAACTTTAGCCCTTCGAACCGTATTGAGTAAAAACCCAAATTCATGCTAAATTTAAGCATCTAGAATTTCAATCGTAAAAGAGAAGATGGCGTTCCCGCCGAGGCGCCATCTCGCGACGAAATGTTCGCTGCGGACTTTGCGATACGATCACACGAAGGGGGCGAGAAGTTGTGCAAGTTCTCCTCGGCTTTTGACACACGCGTATAAACAATGGTGAAAACTCTCGCAACAATGTGTCGGCATTGCTAATACGATGAAACTTGGGTATAAGACAAGTTCGGTGTCGCGGCGTGATAATTAAAAACAAAGCTGGATAATATTACCTAGGTTGCAAAGCTCTCGTGTAAAAAGTCTGACGGTCCTGTCAATGCTGAGCGTAGTCTGCTACAATCTACATGCAGATGCATATATATATATATATATATATAGATATAGGTATAGACTAAGCGTTCGTCGATGTCGGTGCGTGCGCGAAGAACGGAGAGACTCGTAACTCGAGCGTAGTCGCGGAGGGGACGACAGAAAAAGGATACATTGGGAATGCAAGAATCTCGCGGTCTGCGCGCTGGATTTGTTTTAATCGCGGTCAAATACACCGTGATTAGTTACCTCATTTGGCGTCTCAACAAAAGCAAGTCAACGGATACGCGCAGTACGTCGACGTAAGTCCGAACAAAAATTAATACCGCCTCGACGTCGAATGCTACGCCTGTGTGCAAGTGCGCGCGTGCGTGTGCGCGCGCATGTGTGCCTGTGTAGTGAACCTGAGGGACGCGAGAAGACAGAAGGATACACGAACTTGGGGGGAAAAATCGTGCATACGTAAGAGAGGGGCGGCGAGAGAGAGAGAGAGAGAGAGAGAGAGAGAGAGAGAGAGGGAGAGAGAGAGAGAGAGAGAGAAAGAGAGAAAGAGAGAAAGAGAGAGAGTGTCTCGAGAGTACAGGATTTAGACCGGAACGATTATACATGTATGGTGAACCCTCGTAAAAAAAAGATGCTCGTTTCGTACCGTAAGTTGATTACCAGCGTATTCAATCTAATTAAGGTAATATCGTTTACCAAACATAAGTGGGGGGTCTGACGTTCTCCAAATGTTTTGCCCCGAGCGATTTTCATATACACACCGTATACTACGCGTCTACGAGACGAAACGATACATCAAATTTGTCTCGCGAATTTTCACATGTTCGAAATCGTATTAGGCCGAATTTAAATGCCCCTCGAGTTCTCTTGACGTAGCTCGTTTTTTTCTTCTCCATCGGCTGTCAGGGAGGTTATGTTCGTTATGAAGGTTACGCCGAGTGATTCATACCCGCGAGAACAATGGTATTTGTTTTGATCCGCACAGCAGTGACTCGCGGCGATTGCCTTTCTTTCACTGATTACCAATTGTCCCGACAATGAAGCGTTATCTTTCATTCGCGCTGTTGCTGTTTCTGTTTTGACGACGATGCAGCGAAGATGTGAAAAAAATGCATCTGCATTGAGGAGAGGACGGGGCATCTGTCGTGAATCGCAATAAACGAAGGATGTATGGAGAGGGCGAACTGAAGACGGTGTCCGAAGGCTGGGTGAAGACGGTGGATATCAGCACGACCGATAATCCAAATATAAGTTGGGCCATGGAGGACGACGAACACTTCTGCAAACTCGTTTTGTACAAAGAAATTCAGGATTCGAGGTGAGCACGGCTTGATGCATCGAACTAATCAACGGTAAGGTGAAGATGTACAGGAGCCTCGGAGAATGAAATAGTTTTTTCTGTTTGAGGCATTTCAGGATAATCGGCGAAGTGGTAGTAAGTGAACTCTTTGTCGTATACGCAATGCACCCTTCACATTTACGACGCTGAAGTTTGCATCATTGGACCGCAACGAATTTAATTTCTTTGGGCAGATTTCGCGGACGAAAGTTCTTCAACCATTTTTTAAGATATTTATGTAGCAATCTATATGATAATTGCGTAGAAAAATATGATAGTGAAATATGATAATATTGGATAATAAATGACGGGGATAATTGGTAATGAATGAAATGAAATGATAATAAATGATAATAAAATCATGATAATGAAAAAATGGAAATCAAAATGTAAAACGGAACTTTCGTTGCATTCCGATGATGCAAACTTCAAGATCATTCAAATTTAAAAACGATCGGCTGCACCTTTTTTATAAAATTTACAATCGAAAAAACACTTTTTGACATAGGGAGAGGCTTATGCTCATCGCCGAATGGCAGTTTTTCGCTTCACACAGGGTGTGAAGATATCTTTAAGGGGATACATTTATTAAGAGGTCTGAAAAAAATGGCCAAATTCCGATTCTTTTTCGTGGGAAATGATTGGTAACAAAGAAGCGCATTTATTTTTTAATACAAAGGATTTAAATACATATATTGAGAGCCGTAAAAAAAATCACTGGAACAACAACAAAAACATGGCGGCCGGCTGATGGTGACATATTTTAGCGACTTTTAACGGTGGACGCTGCAGCTTAAACGGTCCATCCGGAATCTAAAAACCAAACGGGTCATTCAAGCCAACAATAAATACGAGTCGTCAACGAACGTTGATTTTTAAAAACGATTTTTCCCAATGTAGCGACAATTTGACACTCAAGCATACAAAATCTATGAAAAAGAGTCGTAATTGTGACGTAGCCATTGAAAAATGAGGATCGATAGAAAAAAAGTGACATCATTCAACTTAAGGAGTTACGATCATTACTTTTTATATGATTAATTTTTATATGATTTTGACGAATACTTTATCGCCTATTGCCAAAATTTGAGCTATTTTGACCATTTAGTTTTTTCACAATAAAACTGCAAAGTCAAGCACTTTGAGTTACCGAAGCACGTCGTCTTACGGAGACGGTCAACCGGAAGTGCGGTGATCGTGGTTTTTCTGCTCACGTATCCAACGAAACCCATTGGAAAACTGAAATTCGATACATTAGATATAATAGATATTGTGAAAAATAAGACAATCAATTTTCACCGTGTAGTTCAAGGACTACATTACAAGAAAGTTTCAATTTCCGGTTGAAAATGGTCAGAACGACGAAATAGCACCCACAGACTTAGCAACGTCGCGAGTAACAGCTGATGCGTTTGGCGAACATAACCCAGCTTTGTTTTGAAATTAATTTGAATAGAAGCCGCCACAAAATATGCAAACAACAATTTATGGAGTTTTATCATTTATCACGTATCAATAATATGTATAATTATATTCTGCCTATCGTGTTAATTCCGCTGAGGTAATTGAAGCCTATTTTAAGGGCGGGGTAAAGTTAATTCGGCGAAAAAAAGGCATGTTCTTAAGATTTTTTTTTGGCGTAACGAATAGTGTTCGTTTATTGAAAAGTTTACATATAATAAAGTAACATTTGAACAACATTCTCCTAAATTTGCATTGCAAAATATTCAAAATTGAGCGAGTGAAAATTAAACCCCGGAGGCGCCTCGAAAAAAAGTTGGTTTGCGGTGTGCACCATAACTCGCAACAGAATCATCTGAAACAAAAAAATCAAAATGCATTTATTAAAGGAGATGTTTCTCGAGGTAATGACGGGAGGATTTTTTTTTTTCGATTTTTCGATTTTTCGTAGTACTTGGGAGCCAAAAACCCGATTTTCGCTAAAAAAATCGGCTAATTTGTTGTTGAAAAATTAGTAATTATTTAAAAAAAAACAAAAAAGCTCTCGACAATACCTGGTGAATTATGTGAAGAAGTACTGTGCAAAATTTCAAAGCGATTGGTCCAGTAGATTTTGAGTTATCGTGCACACGGACTTCAAATATGACAAGTCTCAGAAAAACGGTTTGAAAAACGCAGAAGAGTTTGGTCGCTTAGCGCTCATTGCACATAAGTTTGAGAACACTTCTCGATTGCATGAAAATCTGAGAAAATTCATGCATATTAAAGGTACTCAAATGATTAATTTTGCATAATAATAATTCCAAAATGTTATTAACAAAATGATGAAAAAAAAAATTAGTCAACAAATTTCCCCGCAACCCAATTTTTTTTCGTGATTCGTTCATTTTTCTGAATACGTATGAATTTTTTCAGATTTTTCAATTATCTATAAATTTTTAGAAATTCAAAATAAAACTCGATAATTTTCTTATACTCACTCAAAGTCGTCGATGCCAGGTCCCTAGAGCAAAAGGCTTCCATCAAGATGATCGAGAGCATCTTTTTGCGTTTGTCTACGCAAAACTCTTTCTTCTTTACTGTCGTGCGCCGCTTGCTCCACTGCTCTACTAATTCGCAAATCGTCAACTTGTCGGGCCCATTCGTGAGAACTTGGCCCTGTACTGATTTGCATGTCTTCCATAAAAAATCGTCGAAAAATACAATAGCGCGCCGCGCAGCTGCCGCCCAGGTATAAAACCCGGCATCGAGCAATAGACGCTCAAATACTCATAACTTCGTCAATTTTACTCCGATCGACTTGAAATTTTAACACAATATTCTTGATATATTATGCATTCATTTAAAAAATTTAAAAAGAATGAAAAAAAAAATGTTAATACTTTACCCCGCCCTTAATAGGTTTCCGGCTGATTTTCTTTTGTCTTTTTAGTCCGTTTTTATGGTGGATAAGTTAATATTATTATTACGAACATTACTACCGAGTCGTTGACAATCTAATTATTCAGTTTTTATCTGTTCACGTGCAATAAATTCATCATTCACCATAACATTTGGCACACTATAATCGATAATACGAATAATCAACATAAGCAAACATCAATCAGAGCAGCTGTGGGTAAAATAAATGTAGACTCTTGTTTGACCCCGTGGAAGTGGTCGTTCCTCCTTAAGGAACATTTCAATGAAACTTTCAGGGAGTACAGCTAAAAAGTCATACCATCGGATGAAAATATTTTTGGAAGGTGCAATTTTTTGCCCCAGCTAGGTAGATGTAACACGTTAAAATGTTATATAAGAATGTTTGAAATGTTAAAAACAAACTGTCATATCACCTAGTACATTATGGCAATTTCGTCATTAGAGAAAACAATGATAAATGCCCCATGATAAAAAGTGTTTTTTCGATTGTAAGTTTCATAGAAACCGTGTAGGCGATCGATTTAAAATTTGAAGGGTGCATTCAGTATATGACAAGGAATTTACTGTATACGAGATTTGTTCAAAAAATAAGATGACTTTTTATTTTTCTCGAAAAATATTTATCTATTCATCAATATCTATTTTGTCTCTTTCAAAGTAATCCCCCTCAGATATAATAGACTCGTGACAGCGCTTTTTCCAATCCGCGAAGCACTTCTGATATGCGCTTTTTGGTATGGCCTTGAGCTCTCCCAGCGATGCGGTCTTTATCTCCTCAATCTTGACAAACCTCCGTCCTTTCACGGGTCTTTTTAGTTTTGGGAACAGAAAAAAGTCGCAGTCCGGTGAATACGGTGGCTGAGGCATGATTACGGTCAAGGAGACTAGAGAGAAGGAGTCGACACTCCCTACTCAGTTCTTTCAATCGGTCGCAGAGGTGTAGTGCTCAGTTCCGCCGCGGGCGGCGTTAGTGTTCTTGGGAGCCAATAATATATAGTAATACAAAACTGCATAAGGTGAAACTGACCGTGTTATGGCGGCAAAATTGTTTGCGCCTGTCAAACACAAATATACCCGGAGAAAATTAAAAAGTAATTTTTGTGGTGAATTTCACGGTAAAAATTACCGTGATATATTTCAATCTGGTGACAAGTGAGAAAAACATAATAATTCGTATGCGTCAAGTTTTTTTTAACTCACGTTACAGAAAATTTCAAATACGTAGTTCAAATTTTACTATACAAGAAGGGTAAAAATTGGAGACAGTAAAATTTAGCATGTATGTTCGAAAATTTACCTACTGTCGGTTAAAAATTACCAACCGCGCCGTACGTTATTTTTACGGTGCTGCACAGTAAAATTTACCTGCGTCAACCTCGGAAGAAAAATTCCCTATAAGACTGGTAAAATTTAAATTCTTCGATTGAAGAAATCCTTAGTAAAATGTATTTTTTCTTCAAAAACTGGTGCTATAATAATCATAATAATAACCGAAATAACAATAACCATAATAATAATAATGAATATTATTTACTATTGAAAAATTGGTACAAATGAATGCTGTTTGTTTTTTGTTGGGAACATTTTTTTCTTCCATATAAATTGGTATACTCAACAAACGGATAAGGAGACAAATTTAATCATTAGAATTTATTTTTCGTTTAATACTAACATTTATTTATAATACATTTTGTACCATCGTAGGCTCGAGTGATGTGACTAATTTGCGCACATATTACTTCGTCATCATTTAACACGATCGCTACGTTTCACTTTCTCGCAACGAGACACTGCATGCGACTGAGGCTTCAGGCTAAACTGAACCGGCGATGTACGCAGTTTAGACGAAATTTTTTTGGGAAGTCCCATCGTGCCATAAAGAAATCGCGCTCCCCTACTTACCCCCACCACCATACCATTCTGATGTGAAAGGAATGAAGGGGAATTTTTACAATGCAGTGCCTCAAAATTCCCGTACCGTACCGCACGATAATTTTAACCAAGTGCGCACGATAATTTTTACCGAGAGCACAATACATTTTCCTATAACATTCGTTAAATTTTATAATAAATCTTAAAATAACTTTTATAAAGACGATACTTTTTTATAGACATTTCTGAAAGGCATAAAATACTAAAATGCACAGTAAAATTTCGCTGATATTATATATTTTTCAAATTTAAGTTCTGCGTATTTTGTTACACATCGAAATTTACTAGAAAATCTGGTAAAATTTTCTATCTGAAGAAGAAATTTTAGTTTATTTTCGTGAAAATCTGTGTTCTACCCAACAATAATAAGCGAAGTTTCAGGGTTGTCATCTGGTTACCGTTACTGCACGGTAATTTTTAACATTTAATTCTCTCCGTGTATCTGTCGTGTACACCAGCACAGCAGCTATATAAAACCTTCGCGACCGAATTCTTTTTCAGCGAATTTAATTATGTATTTGTGACGGCAACGGCAAAGAAGGAGCAGGGAGTATTTCAAAATTTACTGTCAAATTACTCGTGTTGTACTTATTATATAATTATTATATCTCATGTGCTTATTATATAATAAGCCCATGTGAATAAAAGAACACGAGTTGTTTCGTTGATATGTGCTTTATTAATATTATTTATATTTTATTTATTATATATATGTACACAATATTATTATATATTATAATGGAAGGAATCCCCACTTGGGTGTATTATCGTTCGGGTGTGCGAGAGAGAACGCACCATGACTGTTCCAAGTGAGTACGAGAGAGAAACACGATCACCCCAGTTTTGTGATTGGTCGTTGAGGCGGAGCTCGGACCTTGTGCAGTTTTGTATTACTATATATTATCGTTACCCAAGAACACTAGCGACGCCTGCGGCGGAACTGAGCACTACACCGCTGCGACCGCTTGAAAGAACTTCGTACATACAGGCTAGGATAGGGAGTTTGGGCTCCTTTACTCTAGTCTCCTTGATTACGGTGTTGTTATTGGCCAAAAAATCACGAACAAGCAACGATGTGCAGGCAGGTGCATCATCGTAATGCAAAAGCCATGAATTGTTTTGCCACAAATCGATAGCAAAGAATCGCCAAGCACACCGAAACACGTCTAACCTTTATATCTGTCGGAAACAATCTAAATACACAAAATGGCCGATAATGTCAACATATGTTGGGTACACGTGTACCAAGATAACAAAACGAAAGAATCGAAATTCGAATGTACGGAGCCCGCGAAATTTGAAAAGTCACCGTATTTTTTTAACAAACCTCGTACATTTGAACCAAATGGTAACATCTCGTCAATCGTTGGGGTCTTCTCACTTTAGACGCTAAAAAAGGCTACTCGTGAATTTTTTGATAGGTTAATATTATGGATATTGATATAAAAAACGCGTTTAATGCCATTTTGTTTCAAAATAATAAAAAAAAATCCTTTTACTTTGAGACTTGTGCCGACATGTATAAAAAACCGAATTTAAAAATATTGTTTTGCTTTTTAAAAATAAATTGTCAAAAATGACTGTTGATTTTGCCCTCACAAAGGTATATTCCCCCTTAAAGTTTGTTTGGGTTACAAAAATATATTTAAAAAATTGTTAAATGTATTTCGAAAGTGTGTTCATTAAGTGTAACAATATTTATATCAATATCTATAATACAAGCCTATCAAAAAATCAATCAACGTAGCCTTTTTTAGCGTCTGAAGTGAGAAAACCCCTTAAATGATAACACTTTTAACTTCTGATTTTATCGGTGTGGAGCCCGCATCGTTGGAATCCAGCAATCTTCTTTAATTTGTCACTTTCATTATTATTCAAAGTCATATCCAGCAGATTTAGGTTGTAAATCGCTAAATAAGAATCCTAAAAAATATTTGCGAGATTTTCGTAGCGTGGATCTTTGCCGAAGGATATTTGGGAAATAGAAATATACTGGCTCCCAAACGATATTTGGGAGTCGATAAATGGACGTACTGTGTAAATAAACGCTGTAGAGGATAAGGAATTTATTATTCATTCTTATGGCTAATAACTACAATTTTTATTCGGAGCTTGGTCTACCCATCATGCAATTTACAGTTGATTTTACTTTACATCTGATAAGCCAATTCCGGAATTTTGCCTCCCCCACATGCTTAGAGCATCAGAAATAAATTCACTGTGTCCACAGTATTGAAAATGAAGTGCGCAATCGCAATTTGTCTATTTCTCATTGACATACTAGGTGCGCAACTAAGTTCCCGGGTTTCACACATGGATGGCGCTAGCGACACATATAATCGACAGACAGGTCTGAAATTGGGTGTTTTTATAGCTTGGACATCTGTTAAGAATACCCAGTCGTAATATAAACAAATATCGCAACACAACGACCTTTTTTCTAACCTCGAAAATGTCAAAGTTTGTGCCAAATAAACAGCATTTGCGGCAAGCGGGAAGCCACTTCCGAAATTTTGCTTTTGCGGCAGAACAGAAAGAATTTCCTGCATCGAATTGTTACTGGCGATGAAAAATGGATATATCTCGAGAATCCCAAAGGCAAAAAATCGTGGCTTTCACTTGGCGAAGCGTCAACATCGACGGCACGGCCAAATCGCTTCGGAAAAAAGACAATGCTCTGCGTTTGGTGGGACCAGAAAGGAATCGTGTACTATGAGCTGCTGAAACCGGGCGAAACTGTCAATGGGCATCGCTACCGACAACAACTAATCAATTTGAACCACGCATTGCTCGAAAAACGGCCAGAATGGGACACGAGACACGAACGTGTGATATTGCAGCACGACAACGCTCCGTGCCATCGCAGTTCCATCGTCCAGGACACCATAAAAACACTGAAATGGGATCTGCTACCGCACCCGCCGTATTCGCCAGACCTGGCCCCTTCGGACTATCACTTGTTCCGGCCGATGGCGCATGGCTTGGGTGGTCTACACTTGGCCAATTACGATGCAGTACAAAATTGCTTGGACGAATGGTTTCAGTCCAAAGACGCGTCTTTTTATCGTCGCGGTATTTATGTATTGCCAGAGAGATGGCAAAAATGTGTAAATAGCGAGGGACACATTCTTCGAGTGAACCATTCTTTGTATTTGTCTCGAAATGTTCGATTTTTTATTGGTCCAAAAAACCCGGAAACTTAGTTGCGCATCTAGTACTACGAATAATGACAAAGCCGTTTGTAATTATGTAGACCAACGGAATGATATTTGGTGAAACGTAACGTTCGTCTGTTCGCATTGCAGAGTACGGATATGGGACGTAGTGATATTGGTGCCCAATCTTCTTTTTCTACTCTTCATCATCGTGCGATTCAATCGAGCCAGGCTCAAGCTCAGAGCTACGAGTAGCCCAATATTTTTAGCATTTTACGGACTTGTAATATGTAATATAGTGATATCGGTGATAAGGTGCGTAGTTTCGATGACCGTTAACGCGGCTGCAAGCGTCGGTGGAAAAGCCGACAAGGTCCTCTGGGTGACCGTGAGGTTTTTTCTACTCTCGACGGAGATGAGCGTCGTCATATTCGGTTTAGCATTCGGTGAGTCGATTTTTCATTCCATCCAATGGCGGAAATACATATAAATGGTCGAAAGTGACGAAAAATTTCGGGATTTTTTTCCAACGCGACTACTTGAACTACATGCCTTCTAACGTACGATAAAATACACTACAAATTCCGAAACGATTGGTCCAGTAGTTGGAAAAAAATCTCGAAATTTTTCCTCACTTTCGACCGTTTATATGTATTTCCTCCCTTAAGGCCGAGCCACGCCAGCTCTTCAAAAGGGCTAGTTTCAAGAATATTTTTAACGAGTACAATGAAAGCAGTGAACAAAATGAGTTGGAACAGTTTATTATTCATATTTTCAAGTATACATTTCCTTTGTAATTTTTCGATTGACAATGGCAGCGGAAAAATTAGCATCTACCATCTGTAGAATGGTGCAAAAATTAGAATACAACTGGTAAAGAATAAATCGTTTGTATTTTCTGAAGTTCGTTGAAAAAAAAAATCGTAAACCGCCGTTTGAGTCAAATGGACTGCTTCGACCTTTTTAAGATATTCGAAAATCGTATACTTCCTTTGAGATTGACAAAATTTGCTATGACAAATGCCATTTGAACGCAAGTGCTAAGTGACAAGCGTAAAAATGGTCAACACCTTGGACGTCAGGGGGATGAAAGTATTTAGCAAAGATTCGGGCTTCGAGGATTAATCATTCTGTCGATATGTTCAGGACATTTGGACAGCCGGTCGAGCATCAGGAGAGTTTTACTGGCGACGTCTCTCATAGCTCTCGTATTCACCATAACTCAGGGTACGCTGGAGTTAATTTTACCGGACGACACATTTCACATCCCTAGCAGGGACTTCTACGTCTTCGGCCATGGGGGTATGATGTTTTGGTTTTGCAGCAGTCTGGTATTCACAGTGGTACGTAACAGGGACGAAAATGTCACGTGGAAGTTTGCGTCGTTGAAACTCCATTGGGGTGAATCATTCTAACTGCTCAAATAAGCGGAAGCGATAGAGCCTTCGCGATCCAAATGGGCAAAAACGGTTTTTGATAATAACCAAAGGGAACGATCGAAAAAAAAAAGATTTTTCCTTGCGTTGCAACGATTTTTGGCACAAAGCCTTTTTGTTAATAATTTAAAAGATGCGCTTCTTTTTCACCAACCGTTTGCCAGAAAAAAAATTCGAACTTTGGCCATTTGTTTCGGGCATCTAGGTACACGTAGCCCCTTAAGCGAATAAATTACTTTTTAAATATACAATCGATTCTTCAAAATGAACATAAAAAAAGAATAGAAGACAATATTTTTTATTAGATAATACGCACTAGCTGTCTTAAGCAATTTTCTTCTCTGGAGAGTTACTCATAATTTTTTCGGTTTCTAGAATTGACCTATGAGCGAAATATCAAGGCGTTTCTTAAGCTAATCCTATCGCCAGGCTTCAATCCGGAGGATTTTCATTTTTTTCCGAGCTTTACTAAATATGTTACTATATAGTACTATTCCTATGGTAATAAATTATTCGCGTTTTGTCCGGGATGTTTAATTGCGCTACAGCCCACTTCGTGGCGCTAGCAGTCCTCTGCTCGGCTTCTTTTACGCATGCGCGTTTTATACGCGATATAATAATAACATTTTCGGAGTATTTGGAGAGTTTTACGCGTTTTATGGTTGCCGCTGTGACTTGTGGCTCGTTCAAATTTTTGTCACAACTCGAATGCAACAATATTGTACGCGAATGAACGCCGAACAACAAAAAAACAACCAGTTGAAAAAAATATCGAAGTTTTGTACCACGTAAGAAATTGTCAATATACATTTATGTATTGTAAAGAAAAAACCGGTGACTTTATTTAAATGTTTATTAGATGTGTTGATATTTTGAATTTGAAAATTATTTGAGGGAAATAAATATATTTTTCCTCGTATTTATACGTGAGGTGATCCATGTCACTTCAGCCAGTAAAAAAAAAATTCTACAAATAATTTTGAAAAATCGAGTTACTTTATTGAAAAATATTCACCGAGTGTCGAAAAAAAAAAAAAAAAAATCCAACACTTTTTCTCTTTGATTATCATTTTTTAACATTTTTCCATTCAAATGGCTGTATCTTTGGTAGGATTTGACGTATTTATATTCGTAAAAAACGAAAATGTGCGTCTTTTTATGGCCTTCCAAAAAACAATGATTTTAGAATTCATTGAGCACGTGAAACGTCTGTTTGAGGGCAAAATATGGAAAAATATTTTTTTTCTCAAGGAAAGACACTCGTTATTTTATGCTTAAAAATTTCCCCGAATTGTGAATACGAAAAACGAATTTTTGGCATTTTTTATATCATGGGATTCCTAAACACCGTGAAGTAACAGCTATTTTTTTTTTTAATGTTCGATCGAAGAGTGTGGAGCACTCGCTGTATGTTTACCAGGTTTTTGAAATACATATATGTATATACATTTGAAGTACATATACATATATGGATTTCAAAAACCTGATAAACATACAGCGAGTGCTCCACACTCTTCGATCGAATATTAAAAAAATAAAAATAAAAGAAATAGCTGTTACTCCACGGTGTTTAGGAATCCCATAATATAAAAAATACCAAAAATCCGTCTTTCGTATTCACAATTCGGGGTAATTTAAAAAAATGAAATAACGAGTGTCTTTCTTTGAGGAAAAAAATATTTTTGCATATTTTACCCTGAAACGGACGTTCGACTTGCTGAATAAAATCTAAGTTAATTTTTTTCTGGAAGGCCATAAAAAGACGCACATTTTCCCTTTTTGCGAATGTAAATACGTCAAATCCTGCCAAAGATACAGCCATTTGAATGGAAAAATGTTAAAAAATGGTAATCAACGAGAAAAAACGTCTTTTTTTCAATAAAGTAACTCGATTTTTTAAAATTATGTGTGGAATTTTTTTTTACTGGCTAAAGTGACATGTGTCGGCTCACGTATGAATTTTTTTCCTGAAATTTTCATGCTTGTTTATAAACCGACACTCACGCATACTTTTCGCTCTCCAACCGCCAAAAAGCAGAAATAAATTTCTAGTTCCATCATTTTACACAATTAAAATAATCATATCATAATAATGATTATAATAAACATTTTCTCAATTGTTTGGTGGGTTCGGCCGGTTCACAGATCATGTGGCATATATATAGTTATCGAGCAGACGACTAGCGCCACACGTGGCAGCGATTGAAAGTAAAAGCGACGGACATTACGAGAGCCATGTATGGCTCTCGGATGGTTACACGCGGCTGGAACAGCAATTTTTTTTCATTTTTCTAACCAAATGTGAATATTCATTAAACTGTTTACGCATGGAAAATTTTAGTTATGGCACTTTTTTTTGCATATGTTAAAAATAAGAATTGTACAAGCCTCGAGTACGATCAGTGGTATGACTAGTGTGAAGCGATAGGATTACCTTAATGTAGATAAAAAAACACCAACATTAAAGGAGTACCAAAGATTCGTGCGAAATATTGAAAGATCTTTGTGTAACAAGAGTGTGACGGTCTAGTGGATAATTCGAAAGGATACGCGAGGTGTCACTCAAAATCAGCGGTTCGAACTAGTACGAGAAAATTGCTGGTTGAGTCTACGTATGTTTATTGGCGAGTACCAACTGTCGAGGGAGTGCACGTTGCTTCGGTGGAAGACTCGGAGACGGACTGACTTCTCTGGGTTCAGAAGGAAGAAGTATGATTGAAGCGAATGGGCCTAGGAGGGTGTTGGGGATGATACGAGCAAGCGAAGCGAGGCGCGTGGAACCAGAGACAAAGAAGTTACTGTCGAGGGTTTCTGGGAGATTATTGGGAGATAAATCGAAGCATTATTTCAACCCCTACAGCCCTATAACTAGTATTTACGAAGTTCAACGTGTATTACCAAATGGACGAAGGTTCAACTCGAACCTTAAAAATTTCCGAAACTACGTGGTGAAACGGATTAATTATTGGGCAGGTGATGCATCTTAAATGAATCTCTCAAAACATAACAAAACAACAAAAAGTCGAAAATCGAATGTACGTAGCCCGCGAAATTTGAAAAGTCACCTTGTTTTTTTTTTTAAACGAATCTTGTACTTCCAGTAAAAAGCGTTTTGGTATTTTGCTCCGGTTTTAATCATGAAGATACTAATAATTCTAATGTGAAGAACTTTGGCGAGAAAGAAAGGACAGAGCGCTGATAAGCCGCAATTTTATTACTTCAGGATTTGAAAAATAAAAATACTTTTGTACTCTTTCTAACGTTCATTCTGAGCAAGCAATTGTTAATCTTCGATACACTTCGTTAATTTTGTTCTCAAACTCACTCAATGACGAACAAGTTTTAGTCATCTTCAAAACCCCTTAAGTGTCTTACGTATCCTAAGCAAATTTCGTATCAACGGAAGTTCTAATATTTTGCAGATATACATCTTCATACTAATCCTTCCAAGGACAAGATTGCGAGACAGACTAACCCTCCCGAGTAAGTCCAAAAACAGCTTATAAATAAAGCACCGATGTGAACTTTCACCGAGGTAAAAAACGTTTTCGCGAAGAAATTTTGACACGATACATTTTGCAACGGAAAATGATTTTTTTTGATAATTCCATGGAAAGGTGTGCTGCTTCCTGCCGGAAGTTACAGTTTCTTTGTAAAATCGGTAAAGCACCCGTGTCGTAGACGATACTATGGGCATCTCTGACGCGATGTTCTTGCGTTGTTGCAGCGAAAAAAAGCTTCTACATTTATGCGGGTGCCCTCGCGAGTCTGAATCTCGTACAATCGATCGGAGCTGGCCTTCTGAATTACACGCAGAATCCTGCAGGACTGTGCGTCGTGGATCTCACCGCTGCTGTTTATTTGACACTTTTCACACCTCTGGTGTATCATACATTCCTATCGGAATTTTTCGGGTAAGACAAGTTTGCGATCGATGATCGATTCATTGAAAATTTACTATTAATAGAAATTAATGTGCACTTGGTGAACTTTATTTGTTATTAATTACGTATAAATCCATATATATATATATATATACACTGCCGGCCAAAAGTTTTCGGACACTTCGGATATTGCAAAACTTTCGATTACTGGTTCGGACACTTCGATATTGCAAAACTTTCGATTACAAATTTTCGGTTTTTTTTTGTTACAAATTTTTTTTTCAACAAAATTCAAAATCCTTCGTGCAGGCCCTAGCTGTTATCATAATAAATAAGTTGGATAAATTTGGTATGAATAGGATTAATAGTTTTTTAGTAATCGTGTCCACCGCAAAGATGTTTCTCAAAAAAAACGATTCCGAGATAATCGCGTTTAAGATTCAAGTATGTTTCTTTTGCATTTAAAGTTCACTTATTCATACTAACATGGAGTCGTCGATTCCAGGGCCATACAGTAATCCTTCTGCATCCTCTGCAGCCTCTAAAACATTGATTTGATACTGCCTACGAGCCATTCTTCCTTCTCTTGTGGCTGCTTGCGCTTGCTGCTCGGCAAGCGTAACACGCGACTGACCCTCTTGACTGATATAGGCGTGGGCGTTTCGGCCACAAGGCACTCCGAGTTTTTCTAAAATCTTCAGTATGGAGATGTTGCCTTCATTGAATAAACAAGCAGATGCATATGCTGCGATTCCAACTGGTACTACTCCGCCGGGAAGATCCTTCGGTGTAATTTTCCAAATGAGTTGATTATTCGTTATTATTTTGGGTAAATCCACCAACGCATCTTTCTAAGAGTTCATTTTTCCACAAATCATCGTAAATCGGCTTTATAGCTTCCAAAACGTCGTCAGGAAGAGCAGTGTAAGCGTGTTTGAAGAAAGTCGATTGTAATCACGAGTTCACCTTCAATCTGCGATTCCTCCACTCTATGTTGGACCTTCGCCAATGTGACTCCCCTCGATCCGCGAAAAAGAGCTTTCAAGCTTTCACAGTAGCCTTGGATGCGTCGAATATTCAATAAAATGAGCCATGACGCGAAAAAACACAACAGTGCCGTCTCAAAAGGAGGAATATCAAAAAAAAAATAATGTTTCAGAATCTCACAGCCGTCGATACAGTTCTCGTACAAGGCTCAGGTGGACGACGGGATGGACGAAGACACGGTATCGTTGCCGCATCAGCAGAGCTTCTCGTCGCTGAGAACGGACAGCGATTACATATATCAGGTCCATACACCGTCTATTCACATGCCCCTTTACGAATCGCTCGCATCAAAGCCATCCGCCTCGAAGCAAAAAATGTCCCTCTTCTCCCTAGCGTCCCGAAGAGATCCGAACACGACCACCACCGCGAGTACGAGCCGCTCGAGTTCTCAATTGACGCTTTACGGTACATCGCCGGATGCGAGAAACTTGTTGAGCATACGTCGAAATGCGCAAAAGAGCACGCCCGAGCTCGCCAAAAGTTCCATTGTCGAGCGTGATAAATTAATCCACGAATCGCAGAAGAGCACGCCCAATTTGAGTTACGAAAGACCGGGCTGGAATTACGGCCTCGCAAAGTCCGAAAAATATTCCACCGGGGCCACGGAGGGTATCGGTAATTTGATTGTTTCGCCGAATACGGCGAGTAACTTTATCTACAAGCCCAACGAGAACGACAGTAGCGCTAATTTGTTCTCCGATACCGGCAATATCGTACCGACGAGAAATTCGGAAGTAGCGCGAGACACGAGCGAACGAAACGTTACGCCGCCCCTCGAGAGTAGCTTGGAAAATATACTCGACAATGATACACGCGATAGCGTCGAGACGGAAAGACCGCCCGGTGCGGAAATCCATTCGGGAACGGACAATTTCATCGAGTTGTCCTGCGCCCCGCGCCACGGTACCGTTGATCCTCCAGCCTCGTGTGCGAGTGCCGAAACGACCATCGGCTATTCGAGTCGCGCCACGAGCCCGCGAAAGTCACGCGATCGGGACAATTTAACGGACGAATCGGGCGGCCTCGGTGATTACTTGCAATCCCTCAAATCTCCAAATTGCCAAAGCCCGTTGAAGAAAGACGCGAGCTGCGACGATCCTCCAAATCCTCGCTCCCCGCAGTAATCGACTTTTAGTTATCGTTGTAAATACTAGGAAGTGCACAACGACGAGATAACTGAAGAAAAAAGTAGCCCGAGTGATCGGTTAGTTTCTTGTGTAAATACGAGTGGGCCTTTTAACGGAATTATATGGTTCGATTGTATTCGCTACTGCGCGATGTCTTTTAATCCGTTGATATATTAGGAGTACAACTTTGCAGTGATCGTTTTACTTAGAGAGCCACTGCGGCCGAAGTAGTGGCCCTAGCTCAATAAAAAAGTGGCATTTTAAACTAGAGGCTCTGCCAATGTAAACAATTTGAAAAAGCTAACGGATACGTGTATGCGTTATAAAGTTATAGGCACTCAAACATGGCAACCTACGAACCGAATTCTCAGCATTTGCGGGAGGTTATGATTTACTTCTTCAACATCAAGAAATCTGCGGCTGAGGCCCACCGTTTGCTTGTAGATGCTTACGGGCAGGATTCTATTAGTGAGAAAACGTGTCGGCGGTGGTTTCAACGCTTCAAAAGTGGAGATTTTGAGGTCGAGAACAAGCATGGTGGCGGAAGGCAGAAAGTTTTTGAAGACGCCGAATTGGAGACCTTGCTGGACCAGGATTCGTGCCAAACTCAAGAGGAACTCGCCGAGACGTTAGGAGTAACCCAGCGAGCAGTTTCAAAACGTCTCCGGCATATGGGTATGATCCAAAAGCAAGGAAACTGGGTCCCGCATGAGTTGAAGCCGAGAGACATCGAGCGCCGATTTTTCACCTGTGAACAACTGCTCCAAAGACCATAAAGTAAGGGATTTTTGCACCGGATTGTGACTGGAGATGAAAAGTGGGTTCACTACGATAATCCTAAACGCCGAAAATCATGGGGACTGCCTGGTAATATTCCGTCATCGACGCCCAAACCGAATATTCACGGATCCAAAGTGATGCTGTGTATCTGGTGGGACCAGCTGGGCGTTGTGTACTATGAGCTGCTCAGACCATCCGAAACCATCACAGGGGAACTCTACCGACGTCACTTGATGCGCTTGAATAAGGCACTCAAAGAGAAACGGCCACAATTCAACGAAAGACATGACAAGGTGATACTGCAGCATGACAATGCCCGACCCCATGTTGCAAATGTCGTGAAAAAGTACTTGGAAACGCTGAAATGGAAGGTTTTATCCCACCCGCCGTACTCTCCAGACATTGCCCCTTCCGACTATCACTTGTTCCGGTCAATGGCACACGATTTGGCTGACCAGCACTTCGGTACTTACGAAGAAGTCAAAAATTGGGTCGATTCCTGGATTGCCTCCAAGGACCAAGACTTTTATCGACGCGGGCTTCGAATCATACCTGAAAGATGGGCCGAGGTCGTAGCTAGCGACGGGCGGTACTTTGATTAAAAAACATGTAGCCACTTTTTTAAAACAAAGCCTTAAACTTTTGAAAAAAAAACGGTCACTGCAAAGTTGTACTCCTTATACAATGGGCCGAGGAGAACGAAGAAGCACGTTGGGTGGAAGGAATTGATGGAGGTGTCGTTGGGACGACTTGTTGTCATTTGGGAAATTATAAGCAACCGTCGTAGCGTACCTAGACCCATTTGATCGAACGGGATCGCTTGATTACGCCCACACCCACGCAACACACATAATCGATTGTATATTCGATTTTATCGAAGACAAAATACGATCGAGAAGATAACTTAAGAGTATCCGCACGAGCTTCAGTTATTTAATTGTACATATTAGCATGCCAGTGGCTCTCTTGAATTAAAAACGTGTGGTGGTCGAGAAGAGCACTTTGTTTATTTATTCACACACGCTCTCGCACACTGATCTCGCGTATTGCCGATTGTCGAGGCGGGGAATTTGAAGGTCCGAAAAGCGTTTTTTCGGGAATCTTTTTAGTAGGGACAAAACAAGCCTAGCAAACGTTGAGGTGGATAAAAACAAATTCAACGTGGAACAATAAACGACTGCAGATTTGTCAGCCTATTCCATGTGCGTTTTGCCACTGCAGTATCCAATCGGCGGGAAAGATGCAGCTCGTAATTCTTGACTGAAACACAAGAAACCAATAACATCTTCGGTAATTATGCAGTATGAGGACTTTTCCGAAAAACGACGGGACTTTTTTTTCGCCTTGATGTTCATTCCATGATATTGGGTGTACAACTTAATTCGGTCCGTTTTTTACTTAAAATACGCACTTATTTGAATGGTGGAATGAATTAATACATTAATCAAAATATTGTCCATCGCTAGCCACTACTTTTCCCCATCTTTCTGGTAATTTATGAATTCCGACGCGGAAGAAGCGTTCATCTTTTGAAGCCAAGAATGAATCGAGCCAACTTTTGATACCCTTTTGCGACGTGAAGCGTATTCCAGTCAAAGCGTTCTGCATCGATCGAAACAAATGGTAGTCGGAAGGGGCAAGGTCTGGGCTATAAGGCGGGTGAGCCAGAATTTCCCACCCGCTATTTTCCAAATAGCTTTTAACCACAATAGCAACGTGAGGCCGAGCGTTGTCATGTTGAAAGATTATGGACTCGTGTCTGGTCGCATATTCTGGACGTTTTTCGGCTATAGCTCGCTTTAAACGGATCAATTGTTGCCTGTAGAAGTCTCCCGTGAAACTTCCACAAGCATTCGGTGGCCTTCAGCTGCACTTTACTTCCAATTGAAACAGACAATCAACACTTCCCGCAAATGGTGCTTATTTGGGACCAAATTCGACATTTCCACCGCAGTAAAAATTAGACTGACGGCGCAAAAGTCAAAGGTCTGTAAACGATATTTGGTTAAGAGATGTTGATACTTCACGATACAGCAAAAATCAGCTGTTGCCGTCAACCATTCATAGCACCCAGAGCCATCTTTTGAAAACGGACCGAACTAAGTCGTACACTTGATAGTAAGTGATATTCCGTCGGGGGAGGCTGACATTTCCCATTAATTCCATATGTTATGGGGTATTGAAGTTTCCAGAAGCAGGTCATGTTTCGACGCCTCGCTGAACAGCTACGTGTTTCCTTATACATAGTACATTACGAAGGTAATGTATATGTTTCGATTTAGGTGACCACAAATGTCCTGTTTCCGGAAACGGGTAATATTTTCGACGCCTCTTTTTTGTTGTCGCTAAACAGCTACGCGCTTCCTTACAGATAGTGTATTATGAAGGCAACGGTAAGGATGAGATATGTTCCGATTTCGCGATCGTGAAATATGGTTCGATTTCGTGAATGTTTCTTCAAGCGTCAATATCCAGACCACCGTGATCGATTTCACATGATTTTCGAAGTCATCGGAGCCACGAAGGAACAATATAAATTTCGACACTTTTCGACATCAATCTTTTTCAAGATTTTCATTGGCCCTTGTTACGGCCACAAGAATTACCAACAGTTGTATAATACTTCATACTCCCCACTACAGGCGTCGAAATATTTGAAAAATTGCCTATCTTATCACGTGTTTCCGCGAACTTGAAATCCCCATAACTTATGGAATTGATGGAAAATTTCAGCCTCCCCCGACGGAATATCACTCATTACAATGGAATAAACAAGTTCACGGTGAAAAAAAAATGTCCCGTCGTTTTTCGGAAAAGTCCTCATACTGCATAATTACCAAATTTTTAATTGTCATGTATATTCTTTTGTTCTGGGTGAATTAAGAAAAAGCTGAAAGAATCGTGAAATTATAACTTTTCTCAGGTTTGAAAAAAAAAATGTTAAAAAAAACACTTCAACGTGGCATAAAAATTATTTAAAAAATACTTTTTCAACGACTTTTTTAATTCGCTTGGAAGAGATTTTCATACCGGAGAAAATAAACTTTGGTTCAATTCAATGGGTCGTTTAGTTGTAAATATATTCTTGGATAGTTGATCTGTCGATTTAAGCAATGAAAAAACGATTTTTCGAACCTTCCAATTCAGGCTCCGGCCTTGAGGCGTTAGGCTACTGTGACGAACAAAAAATCGGGGTTACTTTAAATAATTCATTTTGAAGGAACAAGGAAGACGATGAAAAATTTTTCGGACTTTCATTTGTATGTACATCAGCCAATGTGTGTACGAAATTTTATTCAATAACGTTAATAGTTGGAATAGTTGTGAACAATGTCGCGAGGACCGAACGGCGTACTTGATTTTGGTCAGCCGGTTGATCGGAAATAAAAGAAACGAGTTTTTTTTAATGGCCCAAGACGTGACGGAGCTCTTTTCGTGATCGTGGTTCAATCTTGAAGAAAAAGTTTCAAAATTTTCTCGATTTTTCGACATGACGTTATCGTTCATAACTGATGAAAAAAGAATGCCAAAAAGGAAAACGTAGGTCATGATTGAACTTCTGTTACACTGAATAAGTGTACCAAATTTCAATTCGTTTATTACGTGTCGAGAAATCGTGTACACGGCTTTGAACCACATAGTTTGGAGAAAAACGCGTTTAAGGGGGAAGATACCTTAAGGCGAGAAAAAAATGACTGATTTTCATTATCTTTTTTTCAAAAAGTAAGATCCCTTCACCATTTGTGAGACTTAGGGTATAATTTATTACTACTGCTGTTACGTGATACTCTTTTTTTTTTCAATCTTCAACAAGTGCGAGTCGGGCTGTGCACGATTAGAGTTCCGTACATATGACAAATTAACTTTTAAATTGTTTTTAACGGAGACTTTGTCCTTGGAGTGCCATATTTCAGGTGTTTACATTTTATTTTTTTTAAAGGAAACGAGTAAAGCTTTTTGAGTGCGGTTTTTTTCTTGCTTTTATTCATGATATACAGAACGTTAAAAAAATTTTTTTTTTGAAAAAAAAACCAAAATGGCGGCCGTTGCAGCTCCGCGAAAACAGGTCCTCAAATCGCGGGAGGTAAACGGCTGACATCACTGCCCCCTCTTTGTTGATCTGAAACACAAATTCAAAGCATATTATCAATCTGTGACCCTTTGGTCATGGAATGACGGATGGGTTTTTCGTTTAGTACAAATTTCGGAAAATGGCGGCAATTTAAAAAAAAATCGAATTTTCGCGTTTTTTTCGCATAAAAAAATAAATAATAAATGCAAAAATGTATCTATCGAAAAAACGATCCGTCATTCCGTGAAGACATGTTTTCTGAGTACGCTCTCCGAATTTCAGGTCGATATGTTAATTACAGCGGTCAGGAGAATGTCAGCCATTTTTAAAAACGTGTTTTCGAGAAAAACGCGTTCAAAGTTTTGTAATGTGTTTACACAAATGTGTTTATAATTACCGCTAATCGGCAATGCCTGGTCCATAGAGGCATCCCTCCTCTTCTTCTAGCTGCTCATGTTGAGCCGCTGACATCTCCCGCTGCTCAATCAAGGACAAAGTCTCCGATAATTGTTTGAATACAGTATATAGTACATAATACACAGAAATTCCAAATTCCTAACTCGTTTAGTTTTTGAGATAGACCCCCTAACAAAAATGGTCTAAAACCGACAACTTTGACGGCCCGTCATTTCTTTATTTTTGAAGATAAAAAAGAAAAAATAATATATTTGTACTTTGCTCAATGAGCTTTGAAAAGGGACACCCCACATGCCAGGGTAAGAATTCTGTTTTGGGCTCTTTCTTTATTGGACCCCCGTGAAAAATAATCTTATCTTTTTTTATAAAAAAGTGGCCAAAATGGCATGAAGTGGCCAAATTTCATCACAATCGGACGATTAGTTTTTTAGCTATACGTCACGCCAGTTTTGAAAATGCAGCTTGGAAGACCGCGTTTTTTAGAGATTAATAAAATAAAAAATACCACGTAACAGCCAAAACTAGTCACAAAGCATACCCTAAGTTTCAAAAATGGTGAAGAAATCTGTCCTTAAAAAAAAGATCATGAAAATCAGGACATAACCCCCCTTAAAGTTTGATCAATAGTTGGATTTTCCTTTTGAAATTCACTTGCCTCAAGCGACGCGCGAGCGTTCGTCATTTTCACAGTAGCCTAACCCCTTGACATCCTGCTCTCCGTGACTGGGAGTCGAGCGAAAAAAAAGATCGTTGATCAAACGCTGCAAGTTACACGAACTGAGAACCATCGGTTCATCGCCGCTGATCTATCCCTCGTTATCTCTTAGCTCCTCCAATATCAATTTCGCTTAGGTCCCGAGCATAAATGTGCATTTCGAAAAACGGCGTTGCTCGTTCCCCGGCCATTATCATCCGCCGCAAACGTTTTTGCGCAATCATCGTCGAAGCCACCTGTCACCTTCCCCTCCTTGAAAACAGCTTTCCACGGTAAGACCCGAGCGATGCTTAGCGGGCCCGCGATGAGCCATGTAGTCGAGCAACGAAAAACAACAAGTTGTTCGCGAGCCTCGTAAATCTGTACGGCACCGTGTTTTATCCATAAATGTGTATTACGCGTGCGCGCGGTCCAGCTTGGTTGCGTGGTGTAGCGCTTTTGTAAAGCAAGCAATATTTATGAGTGCCGCCATTCACTTTAGCCGTTCGCGGAAATTGCCGGAAAGATAATTCTTAAAATTTGCTTAAATTCTGACATTTGATCTGCACGTCTTCCGCTTTATTGTTCAAGCTGCAGCAGAAATCGAGATGCTGATTTGTCATGAAATATGCAGCGTTGGGATGCAATCAAAATAATTGTTTTTCCAACCAAAATTGGGGCGGTTAAAATAAACGCTGAGGCTAGCCGTCCGGTTATCGGGCGAATAAGCGTATGTTGTTCGTCCGGACAGCGGCTAATTTCACGCGGTTCACGCTGTGCAACGTCCCAAACAGACAATCCCAAACAAATCAACCCAAACCCAAACGTACAAACGCAAAAAAACAAACCCAAGCCGAACAGGCCAACCCAAACGCGAACAAACCCAAACAAAAATCCAAAACCAACAAACCCAAACAAAAATCAGAAACCAACAAACCCAAACAAAAATCCAAAACCAACAAACCCAAACACAACTAACCGATCCAAACAACAAACCAAAACCAATAAACCCACACACAACTAACCAACCGAAGACCCAAACAAACCCAAACAAAACCAACCAACCAACGCTGTACAACGCCCCAAACACACAAACTCAAACAAATCAAGCCAAACCCAAAATTACAAACGCAAAAAACAAATCCAAACCCAAACAAAACCAACCGAGCCAGACAAACACAACCCAAACAAGCCAACCTCACAACACAAACCCAAACCAACCAATCCAAGTCAAACAAACATAGCACAAACCCAAACGCAAACAAACCCAATCAAAAAAACCAAAACCCAAACCCAACTAACCGATCCCAAATGCATATAAACCCAAACCTAAATCAAATCAACAAACCCAAACCCAACTAATCAACCCAAACAAAACCAACCAACCCAAACACAACTAACCAACCCAAGCCCAACAAACACACCTAAACAACACAAACCCAAAAAAACCAACAAACCCAAACACAACTAACCAACCCAAACCAAAACACAATCAACCAACCCAAACGAAAACAAAATTATAAAGATTTTCTTCGGATGACTACGTGTAAATTATTCTTCCGGATAAAAAAAGGCCTTTTTCACGAATTTTTTTAAAGAAAAATACAAAACTTTTTTAATCGATCAATATACCATCTCAAAGAACACATCTTGAAGAACTTTCAGTAATTTTTTTATTGAAAAATATTACATTGTTTAGTGGCAAATGGCCGTCAATGAAATAATGTTTTTATATACACGGTTTGCGGTGACCAACATTGCGGCGAAGTGGATCATCTGAAAAAAAAATGCGGATGGATTTCGTCAAATATAAGTATAAACTAGTCTTTAATCGAAGGATTTTAAAAAATATTCATTTTTCACAAAATGGCGGACAGTCAAAGTTAATGGTTCGATTTTAACGAAAAAAACGGCCGTTCTTTGGCTATAAAACGGCCATTTTTTTTCGAAAAAAAAAAATCGAACGATTAAAGACTACATTTTTATGTATTAAATGAGCCTGCAAAATTTCAAGAAGATCGGTTCATTAGTGTTCGAGTAATCTTGGTCACCGACTTCAGAAATGCCATTTTGAGAAAAACGCGTTTAAAGTTTCAATTTCAGTTCTTCAATTCACGGATTCTTCTCTTTCAACGCTCATATCTCAGTCAATTTTGTTCGGATCGACATGAAATTTTCAGGACATATTCTCAGATACTTATACTTCAAAAAATGCAATAAAAAAAATCGATTTTTTCAAAATCGCAAGTGGGGGTAACTCCTTAACACAATCTATCCGGACAATTATTAATACGTGGAAACACGGCGTGAACTCAGCCGCTATCCGAACGAGTAACGTACGCTTGTTCGTCCGATAACCGGACGGGCAGACACTCCGTAAAATAAATCAAAGAAACAAAAATAAGTCCGCATTGCTTTCCAAAGTTGCAAAGTTCAGCATCATTCGATCGATCGAAAAATTGGAAAATAAATTTTTCGACTCCCTCATTATTGGAACGGCTAGAGTGACGCGGAGGGTCTTAAGTACATTTGAATATGTGGCGGCCTCGGAAAATGATTTATTCATTATATATGGGGTATTCCGAACGAAGGAAAAATGATTTTCACGTAATATTCGCAGAAATGATCGAAAAGCCTTCTTCAAAAGTGACGTTCCGTTTCACGTCGGAATTTCGTTATAAAAATTGCTCGTTATTTGTACCGTACAAAAATTAAAATTGAGAATATTGAGAATCGCATGGAACACCTCATATTTATGAATACTGTCTATAAAAAGGTTTATGAAAAAAAAGCACTCTGTTTAGATCTACGTTCGGAAACCGAAAGCGGAATCATGTTTTGTTTTCCAGAATCACAGTGTCTATGACTCAACACAATTCGACACCAATGCGACACCGGTCAACCCGCTTTACGCGGCTTCTCTACAGAGCCCAGATAGCATTACTGGTTACAGTATAGACAGTCAAGATGCACACAACCAGGTCAATGGCTATCAGCAATGAACGATTTCTCGTCTCTGTTATTATTATTCTTCTCTTTTTTTTACATCTTTTCTACAAACCTTCGGTTTCGTTCGGACGCGAAGGTTCAAAAGACGATTTTCGATCCTCAATACGATGAGAGAAACAGAGCTTTACGATACTCGCGAACGGCAGGTTACGAGTACGCAATACGCGCGTATTGACATGTATGTATGTATGTGTATGTATATATTTATACAACTAGCAATTCGAACAACATTAGCTTCAAAGAACATTTAAACTGGATTAAGGAGGCGGATACCTTTAGGGGAGGAAAGAAGTTGCTAGTTTTTATGGTTTTTATTTTCAAGGGAAGATTTCTTCGCCATTTTTGAGTCTTGGACTATGTTTTGTCACCATCTTTCGCTGTCACGTGGTATTTATTTTTCATCTTTAAAAATGGCCGAGGTTTGGCACGAGCAAAACAACGAAGATTTTTCTTTCATTGGCACTCTTAGGCAGAATACGAACCGAGGGCAACAGTGAAAATTTGAAAATCGACGAAATGGCACGCTTTGAAACAAAAAATTGAATTTGCCCGAAAAAATGGCTACATTTTGGGCAATTCTTTAGATAAATGACTTTTTCGAAAATTATTATCCGATTTCTCCGAATATATTGTTTATTGGGCTAGAAATGATGATATGCAGTCGGGCCAAGCTGACATTTTTCATTAACAATTTTTTTACGAGCAAAATATCGTTAAAAAATAATTCCGAATTTTTCAAAAATAGGCGTCGAAATGTTAAAAAATGTCCTATTTTGTCGCGTGTTTCCGCGAACTTCAAAACCCCGTAAGCTTTGGGGGGGAGGGGTTGATTTTAACTTCCCCCCGACTGAACGTCATCATTTATAACCCAAACAATCATTTTAGACTCATTTTTCGGAAAAGTCACCTATCTAAAGAATTACCACATTTTGCAATAAAAAATACTTTTTTAATAATTTTGAAAAACATTTAGGTTTGTGTTCTAAGCAATATGGCTGGAACGATTTATACCAAATTTAATCAGACTCAGTAGGTAACTTTTTTAGAAAATGCAGCTTAGAAGACCGTGCCACACCTCCGCCATTTTTGAAGATCAATAAAAAAAAATAGCACCTAATAGCCAAAAGTATTAATAAAACATCCCCTAATTCTAAGAAAAAACGGTGAAATATTTCGTTTTACAAAAATCATGAAAATCAATCATTTTTTTCCTCGCCGAAGGTATCTCCCCCCTTAAGAAAACCGCCTTCAATTGATTGATCGAGCCTCCGAAAATTCGTTCCGTTTTACAAATTTTGCGCCAAAGAAACTTCGATAAACTTAAAAAAGATAATGTATCGAACATTTTTTGGAAAAAACGAGGCATTCCGTGTTAATTATTCACAAGATATTCGTTGCAAAACTTTGGATGGTGAAGAATCGTTGAACGCTCGAGAAAGCTCTTCGTCCCACTTCACGATTTTTTTTTGCAAGCTCATTCACCCTACTGTGTCGCCTCAAATTCATTATCGTCGAATATTTCATTTGGTGTTGGAAAAACGGTCGAATTCGCCGTATTTTAGGAGCGTCCGAGTGTCGAAGCCTTGAGCAAGCCGGAATTATCAGAAAGTTGAGGCTAACTATGAAAAAAAACGATAGGAATTGCTTGTTTGGAAGGCGACCGAACCGTACGAAAAAAAAAAAAACGTAGGTTCGTGATACGGTCGGATTACAGAGGAATCCTAATGCCGAATTATCCAATTGTCGAGTCCCCAAAACTGCCAGTACACTGTAGGACAGGCCTGGACAATGCTCTTTGATGATAAGCATAGTAGATTTATGTATGTACACACACGATCACATAAATGTGTAAAATTTGCGATTGAGGCGGAAACAAGTGGGATTTGTTATGATTCCATCGAACAATTTCTAGTCGCTGTTACGTTGGGACCTTAATTCCTCAGAATGACCACACCGCAGCAGCAGTTAAACAGCGCGACACGCGATTACTTTTAGTATTTATTATCACAAGAGGGAGGGAGAGAGAGCAAGAAGAAAAAGCTTTCTGTTTTCGAATAAAGGGGTGGGTGGTGTTTGGTAAAATAATTTTGTTGTATGGTCCAACGTTAGATGGACGTGGCTCAGGTACCGTGGATTGAGGCTACTTTCATCAATTTCGAAATTAAAGCCAACATACTTCTTCAAATAACATCGCAAAAAAGAAATTAAAATAATGGGCACATCAACTTTTAGTAGCCTTTTTATCTTCCAAATTACAATTTAAATAATTGAAAAATAAATGAGAAAAAAAATAATTAGTCGTGATGAAAGTTGTCCTGAGATTGGGGTTACTTTGATACCCCTCCCCTTTTTCTTAATGAGAATTGAGTGTCCCTGTGGATGGACATTTTTCCTAAAGGAAAAAGTAACGGTCACCGGGATGGAGCGTTACAACGATTTTTACTGTTTTGAGGTTACTTTGATCGAAGGAATATTACACCTTTACTTTTCAAAATCAAGTTTATTGATAAACAACTGGTATTTTGTATTTATTTATGCGGTAACAGATCCGAAAGCTTCGAAACATTGAAAAACTAGGAATAACAAGTTGTCATACTTATGTCTACTTAGGTATCTAAATCACAAAACGAGATCACGTTGGTTTCATTAGGAACATGTTTCACTTAACCCCTTCGTTGGCAGAGAGAGTTCGACAAAAAGTGCCCAAAATGACAGGACTTTTTTAAATCCTGAAAACTTGTACTTTGTCGTTTTTGAGGGTGCTGATTACGAATCTGAACTAAAAATTCAAGAATTCACAATGACAAACAAATATGGCGAATGAAAATACAAATAATACAGATTGATATAGATGAAACTCGGTACTCAAGCTTCATATATTTCCACCTATTTATTGTATTATCCTCCATGTTATTGAATTCACGATGAAAAATTCCTTCATTTTGAGTTCAGCATCACACTCAGCGTCCCTGAAAACCCCCGAGTGCAAAGAATTATCCAAATCGAGCTGTATTTTTGCACTTTCGTCCGCCATATTAGATCCGCCATGAAACATTTTTGAATTTTGTGTTCAGATTCGTAATAAGCGACCTCGAAAATCCCAGAGTACCAATTTTTATCGAAATCGAGTAAAATTTTCAATTTCGGTACGCCATTCTAGCGCCGCCATTTTGAATTTTCAAATTTAATGTTCAGATTCGTAATGAGCGACCTCAAAAATCCCGGAGTACTAGTTTTCATCTAAATTGAGTAAAAGTTGTGATTTTTGTCCGCCATATTGGCGCCGTCATTTTGAATTTCCAAATTTTGACTTCCAATTCGGATTCAGCGACCCCAAAAACCCCCGATTGAGGCTCCGATTTCAAATCAAAGCACGTTAAATAGGGAAATAAAGGTTGACGCATTATTGCGTAAATGCCACACAGGGCACCGAATTATTTGACGGACTATTGCGTCAATGCCAACGAAGGAGTTAAACAAACTCACGTACCAAATCACACTAATTGTAAGGCAAAAAATATCAAATTGTTATTTGATATTTTTTTGTCTTGCAATTAGTGTGATTTGCTACAGAATTGCAGAATTGTAGGTTAAGAAATGTTTCTACCGAATACATCAGCAACATTTCACAACCTACAATTGAAACCTGCAATTGAAGGTAATCCTATCGCCAGGCTGCAATCCAAAGGATTTTCATACTTTCTTTTGAGTTTCACTAAATATATTAATAATCGTCTCTGTAAAATTGCATGGTCGGTTATCGACCTAATTATGGAGAAAAAAAATATTGAAATTGCATATTTTTGTGAAAGAATTCTGAGACGACATGCAAAAACCCAATTTCTGGTCGCTAGAAAAGTGTAAATAGTAGTGGGAATCCGTCAGATTCTTAAAAATAATCGGATTTACATACCGTGTAGTAATCCAATGCTCTAATTTTCATGTAATATCAAGTTTAATTTGAATTTCCGGTATTGAATTTATTACCACTTGCTACGATGAAGAGACGTGACAGAAAGGCAACAGCTAACTGTAATCCTAACCTCATCTCACTCATTCGAATTTCCACACATTTCATTTTTAATCGACATATTTCGTGGACACAAATTTTCCACGCTTTTTGGCAGTTGTGACCATGGGGGTGACACTCCTCAAATATCGTGTCCCCCTTATTGATGCTCTCCACGAGAGGCGCTAGTAGTCACCCGCGTTACCCCCACTCCGGTCGCGCAGCGTCTGCATTCCCATACGACGCGTTCGGATTATTCATTATTAATACATTACAATTCCACAGTACAAATTTACAAAGGAAGGGACAGGCTATTTACACGTATCAAAGCATTATTGTATTATACAAATATTTATGGAATGTAAACAAAGAATCATTATTTAGTTTAAGATCAATTTTTCATTGTGTCAAACAATACCTGGTTTTCTTAACCAGATGATTTTTTTTTGCTCAGCGTTGAGACGTGCAGAATATTGCTACATTCCCACCGTTACGTAACATTAACTTACGTGAAAAAGAACATTATCGGCGTGTTCCTTACATGGGAAAGAGAGTTTTCCGTGCTGATACACATCGTCCAATGCGGAATCGAAAACCCGTGCCGAATTGCAATGAGCCACAAATCGCTCTTCCAAAAAAATTACAAACCCGCCGTGCAGCCACATATGCACGCAGGCATTGTTAAATATAAAAACGAAAACCGCTTAAAGGGTTTTTTTTTATTTAATCACGGTCACTTTACACCAAATCAACTTGTCTTTACACCAAACTGCAGAACACCTTCAAAAACTTCGACACTATCCAGTAAAAATTCGAGATCGAGAAAACGGAGAAAAGCAAAGAAAATGTCGAGTTTGCGGAGGTTAGAAATGATGAAGTAATGCGGCGATGCATTTTACGGAATAGGAGGAAGGGGGGTGACTACTAGGAAATTTTTAGTTATTAGAAGTTACTTTTTCGCGTACGTGAAAAATATAAATTGTCCAAGTCTGAAGTATGATTACTGGTATGACTAGTGTGAAGCGATAGGATTACCTTAAAAAAATTATCAAACGAAAATCCTTGAGGAATACTCCGAGACTAGCAATAAAGATAATGAGTGAGGCGAAATTGATCAATGATCAATGTTACCCCGTTCAAGTGATCAGACACCCCAACGATACTGTTGCCCAGAGTATGTTTTTGAGGTTATGTCACACAAAGCGCAATGGTGTAGTTTAATAAACATCTGACCAATTTATTCTTACCAAAAACATGTCATTGCAACACTCAACTTGATATTTTCGAAGTTATTCGACCATGAAGAATACTTTAAATACATTACTTACGTTTTTTTACATTTTTACGGTCACTTAAATCCGTTCGTTCGTGCTGCGTCTGAGTGACGACGTGAAGAGACATTCAGGCTTGCCAGCCGTAAAAAAAAACTTTCGATCGCGTTCAGGAACTTCGTAATTTGAATATAAAACCAAAACAAAGTTTTTATCAAAGTAACCCCACGAATCAAAGTAACTCCAATCCACGCTACGTGCGTTGCACAGTATCGATGTCGAATGTCTGACTTTTGCGTTTCCGCATTTTTCCGAGTTACTTTTTTCGTTGCGGTATCGGAGCAAATAGTAGGGGAACAAAACCTACGATGTATATGTATAATTTTTCCGTCCTTCGATGAGACTACCACACGTCGATTAGTATTAAGATGTGCTGAGGAATAGTGCGAAGATTGAAATGCTCGTGTCCGAGTCATGCGACGGGACAAAAGTCGACGCGCTCCATCGTTTCTTGACCCTCGTTATTTTCCTACTTTTGCATTGAGTAAAGAACGAGGGGCAGGGGGGGGAGAACACTCGTCGGCTATTGCGGGATGACGGTAGAATTCCAAAGATTGAAAAACAAATGAACGAAGTTCTCTCTGGTAAACGTGATTGGTCTTAGCGAGGATCATATACCAGGTGTAGAAGTATGAAACCGGAATTTCCCTATAGATGGTGCTAGCCATCAGTTTAGGGACCGTAAGATCGTTTTTGCAGCGCCATCATCTCCCTCTCCCCCAGCTCTCCCAGCTGACGAAGATTTTCAACACACAACAACCCAAGTTCCCTACACCGGTATATTTTTCTATAACCTCAAACATGTCGAGTTTTGTGCCTACGAACTACGATTTGCGGACAGCATTGGTTTTCTGTTATCATTTTTAAAAAAACTGCTGCAGAGTCGCATCGAATGCTGTCGAAGCTTATGGTGAACGTGCAGTGTTTCGAGTGGTTCGAAAAATTCAAAAGTGGTGATTCTGCCGTGAGAAACGAAGAGCGTGGGAAATCACCGATAAACGTTCGCAGACAACGAATTGCAAGCCTTATTGGATAAAGATGATACTCAAAGTCAACAAGAACTCGCGAATCAGTTGAATGTGACGCAGACAGCTGTCTCCATTCGTTTTTGTCATTTTCAAACAACAGACGTGTAATGTTTACAAAAAAAAATCCGGTTTCATACTTCTACACCTGGCAAAATACGAGAAAAGGGGAGAGAAGAAAAAACGTACTCCATCCACTGTGTATATAAAACAGTAATGTATAATCTACCGTGAAGTCATGTTAATTAATACTTATCAATTATGTATCTAGTAGTATGTAAGCGCGTCACCACTTTGCAAAGAACGAGGAAAGAAATGAAAATGTATCGGGCCTGTGTCAACAACGATTGACGTACGGGGAAACAAGAGTAAGTCGGCGCGAATAGCAATACACATTGAGAGACAAGAGACAGAAATGTTTTACTCGATAAAACTCGTGTTTCTAGGTGAACGATATTGAGATTATGGAAGAAAAAAATGGATCGTAAAATACACTGCAGTAACGGGAACATTACAGGTCGTGAGAGAACGATTATCCATTAAGGGGGGAGATGCCTTTAGGTGAGGAAAAAAAATGGTTTTTCGGGATTTATCTTTAAAAAGGAAAGTTTTGACCAGTTTTGAGACTCAGGGTATGTTTTATTACTATTTTTGGCTGTTACATGGTACCTTTTAATTGATCTTTAATTTTTATTCAATTTTATATAAATTTATAATTTATGATTCGTAATTTATTACTTTGTTTTCTATTTTTGTTAAATGGAGGTATGGCACAGTCTTCTAAATGAAAAAGTACCATGTAGCAGCCAAAAGTAATAATAAAATATACCCTAAGTCTCAATATGGGCGAAGTGATGTTTCCTTTGAGAAAAAATGATGAAAATCAGCGGATTTTGTTCTCGCCTAAAAATATTTCTCCCTTAAGACCATTCGTTCAAGTCCCACGATGAAATTTATGCAGCTCATAGGTCGAATGATTAAAAACACAATTCCATTTTCGCGAGGAACCCGTTACCTCTTTCGTAATATTAATTTCTCAATAAATGGAAAGAGGGAAAAAACACTACATATATATACGAGTGTGCATACGTATATCAGGGTATTTGAAGAAAGAGTAGTTCCTTCGGAAATGTTCGGTCCGTGTGCTAAACTCACTTCCTGTGGAGTACATTACTCGCTGTAGAGATCATGGAGACTAAGTACGTTCAAACTCGAGTGCGGAGGCGATGAAAAATGTGTAGCCGAAAACGTGAGAAGCAAGGATTTTTGTAATTTAGTAATTTTGGGTTTAGATCGAACGAACCCAACGATATCGTTCGGCGACGTAAAAATAATCGGACAAGACATCCTACGAATTATTGTATAAAAATAAAGGAGAAAAATCACATTTTTTCAAATATCGAATTATTTATAAAATTGTTTTTTTTCCGGAGATTTAATCGGTTATCCAGTAGTTTCAAAGTTTGTTCTTTCGGCCTCTAGAGTGGCCTAAGGCCTTAAGGGATAATACCACTCTAGCGGCAGAAAATAAGGCCTAACTTTGACAATTTATTTTGGGAGTATGAAAAAAAGAAAAGGATTTCTTTTGAGAGGGTTTATTTAACACATTAAAGTATTGAAAAATGTATTATTTTCATACAAAATGGCGGCGACAGAGCCCATCTCGAAAAACGTGCTTTTTACAAATAGCTTCACGGGAGGACGGTTTTCTCGTAAAGTATAAGACCTGGAACAAACACAAAAAAAAACGTAATCTATATATTATTAGCTATGGGGCTACGCAGGGATTTTTTAAATGAAATTTTGAAAACAATGGCGCACTTTGAAAGAAATAAATCGATTTTTTGTCCAAAAAATAAGCAGTAAATTGATTATAAAAAATAATTTACATTTAATTTAAAAAAAAAAATGACTACTCACTGCCATCGAGAATGTAATTGTAAAGCTATCAAAATTTCAAATCGATCCACGCAAAGGTGTTGGAGTGATCCGTCCTCCCAGTTTGAAAAAAGTGGTATTGACAAAAACGCGTTTGAATTTGTACGAGCACTTAAATCCTTGAAATTATTGATTGCCTTACATCTACGATGCCTGCACCGTACATTTGTCCAATTGCCTGTTGTTTTTATGACCCCAAAGTATTTTTTAACCCAAATAAAACGATTTTTTCAACATCCTAGAGTGGTGTTATCCCTTAAGGTATTCCTATCGCAGAAGGCCGTATTTTGGGGGTGCATGATCAGGGACCTGCAGAATAATTGGTAAATTACAGTGGCGCTTAATAAAAAAAGTTACAATTAATTGATAATTATTGATTGTGACTTGTAGTATAAATCCAACGATAAACTGGAATAAGAAATTTCACGCGAATTTGGTAGTTTTAGACATTATAGTGAAACCTCGTTTATACGTTTTGCACCTATTCGTTTTTATCATTCATACGTCAAATTTCTCTAGCCCTGGCAGATTCCGTTCGTAAAGATGGCAATAAAGGTTTATGTGTACGTTTTTCGCTTATACGTTTCTCGCGCTTATACGCTATTAATTTTATTCCCCAGCGACGGTTACGAGGTTCGTTTTTTCTCAGTTATACGTTACTCACGTGATATTCTCGCGGCGAAAAAATTCCATGTGACTGCGTTTTGATGTTTTGATGTTTCGTTCGATGATGTGATGTTTTGTTGTTTCTGACCTCGACTGTCAATGCATGTACTCTGATTACATAGGGGGCGTACGTAAATTACGCAACGCAAAATAAATTTTTTGCCCCCCCCCCCCCCCCCCCCCACGTAACAAAACCGTAACGCCTGGCCTAAACGCCCTATTCCGTTACGTAACGGGAGCTCTCGTCAATAAAGGCGTTTTTTTTTCAAAGAAATAACTAATGATGAAAGGATCGGGTTTGTGCTCATTTTATGAAGTATATATTCATCTATTTTTATACCAATTTTTATGATTTTTTTTAAAACTCAACCCTGATTACGCGACGTAAAAAATATCTTCATTGTCCCATCGATATCTTTATGAAAGGTTAGCTGTAAATAAAAACTCAACCATTTATCGATATCTATACGACTGTAGCTATCGTTGTGCATAGCCGTTTTTTCCTTTTGGCTTTTTTTTACAAAATGCCGACAGTTTGGACATTATTTTCTATCTTTGAGGCCCTTTTTGTACTCACGCAATCTTTAAAAATAGTAACGATCAAAATTTTAACAGATCGGCCACGTAGAACCTTAGTCACTGCGATTACAAATATGTTTTTAAAAAATTCAAAATCGTTTGATAAGTATTTGAGTATTCGCTGAGACAAGATCGAAAAAAGTAGTTTCGAGAAAATCGCGATCAAAGTTTTCGTTCCGTTTTTCTTGATATAAAGTTATGTTTTTTTTCTAGAATCATGATACATTAAAGTATCAAGTCGCGGGCGATATGACGGTTTTTCATCTTCATTATATTTCTCAAAATAATAAGAGCTTGCACTTCATCGATTCTGAACGATGAGTTAAAATTTTTTTAACTTAAACATGCAGAAAATTTGCTATTTCTGGCAGTTCTAAAATCGTAACGTAACGCAAACTTCAACCCCCCCCCCCCCCACCCGTACGTAGACCGTAACGCCAGGCCGACCCCCCCCCCCCACTTGCGTTACGTAATTTATGTACGCCCCCATATCTCTTATCAATACGAACCTGTCTGTTATTTACTAGTCTAAAACGTCAGTGTTACAAATTTGCATTGAATAAAAGTTCAAAATGGAAATTCGAAACCTCGAGTTGGCTCATTACTCAATTATCACCAATCAAATTTTCAATTGGAAAACGAAACCTTAACATAATAGAGGCACTGCTATTGAAAGACATCGGGAATTATGCACCAATCGCCATTTACAAATGTTAAAGAGTTTCAGATACGTACTGTACTTTACTTCTACGTTATTCTCACTTATACGTCATATTTGATGTACCCCTTGAAAAACGTATAACTGGAGTTTCACTGTATTACATTTTCTCCGAATAGTCGCGTCTACGAAAATTTTCTGCTGATCGCATATTTCTAAATTTCATCATTAATATTTTCTTTGAACATTCGATGACCCCCTGTTTTTATTGTCGTTGCGGAATGTTTAGAATTTTTTCTACGCGTTGAGCAGCTTATATCAGTTAATTAGTGCATGAATTATTGGATAGAAAAGTGGCCAGCGTGTCATCTTCATAAAGTGCCCTATAAATGAGACGATTTTTAGAGTCGCAATTATTCGTTACAAGCTCGGTAACTTGGCTTGAAATTTTACTAGCACAGTGGGATGTATTTTTTTACTTGATTATAGACGAAAATCAGTTAATTGTTGAATACTCGGGTTCGTCAATGGAATCCCTTAAGGGGGGAAAAAACATGTAGACGACGAAAAAATAGCCAATTTCGATGATTATTTTTGGAAAGAAAAAATACGTTTTAAATTCATGAAACTTTAGGTACGATTTATTACATATTTTCACTGTTCATATAAATGTTTTCATTTTAAAATATTGCAAGATGGCGACGTTATGGTGTCGTCTTCCAGGATGGCTTTGGCTTTACATGTAACTTTCGATCTTAAGGGGGCTATACCAGTGCGAACGCTAAAAATTCGGCCGACTCGGGAGTTTTTTGGAATAAAAGTACTCAATTAAATGTTTCGGAAAATTAAGAATATATTTGACTATATTTGACCTATATTACATAATTTTTTCATAGAAAAATATTGAGATCCAAGCGACTTATGCGCTGCCTTCGGAGACGCCAAAAAAAAGATCCTCCACTGCTGACACGAGTCCGGCCGATTGAGTAGCCAAAAAGGAAAAAATGTCGTTGGACTGGAAGGTATTTCCTGTACAATGACGTAGAATTTTTGAAAAATATCGAAATCTAACAAAATGGCGCAGTTATGAAAAAAAGTATATTTTGTTGCCTATAAAAAGGTCGTTTTTTTCAATGCCAAATCGTCAATTTTCATCGAATCAAAAATATCCTACGTCATTGTAGAGTGAATATATTCAAGAGTACTCAGTTCAAATTTCAAGTCAATCGGATACCTGCTCTTTGAGTTACAATGACAGCAAATTTGAAAAATCTCATTTCGAGAAAAGCATGCCGAGTTTGTACCCTTTCCTTGAGTCTCCATGCATAAAAAAAATCACGACACTCGAGAAGTTAGCTACAGAGTTCTTTGTCCACAGAACTTCGTTGAGGCACCTCTTTTCCGAAGGAACGTCTCGATATGTGTACTGCACACGACGAACATCTTCGATAGGATCTTCCAATTTAAACATTGTAAATACACGAGTTTTCGTAAGTTCCAAAAAAACAAAAAAAAATGGAAACTATCAGTATACGATATCAAATATCACTGTCAATAAATCGCAAACTCAAGCGGAAAGCAAAATATCTCATTCGACTCCCATCACGAGGATTCTGATATTTTACACAAACGCGCGCCTAGGGAGTGTCCCTAGGGAGTTTTGTAACTTACGACACAGCAGCCAAGAGAGAGAGAGAGGGGGGAGAGAGAGAGAGAGAGAGAGATGTCTCTGTAGCAATAAAACAATGAATAAAGGATGATACAATGACCTGGCATTTTAAATTGCGCGCCATTTTTTGGTGGCGAACATAGAGTACTATTCTCTGACATCTGGCATCAGGAAGTACAGTGAACTTTCGATAACTCACCGCTCTTGGCACTGAATGTCCGTGGTACTAGTGAGAGTGGCCTGCAGGGAGACTAGAGGTAAGGAGTGGACACACAGTACTTAAGAAACGTCCGCAAAACCGCAGCAAATAAGGAGGCGCTGCGATCGTATGTGTCCGATCGACTAGCTCCGCCTACTAGCCTCGTGCTCTTGGCGTGCTCTCGTTTGCTATTGACAGCACATTCGTGGTGGGGGACCTAACTGTTGCGTCTACCTCTCCAATATCGCTGTCTTTCTCATTGTTGCAAACTCATGATAGCAACTAATAATTAATGAAATTAAGCGGTGAACCAACTAAATAAACCAACTAAGAAAATAAATACACAACACAAATGTAGCCTTGACTATCGTGGATTGGAAATATGTTTCAAAAAAGGGTATTCAGTTGATTTATTTTATTCACCAATGCGAATGAAAGTTTGAAAAAAATGCCCTATGCAAACAATATTACTCTTTATGTGGCTTGTAAATGCAACTGCACTGGAGAAAAAAAAAGAAATTGTGTTAGAGGATTTTAATAGGGCGAGATTTAATAAAAGAGATTTAATAAAAGGGCGAGAGATTTAATTTAATAAAAGGGCGATTTAATAGGGCGAGATTTAATAAAAGAGATTTAATAAAAGAACAAGCAATGATTCTTGAGTACGGTATACATTTTATTTCTTATTGCCATATGCTGTACACTCTACGAACGTCGGCGACGGACTGCCCGATTTTCGGGTTCCTCTCTATCATTGCGAGGCTGATCACGTGATCTTTGTTTTCTTTTAAACTAGTTGAAATAGTAATATATATATATATATATATATATATATATATATATATATATATATATATATATAGTACACTTGCCAAAAAGTTGCAGTTGTATTTGCAAGAAAAATAACTTATAAATTATGCTCCATTTTATGCTTATTACTCCAGCGAGAATGAAGCGTAAAGGTTATGTTTCTCATGAACTGAACTACATGCATGAAAAAAGAAACTGAAGGCTTACCCTAATGACAATTGATTGAGAGCAATATTGAAAATAATTCTACCTTGGGCTTTGAAAAAAACAATTTCGTGAAGATTTTCTCAATATTACAAAACACAATAATATTAAAAATGAGCCTCAAAGCGGAGGTTAGAAATGATGAAATAATGCGTCGAGGCATTTCACGGAGTAGGGGTAACGCGGGTGACTACTAGCGCCGCATGGTGGGCTGCTTTCCGTCGCGTCAATAGCGGGGCCACCGATTGTTAAGGGAATATATACGAGAGTCATCCCCTTAGTTCCGCACATAACCTCTATGTTTGTACCTCATATTGAAATGAAAATATTCGTACTTTTCAAATAAATAAGACGTTTTACTAATGAATAAAAATATCGGGTCGTTTTGAGACACACAATAGTGTGGGCTCCTAATGGTGAAAGTGCACAATAAAAAAAAATGAAAAGACTCGCTTCGACTCTGACTGTCGGCAAGAAAAAGCCCCTATATTGCGTGCAAACCTAATCGCGACGCAAACACGCATTCGGGTATGTCGCAATCGTATCGCTGACACACGTAATCATGATTACGTTCTGTTGTAGCTGCGGAACAACACGAGTGCACGATAAGAATACATTAAGGGGGAGATACCTTTAGACAAGGAAAACATTTCTAAATATCATGACCTTTTTTTAAGACCGTTTTCGTCATCGTTTTTTAGACTTAGGGTATGTTTTATTACGACTTTTGTCTGTTGCGTGGTACATTTTTAAAAGTATTCTTTAAAAATGGCGGACGTATGGCATGGGCTGAGACGGGTTGCAGCGGATGTTGTCAGACGCCATGACACGTACCTCCAGTGGGCTTAAGGGAGGGCGCCACTAAAATTTTCGAAAAATCGTTTTTTTCGTGCAACACTTTAAAAAAATCCTTCGAACCTGCACAAATATGATGCGTATTCGTTCATAGCTGAAAAAACAGTTTAAAAGTGGTTTTCGGGCAATTTTTGAGGCGAGTCTCCGAGCGCTGAAAAGCGCATCGAAAACTTCGAATACGTTTTTCTCGAAATCATGTTTTTGAAATAGGCACGCAGCAGAACTCTGACAATATTCGTCCAATCGACTTTAAATTATAACTGTGGCTTCTTAGATTTCTTTAACCCGCAATGGTCACACCTATCCGCAATGCAAAGGTCACATGGGGTCTGGTCGACCCCACGCCGAAAACTTGTTGCCGTTGGCGTTCTACTCGATGTATTGACGCAAATCTTGCACTTGGATGAAAGTGGCATCTTTTAGCTCTAGATTGGCATTTTTTATTTTCAAAAATATTCATTAACATTGCTCTTGTAGGAAGTCTCCTGGAGGTCCCCGAAAAAAAAGTGCCCGGCGGTGAGCAAAGTATCTCCGGTTCGGATTATCTAAAGTGAAAAAACCAAAAAGATTCTTTTAGGGGATAGATGAATCCAGGTATTGATGGAAGGAATAGTCGCAATTTTAATTTTTGACAAAATGGTGGCTCCGTAAAAAAACAATTTCGATTTTTGACCAAATTTTTTTCGTTAAATCGTTGAAAAAAAAATATAAATAATTATCGGAAATCTTATTCCTTCGATCAATACCTGAATAATATATCTGACGAACGGTACGCTTTGAAACAAAAAGATTGAATTTTGCGAAAAAATACCTACATTTTTGCAATGAAAAAGACTTTTTTTTATTTTCGAAAACATTTAGGGATATATTTGAGACGATAATTTTCGAAAGATTTAAGGGCGGGGTAAAGTTAATTCGGCGAAAAAAAGGCATGTTTTAAGATTTTTTTTTGGCGTAACGAATAGTGTTCGTTTATTGAAAAATTTACATATAATAAAGTAACATTTGAACAACATTCTCCTAAATTTGCATTGCAAAATATTCAAAATTGAGCGAGTGAAAATTAAACCCCGGAGGCGCCTCGAAAAAAAGTTGGTTTGCGGTGTGCACCATAACTCGCAACAGAATCATCTGAAACAAAAAAATTAAAATGCATTTGTTAAAGGAGATGTTTCTCGAGGTAATGACGGGAGGATTTTTTTTTTTTTTTTTTCGATTTTTCGTAGCACTTGGGAGCCAAAAACCCGATTTTCGCTAAAAAAAATCGACTAATTTGTTGTTGAAAAATTAGTAATTATTTTAAAAAAAACAAAAAAGCTCTCGACAATACCTGGTGAATTATGTGAAGAAGTACTGTGCAAAATTTCAAAACGATTGGTCCAGTAGATTTTGAGTTATCGTGCCCACGGACTTCAAATATGACAAGTTTCAGAAAAACGGTTTGAAAAACGCAGAAGAGTTTGGTCGCTTAGCGCTCATTGCACATAAGTTTGAGAACACTTCTCGATTGCATAAAAATCTGAGAAAATTCATGCATATTAAAGGTACTCAAATTATTAATTTTGCATAATAATAATTCCAAAATGTTATTAACAAAATGATGAAAAAAAAAATTAGTCAACAAATTTCTCCGCAAACCAATTTTTTTTCGTGATTCGTTCATTTTTCTGAATACGTATGAATTTTTTCAGATTTTTCAATTGTCTTTGAATTTTTCGAAATTCAAAATAAAACTCGATAATTTTCTTATACTCACTCAAAGTCGTCGATGCCAGGTCCGTAGAGCAAAAGGCTTCCATCAAGATGATCGAGAGCATCTTTTTAGCAACACTAATGTGTATACTAATATACACCACTAATGCGTATACTGATATACACCATGCCTCGAATATACATAACGGGACCGGAACAGGCCCGTTTATCAAGAAATTTATTCGGGGTCGAAAAATACAATAGCGCGCCGCGCAGCTGCCGCCCGGGTATAAAACCCGGCATGGAGCAATAGACGCTCGAATACTCATAACTTCGTCAATTTTACTCCGATCGACTTGACATTTTAACTCAATATTCTTGATATATTATGCACTCATTTAAAAAATGAAAAAAAAAATTTAATACTTTAACCCGCCCTTAAACCAAATTTCATCAGCATCGGTCGATTAGTTTTTTTTACCTACACCTCCGCCAATTTTTAAGATTATTTTTATAAGATACCATGCAACAGTTGAAAGTAATAATAAAACATACTGCAAGTCTCCAAAATGGTGAAGACATCTTTCCTTTAACAAAAAAACCATGAAAATCAGCAAATTTTTTCCTCGCCTAAAGGTATCTCCCCCCCTTAAGTTTGTCGTTGAAAAATAGTGTCGAGACTCGCGAGCGGTCGCGGTGCAAATATTTGGACGATAGTCTCATCGCTCTTATCACAAGGTAAATAATTCTCGACGCTCCTAAAGAAAACCATTTGCTTCCTGGTGAATATGCAATTTTATGAACACTTTGCACCGGGCAAAATGCTTATAAACGCATTTCGCGAATTTTTGCCGTCAGGTGGCGTTGATGCGCCACGTTCTGTGCGAAGGGGCGTGGAAAACTGGATTCCACGAGGATTTCCATTGCAACCGAAGAAATAAACAACCGAATGGAAATATTGACGAAACAGGATCAGGGCCAAGTATTAATGAAACATATGCAGGGTTTTGCAATCATGGCAACGACAAATTCAAGTGGACAATTTTAGATATCTATTCGATTGTTCTACACCATTCGAAGGGTACTCAAATCTTCGACGAAGGGAGACGATGAAAGTTCCACGTTCTCCTGACGCTAGGATGAATCCTTCCGAGGGCGTCCAGAGCCGTAACGTCTGAAACAGTTGGACGTGAATTCGAAAACTGTGGTATGAAATATTCAACAAAATGAGCGGTAATTGTTCGGAAAATAACCCCCACCCCGGAGGGGGGTGGGAGGTGTTAATAAATGTTGACGCCCTGAACATGATGGTGAAGAGAGATCGCGGCGGTCACCCCCCCCCCCCCATAAAAAGTTATGGGGTTTTGAAGTTCGCGAAAATACCAACGCAGATAAACCAGTAGTCGCTACTGGAGCGTGTGGCTACTGGACCACGGGGGGTCGGCCCCCCTCGTCGGGTTGGGGGGGGGGGGGGCAGAGCCCCCCCACGGAGGGTCGCGTTGGTTTGGGTTTGTTTGGATTTATCTGGGCTTGTTTAGGTTTGTTTTGGTTTGTTTGGGTTTGTTTGGGCGCTACCGGACACCCCCGTGGTCCAGTAGTAGCGACCCGCTCCAGTAGCGCCTACGGGTTTATCTGCGTTGGTATTTCCGCGAACTTCGAAACCCCATAACTTTATATGGGGGGATGACCGCCGCGATTTCTCTTCACCATCGTATTCAGGGGGTCAACATCTATAAATCCCCCCACCCTAGAGGGGGGTAGGGGTGGGCGCCATTTTCCGAATAATTACCAAATGAGCAAGGCATGATCATTCTTTGCAATCGATGGGTGGGTGGATGGGAGCTAGCAACTTTGACACGTGAAGTCAACCTGTCGGGTGCACACCTCCGTAGAGAACCTTAGGGGACGTACATAAATTACGTAACGCAAAATTTTACAATTTTTACCCCCCCCCCCTGCCCCTGTAACAGCACCGTAACGCTTGGACTGAACCGTAACGTTCCGTAACGTAACGGGTGCTTTGTCGTCAATTAATGCGTTTTTTTTCAAAGGAATAACGAATTATTAAAGGATCGGGTTTATATCCATTTTATGAAGTATATATTCATCTAGTTCTATACCAATTTTTATGATTAAAACAAAAAATTAACCCTGATCTGCCGTCGAAAAAAAATTCTCTTCAGTGTCCCATCGATATCATTATGAAAGGTTATCGGCAAATAAAAAGTCAACGATTTATCGGTATCTATACATATGTAGCTATCGTTATGTGTAGCCGTTTTTTTATTACAAAATGCCGACAGTTTGGACGTTTTTTTCTATCTTCAAAGCCCTTTTTTGTACTCAAGCAATCTTTAAAACTAGTAATGATCAAAATTTAAAAAATCGCCTACGTACAACCTTAGTCACGGCGATTACAAAAATGTTTCTTAAAAATTGAAAATCGGTTGATAAGTTTTTGAGTACTCGCTGAGACAAGGTCGAAAAAAGTAGTTTAGAGAAAATCGTGATCAAAGTTTTCGTTCCGTTTTTCTTGATACAAAGTTATGTTTTTTTGTTTCTAGAATATTGATACTTACATTCAAGTATCAAGTCGCGGGCGATATGATGGTTTTTCACCTTCATTATATTTCTCAAAAAAATAAGTGCTTGCACTTCATCTATTCTAAACGATGAGTTAAAAATTTTTTAAACTTGAATATTTAGAAATTTTGCTATTTTTGGCAGTTCTAAAATCGTAACGTAACGCGAACCTCGGGCCCCCCCCCCCCCCCAATTGCGTTACGTACTTTGCGTACGGCCCCTTAAGGCAGTATTTTTGTCTAGAGCGGTGTTTCGTAGTTTATTTTTAGAATGCAATACCTTAAAAATTACTAAAAGCATAACTTTAAAAAAATACACATGTTTATTGATCTCTTAAGGCGAGTAATCCCATTAGGAGCGTGAAAAATAGGTATTTTTCGGGAATTTCTTTTAGAGGGGATAAAATAATCTGATCATTTTCAAATTTGGACATGAGTTTACTATAACTGTGAAGGTTAAAAAAAAAAAATTCTTTGGGATGACCAACAAAATGGCGGCATTATTAAGGGTCTTCGGACGCCTGTTTTCCGCGACATCGAAAAGTGCGGGAGTTGTCACTCTTTTTCTGTTGATCTGAGAAAGATTTAATAAGTGTCATTCGTTTACTGACATATTAAGGGGAAGTATATACCTAAAAAATGATGAAAAAGTGCAAAATTGAAAATTTGGGAGCCGTTTACTTCAAAGTTCGAATTTTCGACTATTTTTTCGACATCCTCGACCCAAAAAAAAATTCTTTATTTACACGCTACCTTTCAAATTTTAGGTATATCCTTCCGCTAATATTACTGAGAGTAACCTCCCAAAGTCTATCGACATCGGTCGATAACTTTTTGAGCTACAACACGAGCAGTTTTCGAAAAAGTAGTTTCGAGATAATCGCGGTTAAGGGGTTACCCCCACTTGCGATTTTGAAAAAATCGATTTTTTTTTATTGCATTTTTTTGAAGTATAAGTATCTGAGAATATGGCCTGAAAATTTCAAGTCGATCCGAACAAAATTGACTGAAATATGAGCGTTGAAAGAGAAGAATCCGTGAATTGAAGAACTGAAATTGAAACTTTAAACGCGTTTTTCTCAAAATGGCATTTCTGAAGTCGGTGACCAAGATTACTCGAACACTAATGAACCGATCTTCTTGAAATTTTGCAGGCTTATTTAATACATAAAAATGTAGTCTTTAATCGTTCGATTTTTTTTTTCGAAAAAAAAATTGCCGTTTTATAGCCAAAAAACGGCCGTTTGTTTTCGTTAAAATCGAACCATTAACTTTGACTGTCCGCCATTTAGTGAAAAAAGAATATTTTTTAAAATCCTTCGATTAAAGACTAGTTTATACTTATATTTGACTAAATCCATCCGCATTTTTTTTTCAGATGATCCACTTCGCCGCAATGTTGGTCACCGCAAACCGTGTATATAAAAACATTATTTCATTGACGGCCATTTGCCACTAAACAATGTAATATTTTTCAATAAAAAAATTAATGAAAGTTCTTCAAGATGTGTTCTTTAAGATGGTATATTGATCGATTAGAAAAGTTTTGTAGTTTTATTTAAAAAAATTCCTGAAAAAGGCTTTTTTTTGCGCTACAAGTGGGGGTAACGCCTTAAAGTTTCAACATGTGAAAACTATTAATTGTAGTGACTTACCCCACGCTCTAGGCTATATGCGATAACTCCGCAAATATTCAATATTTCGAGTTTTCCTTTGGTCAGTATATTCTTTGGGTATCATACTTTCGAAATATGTTTAAAAAAATCGTTTTTTTTGAAAACTCTAAAGGGATTTCTCGCCTTGAGGCGTCTTATCACTTTAGAAGCGAAGAAAGGCCATTTTCGTTAATTTTTTTCATACGATTATATCATAGATATTGATATAAAAGTTGTTACACTTGATAAATACGCTTTCGAAATACATTTCAAAAAAAAATATTTATTTACGTCACTATTTATAGACGAAAATAGTAGATAAAAAATGTGCTAAAAAAATTGTAGGTCTGCGCTGTTGATGAAATCTCGGAGATGAATCATCCGAAACGAAAAAATCAATTGGTTTTAGATTCAGGTCTGTTAATGACTATAGCGCATATTATACGATTTTTTATATATGCAAAAATAACAAAATGGCGGACATTTGTTGTAAAAACACAAAAAAAATGTGTTTTTTCAGCCTTTCTGGCAAAAATAAGTAAATATCAAAATTTCAGAAACCCTTGATATGCGCTATAGCTATAGTTGTGAAGAATGTGTGGTTAAAATTTCATAAGGATCGGTTCAGTAAATTCGAAGATTTCATCAACGAGCCGTCGAAAAACGTTGTTTCGAGAAAAACGCGTTCAAAGTTTGAACGCAGCAGATAAACGTGCTTAGGTAATAGATTAAAGGCCACACAAAAATACAGTTAGACTCCTGCGGTCTTCATCAAATTTTAGTATGATACTTTTGGATATGTATACTTGCGAAAAAATTTTCTTAAAAAAATCGATTTTTTGAAAATTGTAAAGTCAGAAGCGGCCTTAAGAATATTAAAAAAATTGATTAGTATGTACTTTTGTACGTTTGCTTATTAACTGTGCACGAAAAACGCCTCCACTTGGCGACCAGTGTGTGGATTTTGTATAAATTTGATGAAAAAAAAACCACACATATTCTTATCCCCTTCGTTGGCAGAGAGAATTCGACAAAAAGTGCCTAAAATGGCAGGAACATTTTTTAATCCTGAAAACTTGTACTCCGGAGTTTTTGAGGGTGCTGATTACGAATCTCCTTTTTTTTCATTTTTTCCTTCATTTTTGGATTTTTCTTGTTTTCTTTCGTATTTTTTTTCGTTTTGTGCTTTTTCTTTTTTTCATTTGTTTTTTTTTCAAATATTTTTATGATTTGTTTAGATTATAAATTTTTAACTAGAATAATTGAAAAAAACCTTTAGGAACAACTTTGACATCCGAAATAAGTGTTTTTTTTTTAAACACTTGTCGATTCGGATTCCTAATAAGCGACCTAAAAAATTCCGGAGTACGAATTTTCATTTAAATCGAGTAAAGTTTTTAATTTTTGTCCGCCATATTGGCGCCGCCATTTTGAATTTCCAAATTTTGACTTTAAATTCGGATTTAGCGAGCCCAAAAACCCCCGCGTGCGGCTCCGATTTCAAATCAGGCCAAGTTAAATAGGAAAATAAAGGTTGACGTTGGCGTCAATGCCAACGAAGTGGTTAATCTGTATTAGTGTTGTGATGTTTGGTACGAGATTCAGCAGGAGAAATTATGCAAACGGCAACATGCTAAACTCTGATTATCAATTTTTCCTTTTTGTCTTGCCATTTTACGAACTATTTTTTTTAAATATATATTTCGACTCGATTCTGCTATCAACGTTCCAAAACCGTTTACTGAAGGTATATGGCAAGTCTGAGCTCAAACGCCCAATCGCTTATCGAGACATCGTGGTCACTAAGTACTATCGGGGTCAACTCGACCCTGATAGTACTTCGTCCTCCTGTCATTCAATAAAACTTTAATTTTCGATTAAAGTTTTATTGAAGTTTTGTTGACTGTTTTTATTGAAACAATCAATTTTTTCAATAAAAACAGTCGCTCGGTCGGTTTTTATTGAAAAAAAAATCAGGAGTACACTATAAACATTTCGAAATATGTCTGGATAATTAAAATTCGGAAAACATCAAATTAAAACGCAAAAAAAATATCATTAAAAACTTGCTATTTTTGGGAAAGTGAGTATTTTACTAAAAATTCTTCCGGGTTAAAGTGAACCACTGTGTCAACGTAGGGCCAAAATTTAGTACTCCTCATAATTTCTATAACTCGGCTAATTTTATGAGTATCATTAAGGGAGCTTTCCAGTGTGAAATTTTCAAAAAATCGATTTTTTTTTTTTGCTTTATCGAATAGTATACACTCTTCCGAATATTCCCTGAAATTTTCATGCCGAAATTCAGATTATTTCGGTTACTGTACAGCATTTCTTGGAAGAAGGCAACGGAGCGCTACAGCTACAGCGAAACTTTGAACGCGTTTTTCTCGAAACAGCATTTTTCAAAACGGTGTCCAACTTGGAGGGCAGAGTTTTAAAGCTATCGAGTTGAATTTTTTACACAATATTCTTAACGCCATTGTTTATCGTGCTATGGAAGCTTTTTTTTTTTGACATCTTCCTATTTTTTTGTAAAAAAAACTGCCAAAAAAATGCTAAAATCGATACTTTTTGTTCAAACCGGCGCCATTTTTGCAAAAAAAAAAAAAAAAGCCTCCATAGCACGAAAGCCAATTATATACCGATCAATAATCTTTTTGTGTTTTTTGTTTCAGATCAAAATTGTGACCCCCAACGTGGACACCACATCCAAGTGCATTTTCTACAACAATTGTTTCATCATTTTTATAGATATTAATTAATAAATAAATCGATCTTTAAAAAATTGTTTTGTATTCTTCAATACCCAATTAATATACAAAAAAAAACCAGACCGATTAGATTATTTTTTCTTTAAAAAAAAAAATCGCGAAAAACAGCGATTTTTCGGGCTGTCACACTGGAAAGCTCCCTTAAGGCCTTAGGCCACAGCAACGGATATAAAATCATGTGCGAATTTAACAATTTTTTTCGTATGAAAAAGTGACTCACTAGTCTGTTGAGGAAAAATGTGCTCGATTGGGAATAAAAGTGAATTTTTCATTGACTTCGAAGTCTGCGAACTTCGGCGTCATGAGAATTACAGTCACGTCGAGTATGGGAGAGTTGATCGGGGTTTTTATCGGTGAGCAAGATCGAACAATTATACGCACGGCCAGTTCTGAGATATTCGCTAATCGGAGGCTCGAGTATGGACACGGGTACGGCCATGTTAAGACGCGGATACAGCCTCGTTCCGTTGGTAGCGATCGCGTTGCAAACGACCATTCCCAGCATCTCACCGTTGGACCATCGAACTATCGGGCCGCCGCTCGAGCCGCTCTGAACGCAACAGGTCGTACGTAACATGCATTCGGTTATTCCGGACACGTTGCCGCGCGTTATCGTTGGCAATAGCGACGAGAAAAACGGAAATCCGGCGCTCGCTACGGATTCGCCTGGGGGACAAATAATCCGCGTCTTATCCCATTGATGTCTCCAGTTACAGTGGGTACGTTACACTGTAAAAAATTTCTGTATGAAAATTAATACACAAGTATAGGAAGTTTTTATGCGGATACCGCTTATGAAATTTCAGATACGACTTTGAAAATCCAAAACAGGTTATTTGAAAAATGAAAGTGTAGCTCCGTAATATTAATATACTTGTGCGTTTGAAAAATAATGCACGTGTAAAGAAATAATCACATCCAAGTATATTGAAATCAAGAACCATTTGGTGATATCAATATACGAGTGTATATTAAATTCAAGAACCATTTGCTAATATCAACATACGGGTGTGTATTAAAATTACTGATCCTTAGTATTAAGTTTATTTCAGAAATTGATAATTAAGCCCACTGAAAATGTGACTCGTATTTATCCTCCTCGACGGGGGGGGACTAGAGATAAAAAAGGTGATTTTTGTGAAATTTCTTTCTTCAATACCTGGCGGCGTAAAAAGGGGAAAATAATTTCCTTCCGGAAAGGCGAGTTCAAGAACTGCGTCTCTGGCGTGGATATGGAGAGGTAACGAATTTGTGACACTCTCCGACGCGTGCACGAGTTGCAAACGCGTCTGTTTTTCCCAGGACGATCGTAGCCGGTGGCCGGGTTATATGCCCGACCGAAGCTGCGAGTGGCTATGGGAAAGTGCGGAACAAGGCGCCGTCCCTCGGACGCTACGCGAACTACGCGCGACCATCGGTCGTCGCGAGCGGCCGAAGTGGGTTGAGCGCGTTTTGTATTTACAATACTCTGTTTTTTGTATTTGAATTAATATACAACTGTTGTAATCTTTAATTTAAGGCACGGGTTAATGCAATACATTTACCACAAATTTACAAACTTGTCTTTGAAATTCCATGTTCCATCTATTAAATTCTATATCCACGTTAGAATTTCATGTTCCTATTTTAAATTTACGATTCAAGTGTTTCAAATTTAATTTCATCTACTGAGTTCGTAAAATTCAATTCTTTTGTATCTTAAATGTATTGTAAATTTCATATCTTTTTTTACAGTGTAGAGCATGGATGCCGGTCTTCGATTATATTGAAAAACCGATATTGGACTCGAATAATACCGATATTTCGATATCAGAGTTGAAAAATAAAAATATCATTATGATTGTTATTATTTCCATTTAAGGGGTTACCCCCACTTGCGATTTTGAAAAAATCGATTTTTTTTATTGCATTTTTTCGAAGTATAAGTATCTGAGAATATGTCCTGAAAATTTCAAGTCGATCCGAACAAAATTGACTGAGATATGAGCGTTGAAAGAGAAGAATCCGTGAATTGAAGAACTGAAATTGAAACTTTAAACGCGTTTTTCTCAAAATGGCATTTCTGAAGTCGGTGACCAAGATTACTCGAACACTAATGAACCGATCTTCTTGAAATTTTGCAGGCTTATTTAATACATAAAAATGTAGTCTTTAATCGTTCGATTTTTTTTTTCGAAAAAGAAATGGCCGTTTTATAGCCAAAAAACGGCCGTTTTTTTCGTTAAAATCGAACCATTAACTTTGACTGTCCGCCATTTTGTGAAAAATGAATATTTTTTAAAATCCTTCGATTAAAGACTAGTTTATACTTATATTTGACTAAATCCATCCGCATTTTTTTTTCAGATGATCCACTTCGCCGCAATGTTGGTCACCGCAAACCGTGTATATAAAAACATTATTTCATTGACGGCCATTCGCCACTAAACAATGTAATATTTTTCAATAAAAAAATTACTGAAAGTTCTTCAAGATGTGTTCTTTGAGATGGTATATTGATCGATTAAAAAAGTTTTGTAGTTTTCTTTAAAAAAATTCATGAAAAAGGCCTTTTGTTTGCGCTACAAGTGGGGGTAACGCGTTAAGGTAATCCCATTGCTTCGCACTAGTCATACCACTGATCGTACTTGAGACTTGTACAATTTATGTTTTTAACGTAGGCAAACAAACAAATTTGTGATAACTAAATTTGTCCATGTGTAAACAGTTTAATGAATGTTCACATTTAGTTGTGAAAATGAAAAAAAAAACTTATTCCAGCCCCTGTAACGATCAGTTATAGATGGCTCTCGTAATGTCCGTCGCTTTTATATTCAATCGCTGCCACGTGCGGCGCTAGTAGTCGTCTGCTCGATATAACTATAGATATGCCGTATCATCTGTGAGCCGGCCGAACCCACCAAACAATTGAGAAGATGTTTATTATAATCATTATTATGATATGATTATTTGAATTGTTTAAAATGATGGAACTAGAAATTTATTTCTGTTTTTTGGCCGTTAGAGGGCGGAAAGTAAATGTATGCGTGGGTGTCGGTTTCTAAACAAGCATGAAAATTTCAAGAAATAAATCCGTACGTGAGGCGATCCATGTCACTTCAGCCAGTGAAAAAAAAATTCCACGAGTTATTTCGATTATTTGCGGAATTTTATAACAAAATTAAAATCGAGTTACTTTATTGAAAAATATTCACCGAATGTGGAAATTAAAAAAAAAAAATTCTGACGTTTTTTCTCGTCGATTACAATTTTTTAACATTTTTCCATTCAAATGGCTGTATCTTTGGCAGGATTTGACGTATTGACATTCGTAAAAAATGAAAATGTGCGTCTTCTTATGGCCTTCGAGAAAAAAATTAGTTTAGATTTTATAGAGCAAGTTGAACGTCCGTTTCAGGGTTAAGTATGCAAAAATATTTTTTTTCTTAAGGAAATACACTCGTTATTTTATTTTTTAAAATTACCCCGAATCGTGAATACGAAAAACGGATTTTTGGTATTTTTGATATTATGGGATTCCTAAACACCGTGAAGTAACAGTTATGTATTTATATTTTTTAAAATTAATATTCGATTGAAGAGTGTGGAGCACTCGCGGTATGTTTACCAGGTTTTTGAAATACATATATGTATTTGTATTTCAAATGTATACACATATATGTATTTCAAAAACCTGGTAAATATAAAGCGAGTGCTCCACACTCTTCAATCGAATATTAATAAAAAAAATAAAAATTTTAATCGCTATTACTTCACGGTGCTTAGAAATCCCATAATATAAAAAATACCAAAAACCCGTTTTTTGTATTCACAATTCGAGGAAATTTTTAGACATAAAATAACGAGTGTCTTTCCTTGAGAAAAAAAATATTTGTCCATATTTTGCCCTCAAACGGACGTTTGACTTGCTCAATGAAATCTAAATTCATTGTTTTTTGGAAGGCCATAAAAAGACGCACATTTTCGTTTTTTACGAATGTAAATACGTCAAATCAGCTACTGCCTGCTGCCACGTCTCTTTATCGTAGCAAGTGGTAAGTAAATCCAATACCGGAAGTTCACATTAAACTTGATATTGAACAAAAATTAGGTCAATAAACGTAATTTTTCCTGAGAGCATTGGACCACTACAAGTGTTAAGTATATAAATCTGATTATTGTCAAGAATCCGACGGATTCCCACTATTATATACACTTTTGTAGCGACCGGAAATTGGGTTTTTGTAAGTCGTCTTGTATGTCGCACTTACAGCTGCCCATGTGAGAAGCATGAATTTTCGAAATTTAGTCCACACGCTTTTAGCGATTGCTGTGCTTTTGATGGTCATTGCAAATGCGGGTCGCACCAAAAACTGCAAACGTTTGAATTCGAATGGCATATCTGTTGGAATCATTAGGATTCGTGGCAATAGTACATCTTCTGCTTTAAATTTTTCTCTAGAAATCGTAGCTTAGATGATATTGTTCATCATCTTTTTCACTCAAAGCCTGGTAAGGTTGAAAAGCGGTGGATTGATGTTTCGGAGAAGAATGATAGGCACGCCAATTTTCAATATTAAGGGAGCTTTCCAGTGTGAAATTTTCAAAAAATCGATTTTTTTTTTTCCTTTATCGAATAGTATACACTCTTCCGAATATTCCCTGAAATTTTCATGCCGAAATTCAGATTATTTCGGTTACTGTACAGCATTTCTTGGAAGAAGGCAACGGAGCGCTACAGCTACAGCGAAACTTTGAACGCGTTTTTCTCGAAACAGCATTTTTCAAAACGGTGTCCAACTTGGAGGGCAGAGTTTTAAAGCTATCGAGTTGAATTTTTTACACAATATTCTTAACGTCATTGTTTATCGTGCTATGGAAGCTTTTTTTTTTTTGACATCTTCCTATTTTTTTGTAAAAAAAACTGCCAAAAAAAATGCTAAAATCGATACTTTTTGTTCAAACCGGCGCCATTTTTGCGAAAAAAAAAAGCCTCCATAGCACGAAAGCCAATTATATACCGATCAATAATCTTTTTGTGTTTTTTGTTTCAGATCAAAATTGTGACCCCCAACGTGGACACCACATCCAAGTGCATTTTCTGCAACAATTGTTTCATCATTTTATAGATATTAATTAATAAATGAATCGATCTTTAAAAAATTGTTTTGTATTCTTCAATACCCAATTAATATACAAAAAAAAAACCAGACCGATTAGATTATTTTTTCTTTAAAAAAAAAAATCGCGAAAAACAGCGATTTTCGGGCTGGCACACTGGAAAGCTTCCTTAAACAGTGCGACGGCATGCCTGGCAATCCAAGCGACTTCAAATATTCAGTTGGATAATTGATAGCTTCGTCTTTACCATTACAGTATCGATGGACTCATACGTTGTTGCTTCATTGGTTCTTTTTGGCTGCTAATACAGCACGTGCATTGAGCCCCTGATAATTTTGTAATTCTGTGCGATATTTGGGAAAAATTTGTGAATCAATTCGTCTGCGTTCGCTGTGATTTTCACAGAAGTTTTACAGTTACAGAAACTAAGCAGACTTTCTTTCATTTTCTGCGAATTGTGGTATTTCGTAAGTTTCTTTCGTACATTTTTTACCCACACATAAAATCCAAAAAAAAACCTTACATTTTTTTTCATACTGTAATGAACAAGCGAAATAATGATTCGTCAATTTTTTATCGCCACTGCAAGTCACCCAAGCATCCCCAATACGCAAAAAAAACTTCATGTAAAAGTGTCAATAGAAACGCGCCAATATCACAGTCGATTTTTCGATAGAAAAGAGAACGTAGCTCGTTAAGAAAATCGGTATAATTCATTGTGGGAGTTACCGGGACGAATCGATGGACGGCGGGCGATCTTGATGGATCGCAGCGTGGGCTCTATTTCTCGTGGATCGAGCCTCAGTACCGCGACGTCGTAAGGCTCGCCTTTGGCCGTTCGATAAACCAATTTCGCCAATGACGTGGTCGACGGTGACGAGCTGCCCGACGATCGAGAACCGTCGTCACGACGATGGACGACTTTGATCCGTCTTTCCGGCGCCTGAGGCGATATAAAAACCATGTTCGTTTGGGCCTGTATCCATGTGTTCGTGTACCAC
>OX632360.1:39533249-39610669 GCA_951751655.1 Ophion costatus
CTGTCCAACGAATCTGGAGAGTTTTTTTTCCCTTCGTAGATTCGGAATCCAAATACAGATAATTCGATCTCACTTTTGATCGAGGAAATCATAGTGTTGGAATGAGCATTGTTGGAATGCAACGAAAAATCTTTTTTACTGCTTCATTTTTTTTGTTAGACAAATATTTCTTGCAGATTGAGGTTATGGATCTCTGAGGGGGAACGTGAAAAGACGGTTCAGATGGAATGACACACTTTCGGGTTACACTGAGAAAGCATTATAGTGCTTTGAACCATATTTGAACTATTTTTTATATTTCCCTGAGGGGACAAGAATATTTTCTAGCCATAGTTATTGCCCATAGTACTGCTTAGTGATATTTTAGCAGTTACATAGAAAATCCGCACAAGGACGTCGCCATGGGGGGGGGGGGGCAGACGCCCCCCCTACATCATTTGAATGCATGTATATGAGGGCCCAAAATGTCTAAAATTCGTACTTCCCCCAACCTCCTTTCGCCATCGTGCCCCCCCCCCCCTGGACTATTGGTTGGCGACGTCCTTGAATCCGCATGTGGTTACCGAAACCCGTTATTTTACAAGCATACGTTGATTGTTCAATGATATATAATGTAGTAGGTTTTCACATAAAATGGATATGCCCTGACACTACAAAAAATGTACTCCCCCAAAATCTTAATAATGACCAGAACTAAAAAAATACATTGATAAAGGGCGTTGATTGTGATTTGCGACGATGCTTATAGTGATTTGTACCATATCATATGATGCGTCCTGCTATGTGCAGAGTAACGTGTGTCCTGCAAATGCAGGAGGTGAACAACAAGACGGAGTCTTGAACTGGTATCCTATTTTTGCAATGGAACAAACATACTATGCAGCATTTTGTGAGACACGCGTAATTCTTAAAACTACTAAAGCTGCGATTGCTCCAACTGCGAATGATTCACGTCTTTGCTATGTGGACACATAGTCATCGTTGTTTTCGAATAGTCACTTTTTATAAGGTCTTCGTACAAATAGTACTCGACAAACGTTAATGTTAACCATATGAAGGGTATGAGTTGATCCCACGCGGTAAAATTATCATTTTCAGTAGCTACGAAACTATTAATGCTATCTAGTGATATTCTTTGGTCAAACATAGCGCCCCCCCCCCCCCGCGTGAGTAATTAAGTAATTACTCAGTGTGTGTCATTCCATCTTGATCTAAAATTTGGTTAATAAGAAAAAACAATTTTCATCGCATTCCAACGATGCAAACTTCAAGGGGGTGCAATTTTAGAAACTACATCTTCAAAACGTCTCCACAGAAATAACAACATCTTTTACTTCGTTTGATGACGATTTTTTTTTTCGCTCACGGTCAACTCAATAAAGCTCTCGTAAGGGGAGAGATCCGTTTTTTTTTTCGATAAAAAAATCGATTGTCGGTTTTTCTTGCCGCGGAGAATAGTCTCCATGAAAAATTACGACCTGTACAACTTTAAGGAGACTGAAAAAGCTGCCAAAAAAATCACTATCGTAGCCCCATTTCGTGATTTTTTATTTTTTCAATGCGGTCGAGATACGGGCTATAATTTTTTCGTTTCAGATAAAAGATTTGCACAGTGGCTTTTCCCCTTGCCCACTTTCCTCGAGCCAAATTACAAGAACATTTGTTTGTTTTCTTATAATTTTGAAAAATAAATATATTCAAAAATATGATATCAAAATTTGAAGTAAAAAGTCCGGAAGTTGATAGGCTTACAGTCAATTTAGGTTAGAAGCGTCAGTACTTACAGGTGTGGCATCGTTCACGATAGATGAAGTGCAGGGCCTTATTATTTTGTGAAATATAACGAAGATGAAGAACCGTTATATCGCCCGAGACTAGATACTTTAAGGCCTTAGGTCACAGTAACGCGTATAAAATCATGCGCGAATTTAGCAATTTTTTTTTCGTATGAAAAAGTGATCCACTCATAAAATTAATTGCACATCTATTTAGTATGAATATCAAGCTGTTAGAAAATATTTATTTTTTTCGATGTACCAAATCGCCGACTACTTATATGTTTTTTTATCTTTTTTTTAGGCGCTCCGCGGCGTGATATTTAGCATCCACAATTTTTTTACCTGGAACGAAAAACAAAAATTCTCGAAAATCTACATTACAGGACCCAGAGAAGTACGTATGGAACTGAAAAAATATTGTTTTATTCAAAAGTTGTAGGTATTTGAACTTAAGAAATGAATTTTATCTCATACTCAAAAACTTATCAACCGAATACTCAAAAACTTATCAACCGATTTTCAATTTTTAAAAAACATTTTTGTAATCGCAGTGACTAAGGTTATACGTAGCCGATTTTTTAAATTTTGATCATCACTATTTTTGAAGACTGCTCGAATAAAAAATGGGTCTTGAAAATAGAAAGGGGGAGGGCGAAAATTGTGGAAATTGACGTTACGTAACTTGTGTACGTTAAATGTTTTTGAAAGTAAAAAACAGTACATTTTTATTGCAAAATGTAGATATTTTTTTCGGACAGTTCAATCTTTTTGTTTCAAAGCGCACCATTTCATCGATTTTCAAAATTTCTCGCTTTTACGCGGTTCATATTCCGCGTGGTAATAAAGGAAAAATCTTCATAGGTTATTTTTCGGATTAATCGCACCGACGCTACGTGTCACGCCATCTGACAACATCCAGTGCAAACCGTTTAGAAGTTTTTAGACCCATTTTTAAAGATTAAGGGGTTACCCCCACTTGCGATTTTCAAAAAATCGATTTTTTTATTGCATTTTTTTGAAGTATAAGTATCTGAGAATATGTCCTTAAAATTTCAAGTCGATCCGAACAAAATTGACTGAGATATGAGCGTTGAAAGAGAAGAATCCGTGAATTGAAGAACTGAAATTGAAACTTTAAACGCGTTTTTCTCAAAATGGCATTTCTGAAGTCGGTGACCAAGATTACTCGAACACTAATGAACCGATCTTCTTGAAATTTTGCAGGCTTATTTAATACATAAAAATGTAGTCTTTAATCGTTCGATTTTTTTTTTCGAAAAAAAATGGCCGTTTTATAGCCAAAAAACGGCCGTTTTTTTCGTTAAAATCGAACCATTAACTTTGACTGTCCGCCATTTTGTGAAAAATGAATATTTTTTAAAATCCTTCGATTAAAGACTAGTTTATACTTATATTTGACTAAATCCATCCGCATTTTTTTTTCAGATGATCCACTTCACCGCAATGTTGGTCACCGCAAACCGTGTATACAAGAACATTATTTCTTTGACGGCCATTTGCCACTAAACAATGTAATATTTTTCAATAAAAAAAATTACTGAAAGTTCTTCAAGATGTGTTCTTTAAGATGGTATATTGGTCGATTAAAAAAGTTTTGTAGTTTTCTTTTAAAAAATTCATAAAAAAGGCCTTTTTTGCGCTGCAAGTGGGGGTAACGCGTTGATAAAAAATCAAAAATACCATGTAACAGTCAAAAATAGTAATAAAACATATCCTAAGTCTCGAAAATGTTGAAGAAATTGTTTCTTTTAAAAAAAAATCATGAAAATCAGCAATTTTTCTACGCTTAGGAGTGTCTCCCCCTTAAACAATCCCGGTAAAACGGATCTCCCCCCGTAAGGCATGTCGACGATGGCTGCTTATAGAAACCTTTTATACCAACGATTCTCGTATCTGACTCGTCGACGATTCGCTGTTCGAGGCTTCTCGATCGTAGTAAATTTCTCAAGCAGGGAAGAAGACTAGCGGCGAATGTGTAGTCAACCCATTCACCGCGGCACCAACTCAATGGGGCGATCACCATTCCGCATATGTAGCTTCTTGTACCGCTGTTTGAACAGTAAACAAACGACATTCTTCACACGGGATCGCGAGAGATGTGATCTATTATATTTATTATTATTATTATTATTATTATTATTATTATTATTATTATTATTATTATTATTATTGGTGTTATTATTATATTAATATACAATATTTCTATTATATTTTTATTTGTTAATTTTTCATGTTTCTTCGTATGTCCAGAGGGCTTTTATGATCATATCTTTCTTATTCACTTTTACCTGCGGTCGGACTCTACTGCTAAAAAAGTACTGCTTAATGGCTTAGATATTTTGCGAATTTGCTGAGTGGGTAGACTCGATGAATATAAGCGTAAAATAGAAGCATAACCGCAACACGAACTTATACGAATTTCTTCTTACATATCTCCTAGGAATCATAGATATAATTACGAACGTTTTCTTCCCTTGTAACCTATAAGGTAAGTGTCTCAATTATTGAACAGCTAAGGATCTGGGGGATTGAATTCGGTGAGAAAAAAATATAAAATCAAGAAAAAATCATCGATTTCATGTTCGAATGATACTTTGATATTTTTACTTTCGAAAAATCACCCTTTAAATTATTTTTAAACGATGTCAAATGAAAAAAAAAAGAATAACAATGTGAAGCATGCAAATGTCCCAATTATTGAACACTGGAAGTGCCTATGTCCCTAATATTGAACAGGCATGTCCCAGTTATTGAACACTTTCGAGAATTCTCTTTCCCTCTTGAAATTTTATCCCTGAAATATCGGAGAGCAAAAAATATTGAAAATTACATTCGTATTTTTAGGTTACATTTAGGTTATATTCTCTTTTTACTTTTCTTTTTATGTTTATTGCACGAAAATACAAATAAAAAATATAGTTGACGATCTTAGAGTTATTATTAAAAGAATAAAGGTAAGTTTATTCGGGAACTTACAGTTTTTGTTTGAATAAATCCGATTCACACGATCTGTCACACGTTAACTGTCTCGATGTTTTGATGGGTTTAATGACGCCATCTTGGAGAATTCGAGTGTTCAATAATTGGGACACACTGCATTTTCTATGACCCAATGATCGAACGCCGTATTTTTTAACAAATAATTAATCAAAAACATTTTTTTTTAATTGTTATTTGTAAGAAATTTTCTGAGGAACCTGAAACGCCTTTACTTTTTGAGATGCGACAGTTTTTGAATTTTTCATGCCCTTACGCATGAAGCGGCGCGTCTTAGCAAAAACGATAAACAGTCACCACGATACGTCAAATCGGGTCACCGTTGATGATTAAATAATTTTTTTTCTCTGTTAAGGGGGGAAATCACAGTAGCACACAAAAAAATAGGCATATTTTCGGGAATTAATTTTGGCTGAATAAAAGTATCAATCGAAAATCTGTAAAGTAGGTTTTATAGCAATACTAAAAAAGTACAAAAAGTAATTTTTTCAATAAAAAATATTTAAAAATGGCGGCTGCGCAGCATATGCCCCAAGGCGCCTATTTTTGAAAGCGTGTCGATGGCCGAAGACGTAGACTCCTTAATTTTTGACCTGGAAGAAAAAACCAAAATTTTTTAGTTTCCATATACCAACAGCTAGCGAGCTACGTAGGATTTTTTCGATATATTGATTTTTCGCAAAATGGTGCATGTTTGAAAATAAAGTTAAATTTTTAACAAAAAAAACGCCATAAAATCGTCGATAAAAAAAAACTAAGCCATATAAAATTAAAAAATCCTACGTAGCTCCGTGGAGAAAGATGTTTCGAAGCTACTGTCAAAATTTCAAGTCGATCGGTAAAGATTTGCTCGAGTTATGTCTTCGGCGAGCTCAAAAAAAGTGGTTTCGAGAAAAACGCGTTTAAAGTTTTAAGTACTGAGAAACAATATGAAAATTTCATATACCTCTAATCTGCAATGCCTGCACCGTACAGTCGATTTTCGTACGCAGTATCCTTTTTCGTCCCTTTTCTAACACGACTCGACGATGTGTCACTCATAATGACAATGATTTACAAATATCACTGTTTTTTATCACTATTTATGTTATATATGTATGCACGAAAGTGAAGCGTCGTGAAAAAGCGTTGTATTCAACGCAAGAAATTTGGGCACTCGGACACTTTTGCCGTATTCCATCATTCGGTATATTATTTTTAAGACCCTAAAGCACCTTTTGAGCGAAACATTTTTTTTTTCGAAAAATTGAAAATTTTACTGTGATTTCCCCGCTTAATTAAAGCTTTTTTCCACAAGTAAGGTTCGATACCTAAAAGTTCCATACATGTAATGAAATTTTTATAAATAAGTAAATGCATGCAGGTGAACGAGAAATAATAAAAATCCAAGATAGTGTTCAATAATTGGGACCTGTTCAATAATTGGGACATTAGCCTTACTTACTCTTAGTAATATTAAATATTCGCTTCAGTGTCCGGGGAGTGGGACGTGTCCAGCCATTGGTACCTTTACCTTATTCGTCCGGATACTAGCTTACACGAATCACAATAATATGTACGACTACTGGCGTGAAGTGAGCCGCTGTCCGGACGAATAACATACGCTTATTCGTCCGACGACCGGACGGGGAGACACTCCGTATTTTTTTTTGGGGGTGACATCAATGAATCATTTCGACTTACTCGGGGCGCGTCATGTAGACCGGAGCCCCCTCCGAGCCGGGAACGGTGTTCGCGTCCGTCAGCATGACACATCCGTCATCACCGAAAACATTGCTAACCACGCCGCGGGATAGCGAGTCGATGAAGACAGGATTTCCAAAGGGAGTGGAGGATAACTCAACTTCGGTGCCACGTGCGGGACTCCGAAGCGGATGATCGGTATTCCCGAAGAATCGTTCGAGGGCGAGGCGAGCGAGCGAAATTGCCTCGCTACTCGACGAACCTTCCACCATGGATTCACTTCCCACCCTCACAATAAAAAATATCGACAAGAGACAGGAGTCGTTCGCGCGAGTTTTCTCGAAGCTCCAACTGTACAGGAGCTCGCGAAACGTATTTTCCAGAAGAGGACACTTCCAGGCGACCACGATCGATCCTTCGTCTTCCTCGATGTCCGCGAGGCGATCGGCCAGGCGCCATTCGTTCATACTCGACGAGCTGCCGTCATCGTCGTTGCTGTTAAAATCGACGCGATTCGTCGGGCCCTGCCGATAAACGAGGATCCTCGAATCGTTCCGAATTCTTGATGGCACACTCGTCAATTCGCCTGGCTTCATATCTACGAGAAATTGACGGATGCTCGGATCGCTCGTGACTCTCGCGTTTAGCAAACTTCCGTGAGACAATGCGAAATCTTTGCTGATGAGAATCGCCGAAGCTCCGCAAGCCTCCATACCTGATCCCCTATCGGCGCAAGCAAGCGCAACGCTCGCCAATTTCATTTCGTTCCTCATTGCTACGCTGAGGGCCATGACAATTTTGCGTTTTCTGCAACCATAGAAATCAATTGCCCGTCTCGTGAAAATGAAATTTCTCGACTTCGCCGCGCTGACCCTAATAGACGGGCAATGCCAGTGGGATAATGAAATTGTCACGGCGGGTACACCGGCCTCGGTCTAGATATATCGATGCGGAGAGTCGATATCGAACGCGGACGATGTCCTTCGATTATCAGGCTTTATGCGCTTGGATGTGATTGCATTTTTTTTTTTCGTCTTCTACACTTTTTTTGGCAGATTTAAGGTGGTACTAGCGGATTTACTGATCAACGGAAAATCTATAAACGATCGAATCTGAAAAGCGTAAAATATAATGCATTTGGGTATAATAATAAACATGATAAGGGAAATAATTATTTGAGAAGTGTATGTGATAACGGTGTATCATATTATGAAAATAAGGTATTAAGGCGGGATTCTACTTTGAAACTTTGAAAAGGCTAAATTGGATGAAAACATCCACCTGGAACACGTCGAAGGCATATTATATGGCCCAGGCATCGCTGATTGAGGGTAAGATAATTTTTTCTACGATTTATCACTCACCAAAACTTTAAACGCGTTTTTCTCGAAACGACATTTTCAAGTACCGTGGTCGTGTTAACTCAAAAAGTACCGAACCGATCCTTATGAAATTTGGAACACATATTCTATATGTGTGTACCAACCGACCTAACTACAATCAACTTAACATTTTGATTAGAACTATTTTTTTATTGCAAAAAAAGACCCAAAAAAACGCATTTTTTTTTCGTATTTTAGCCGCCATTTTGTTAATTTTGCACGTATATAAAATATTCTAGTTAGGTCGGTTCCTGAAGACATACTGAACATGAAACTATTTGATTTTTTTGTTTCAGACCATCCGTCGGGAAGATTTCACGACCACGGCAACGGTACCTGCTTTTCGAGGCGTTGGCTTTAAACATATTTTACGTGTACAAAAAATGAATAAAATACATTAAAAATTTTTTTTTATGTACTTAAAGAGTGTATTCATTGAACAGTTCAAACCCCATATCGATATTTTTAATAGTATTCTCAGCAAAAATTCACGAAAATAGCGTTTTTTTCATGGTTTCAAAGTAGAATCCCGCCTTAAAATAGTAAGCAGATTTGACTTGAGTTGTCACAGGCCGCCGTTTTATAATTCTGGCAATATCCGTGGCAACGATGTACTCGGGTAACTATCGTGAAAATATTAACTCAATTAACTATATCGATATTGTAAAGTCTTTCACAGTAGTTAACGGAGACTTTGTCCTTGATTGAGCAGCGGGAGATGTCAGCGACTCAACATGAGCAGCTAGAAGAAGAGGAGGGATGCCTCTATGGACCAGGCATTGCCGATTAGCGGCAATTATAAACACATTTGTGTAAACACATTACAAAACTTTGAACGCGTTTTTCTCGAAAACACGTTTTTAAAAATGGCTGACATTCTCCTGACCGCTGTAATTGACATAACGACCTGAAATTTGGAGAGCATACTCAGAAAATATGTCTTCACGGAATGACGGATCGTTTTTTCGATAGATAAATTTTTGCATTCATTATTTATCTTTTTATGCGAAAAAAACGCGAAAATTCGATTTTTTTTAAATTGCCGCCATATTCCGAAATTTGTACTAAACGAAAAACCCATCCGTCATTCCATGACCAAAGGGTCACAGATTGATAATATGCTTTGAATTTGTGTTTCAGATCAACAAAGAGGGGGCAGTGATGTCAGCCGTTTACCTCCCGCGATTTGAGGACCTGTTGTTGCGGAGCTGCAACGGCCGCCATTTTGGTTTTTTTTTTCAAAAAAAAATTTTTTTAACGTTCTGTATATCATGAATAAAAGCAAGAAAAAAACCGCACTCAAAAAGCTTTACTCGTTTCCTTTAAAAACAATAAAATGTAAACACCTGAAATATGGCACTCCAAGGACAAAGTCTCCCTTAATAGTTATTTCAGGGATACTAGATAAAGAAGCACACAACCAAAACGGCATGATTAGATAGACGCTTATAGTTGTGTTAACCATATTATGATTGCGGTAGCAATAAGCTATGTGAATTTTACTATGCCCACTTTTACCATGGGCGTTTTTTTTATATTATAAATAGTATGGACATTTTTCTCGGTGCAAGTTTGTACTATTTATATGGTTGACATTAACACTTGTTGAGTATAAACTGTTACAAGATCTTACGAAAAGTGACCATACGAACAACATTATGGTAATCGTATAGTGAAGACGTAAATCATTTGTCAATAAAGTAGAGACAGCGGTGGCACGCTATGATCGATATGGTTATATTAGCGCATTCATTTATCAGTTTTTAGAATGCGATATTTCGAAAAATATTGGGCCCCGCCAAAAATCCATCTGAGCAGTGACATTTATTATCAAAAAAACAATCTGTGCAAAATTCCACCTATATCAGAGGTAGCAGCTATTCGGAAATGCAGCTGGAATTACTTTTATCCGTTATGCCAAAGCTACGATCGAAATACCATAAGTACCCGGTAGCATAGTGGCAGCGTGCCTGAACATAGATAGGTAGGTCGTAGGTGCGAATCTCCATGTAGGTGAAATATTTTCTTCGATAGAAATCATTTCAGGAGGTCAGGGAATAACAAATCATGATAAACAGTCGTACATGTAGTACTCCCAATTGAAAATTTTTGAATTTATGAAATATATACATTTAGTAGACATACCACTCAATATGGTAAAAACCACTATTGCTTGATAGTGTAAAGAATCATCGATTTTATGGAAACCTACTATATTATATAGCATTGACAAACAACGTATGCTTGAATGATTTTTGGTTGCGGTTAACATATGATCACAGTTAACACAACTGCTAAAATATCATAAGCAGTACGATATTTTCGGCAGTATAACCATGGCTATAAAATATTATTGTCCACTCAGGGTAATATAAAATATGGTTGAAAGATGGTTGAGGTTACTATACATTTCTCTCTGTGTATACTACAGCATATAAAAAATCAATTTTCTTTCTAATGAGGAGTTTCGTGCCCATACTACCTTAACCCTAGAACTACAAACCCATTTTTTCTACCTTTAAACTACAAACCGGGATAAATATTTACCCCACGCGTTTCGTGTTCGTAAAATCGTTCTGAAAGCAGTAATAAGATTCGTAAGCATATAAATTTCTTCGTGTTTTCATGCAGGAGAGTATGGTGAAAAGCATATTTAATTTTATTAAAGTTTAGTCGGTAAAAAATCGATTGAAATGCCGGAAATTGCTAAGACACGACCAAAACGTCATTTTGCAAATGAAAACCTAGGGTAGATATCTATCCCGGTTTGTAGTTCTTAGGTTAAGGAGAGAGATACTTTTGGGTATTTTTGTTTTACATATTCGCACCGCGGTACTGGGGGAGGTTTAGGCGAGGAAAAAATTGCTGATTGTCATGATTTTTTCTTTTGGGGCGAAGATTTGTTCACCATTTTTGAGACGTAGGGTATGATTTATTACTTATTATGGCTGTTACATGGTATTTTTTAATTTATTGATTTTTAAAAAATTGCGGCGGCACGGCACGGTCTCGTAAACGAGTTGCGGTGGATTTCGTCAGACGGCGTGACACGTAGCGTCGTCGGGATTAATCTGGAAAAAATCTAACGCAAATTTTTCTTTCACTGACACTCAAACGCAGAATATGAACCAAGAAAAAGTGAGAAATGTAGAAAATCGATGAAATGGTACGCTTTGAAACTAAAAGATTGGATTCTCCGAAAATAATGGCTACGTTTTGCAATAAAAAATACTTTTTTATTTTTACTTTCGAAATCATTTAGGTTCATGTTTTAGGCAATAAGGGTAGGAGGATTTCTACCAAATTTCATCAGCATCGGTCGATTAGTTTTCTAGCTATACGTCACGCCAGTTACGGTGTTAAAGTTTGCATCGTTTGAACGCAACGCAATCTTTCTTTTTTCTACTGAATTTCCCAAATTGTCGTTCATAGATTCAAGCTATAAATATCGCGCGATAATACTTTAGCCTCCTTATTTATCGATCTACAACCCAAGTGCAAAAAATATGATTTTCGATACTAATTAAAACAAGGAGGTAAAAAAATCGCTGCATTCCAATGATGCAAACTTCACGCCCCTGCGCCAGTTTTGAAAATGCAGTTTAGAAGACCGCGCCATATCTTCGCCATTTTTAAACATTAAGAAACAAAAAATACCATGTAACAGCCAAAAGTAATAATAAAACATACCCTAAGTCTCCAAAGGGGTAGAGGAATCTTTCCTTTCAAAAACAAATCATAAAAACCAGCAACTGTTTTCTCGTCTAAAGGTATCTCCCCCCTTAAGTTACGAAAATCGCTCGAACGGTTCTTTAGGATCCTTATTTGCGATCTACAACGTAAATATATAGAAAAAACGAATTTTAACGCTATTAAAAAAAATTAAACGAATTTTCATCACATTCTAACGATCTTCTTTCATGTTTTTTATCTTGCCCTGTTTGTCTCGTTGTGGGTGGATACGCGTATAAGCGAAAATGGAAAAACTAAAGTATTATTATTATAAATAAAGAATTTTCATAAAATTTCTATGATTATAAATATTTCGTTCTTTTATTTCTATGATTATAAATGTTTTTATTTCTTTATGATTATAAATAAAGAATTTTCATGTACTTTCGTAAAATAAAGAAAAACCAGTTTTTCTTTATTTCACGAAAGCTTGGGTACCGTCGTTGGGTACGCTCCACATGGGACATTTGTCGTCTGGGCTGACCGAGATCAATGGAGTAAGCACTGACATAAGTCGTCGGTAAGTGTACCGATCGATAAAAGGTGACTAATTAAATTGAACGATAAATGCCAAACGGGACTTTAACTCGGATCGTTTACCACGTCCTAATACCGAGGCCAATATGGATTCCCGGAATATGCCACTCTAGGTGTTTCGTCAATCATCCGGTTATCTCATTCCTAACGATGTTCTTTATCGAGAGGCGCGACCGTTCTCTGGCATTGCCGCGACAAAAGATGAGAATTTAATTCCGACACGCCGTTTTGGTTATATCGTGACGATATTGTGCGCAATTGAGAGAAAACGACGTCAGGAAGTAGCAGGCAAAAAAGTGCGCGTTGACCCGTGAAAGAATTCAGCCAGGGCTTTGACTAGGTCCCGATTATTTTTCCCTTACTCTGCTAGGGTCCTAACACGGCACTCGACCAGGTCCCTTGGAGGACGGTCACACTTTGTTGACGAGGGCCTAAAGAGGCTTATGAATCAGGGCCAGACTGGCTGCCTCAACAGAACCCGATCGAAGTCATGAAGCAATCCTATTATTACCCTATAATTATCAGCTTTATAAGTAGATACATATCATAGTCCGATTGTGTCGTGGAAAGCCCTAGTACGGAATTCATATTCAAACCCTCATGGGCCCCGAACTTTTTTATGGCTGCCCTCCTAATTTCTTTCACGGGTAGGAAACAAAGGAATATTGATGAAAATTCCAATGAAAAAACGATTCAATAATTCTAAAATAAACAATAGGACAATTAAATGTTGTATTATAATTAAAATATGACAATAATTATTCTCTTTTTTAGTCACAAGGCTTTTTAGTCACAAGGCTTATTATCTACAATTACTTTATTAAGACTTAAGTAGTAAGACTTAATACGTTATCAAGACTTTTTAGTCACAAGGCCTATTATCTACAATTACTTTTGTACGACGATAGTGCATTATAGCGTGATTAGCACGACCGAGGCCAACAAACGTTTCGCTCGGAATTCGGTTCCATTGGAAGTAATCGTGATAGAAATTAATCTACAACTTTTATATTTATATTTTAATACGTCTGTACTTACAGTTCTTCATATATTGGAAAACGATGAAATTTACATTCGCTTTTCTCGGTACGTTTATAAATGAAAACTCTACAACTTGAAATTGGTAGAAAAAACAATAATTGATCATAATTACTCTGAAATGTAAATTTTAAAAGACAACGGAAAGTAAGGAAGAATATAAGCTGAAAAAGTAAAGTATACAAAAATAGAAGAGATGACCTATTTTCGACGTGGGGTCCCAGTAAAAACGGCTACAAAAATGACAATGTTTTGCCGGTAGAGGGATGCACTTATTATCGTTTCCAGTGCTGCCGTACTTACGCTATCGGGTAATCGAGACTTTTATTCCGTTAAGTTGTCAATTGGATGTTCTCGGACTATGACCAAATTCGGCATCGTGGGGGCCCGGAATGAACAACCCCTGACCGAGTCATCTTTAAGCAGGGAAAATCTATGGCAGGTTCTTGTTCTCGTTTAAAGTTCCATTATATCATTTTCGGAGTTTTACAATTGATCGCGTATTAGAAAAATGCTTAATTACAATTTTACTCGTAGTATTAATTCCGCTAAAGTAATTGAGGGTTATTTAAATGAGATTCCAACAGATTTGGCGCAAAGTTTTTTGGTCTGTTTTTATGGTGAAAATGTTTGTGTGAATGTGTCGGAGACTACTCATTACTGCAATAAATAAAACTTATAATTCTAAATAAAGAGACTAGTAATTATGCAATAAATTAAACGTCTACCACAATTTTGACACAGTGGAATCGATTTTTAAACGGAATTTTTGACATTTTTTTCATAGTAAAGGGTATTTCGAGTATCTTTGACAAATGTTTTAGTGGGGAATATTTATAAACGACGGAGATACGGTAAATTGCACAGACCGCTGTGCAAAAAAGGTCCTTCGCGGTGACGACTCCTGATGGGGAACAAATCATCTCAAATAAAAAATCTAAATGAATTTAGTTTTTGTACCTTCTTATCTAGTCTTTAATCGAAGGATTCAATAAAATAATGATTTTTGAAATAATGGTCGCCGATCGAAAGTGATCGTCGAAATTTCGGTGAAAAAAACAATCTATTTTTCTTGACATAAAGAAAGTATGCATGGAAAAAAAATCCTTCGATTAAGGACTGCCTTTTGATATACAAAAAATGTCTGTGGAATTTGAAGCAAATCGGTTTTGTTCTTATTCAGATATATTGGTCACCGATTTTGAAAAAGTCATTCCGAGAAAAACGCGTTTAAGGTCTGAAGCCACAGTAACGGGTATAAAATCAAGTGCGAATTTAACCATTTTTTTCGTATGAAAACGTGATTCACTCATAAAATTAATTACACATCTATTTAGTATGAATATCAAGCTGTTAGAATGTTTTTTTTCGATCCACAAATTGGCCGACACTCGAAACTTCTCGAAACAGCTTTTTTCCGATCGGCGTGACGATTAACTTCAACAATTTTCACTCGATTTACTTCAAATTCAATAGTCATGTTCCTAATTACATTTTGCAGAGAAGTAGGTACGGAATTTCTGATTAATCGAAAAGTGTTCATTTTATGAGCAGTTATAACGAAATTTTGCACTGAAAATTCATTTCTTGAGGATGTTGAGTCCCAAATCGCAAATGTTAATAAAATTCTGAAAATTTGGTACGTTTTTGTATGAAGTATTTCATAGGTCGTGTAAAAATTTCACGACAATTAGAAAGCTCGTTATTGAACAATTAACATTCACAAATTAAGGATGCTGAGTCCGAAATCGCAAATGATGATAAAATTCTGAAAATTTGGTATGTTTTTGTATGAAGTATTTCAGAGATCGTGTAAAAAATTCACGACAATTAGGAAGCTCGTTATTGAACAATTAACATTCACAAATTAAATGTTGTCTTATGGAAACTGATGTAACTTTGCAATAAGTATTTTTCTTTGACCTCTCAATTTTGTAATATCTACAATATACTGAAAGCAACGGAAACAAAACGAAGTTTATTGATAATTTTGATTTATTTCTTTTAAAAATTGTTCTTAACAAAATGGTAATTTTTTAATAACGAGCTTCCTAATCGTCGTGAAATTTTAACACGACCTCTTAAATACTTCATACAAAAACATACCAAATTTCCAGAATTTTCTTATCATTTTTTATTTCAACCCTTAAGGAGGTTGAAGTAATGAGGATAGAATTCTGAAAATTTGGTATGTTTTTACATGAAGTATTCAGGAGGTCGTGTAAAAATGTCATGACGATTAAGAAGCTATTTATTGAACAATTAACATTAACATGTTTCATAGGGACATCCTTAAGTTCAAATACCTACAACTTGTGAATAAAACAATATTTTGTAAATTCCGTACGTACTTCTCTACGTATTCTAATGTAGATTGGCGAGAATTTTTGGTTTTTGTTCTAGGTAAAAAATTGTGGATGCTAAATGTCACGTCACGGAGCGCCTAAAAAAAAAGATTTAAAAAAATATTAGTAGTCGGCCATTTCGTGCATCGAAAAAAAAAAATCTAACAGCTTGATATTCATACTAGATAGATGTATAATTAACTTTATGAGTGAGTCACTTTTTCAAACGAAAAAAATTGTTAAATTCCCACATGATTTTGTACCCGTTACTGTGGCCTAAGACCTTTAAGTTTTACGTCAGGTATATACGTAGATAAAATGGACCTACGTGTAAACGCTCATCACTTCCCCAATTTTCAACGGGTCGACGTGCAATTTTCAGAGAATATTTTTGAAACGTTATATTATAAGCAACCGTTGAAAACGAAAAATCGATTTTTTGAAAAATTCCAACTAGCCGTAACCCCTTAAGGTGTGACCCCTTAAGGATCTGTAATAAGAAAAAAAAATGTTTGACTGATTTTCGTAGCCTAAATTTGAACAATTGAAAAGTAATTTTCGACGATAGCTCGTGCCGCGCTCTCAGACCGTTCGCCAGGATGGAATATCCGCGATCGTGCAGTTCCCAGAATTTCAAGAGGCGCGACTCTCGGAGCAAAAATGCGCGAGTATGCGAGAGTGGTTCGCATATCCACGACGTAACGGTGAGTCACGACTGACGTAAATCGGGCGGAATCGTCGGAGGGCACACACTCTTAAGCGATCGAGAACATTGGAAAACGGAGCAAAGTGCAAAGGAGCAAAAGGAGCAACGTTTCAATGAATCGTCACGTCAACGGATGCTGCCCGTAATACGGCCGTAATTGCGCGTCAGATGCTGCTAATACATCAAAACATCGTTTTTTTATGCCCCATCATCAAACCGGCGTTTGCTTATTTTCACATTATTTCATCACGGAGAAAAAAAATAAACTGTCAATCTGAGAAACTTCTTTGGTATTCAGATCGAAAAAAGTTAAGGGGCTATATCAGTGTGAACGCTGAAAATTTGGGTAAATCACGGGAATTTTTTGGAAGAAAAGTACTCCATTAAATGTTTCGGAAAATTGCGAATATATTTGGTTATATTTAACCTATTTTACAAAAAAATTTCATAGAAAAATATTGAGATCCAAGCGACTTATGCGCTGCCTTCGGAGGCGCCGAAAAAAAAAGTTTCTCCACTGCTGACATGATTCCGGCCGATTGAGTAGCCGAAACCGAAAAAGGAAAAAGTGTCGTTAAATTGGAAGGTATTTCCTGTACAATGACGTAGGATTTTCGAAAAATATCAAAATCTAACAAAACGGCGTAGTTATGAAAAAAACGTCTGTTTTCTTGCCTATAAAATGGTCGTTTTTTTCAATGCCAAATCGTCAATTTTCATCCAATCAAAAATATCCTACGTCATTGTAGAGTAAATATATTCAAGAGTACTCAGTTCAAATTTCAAGTCAATTGGATAATTGCTCTTTGAGTTACAATGTCAGCAAATTTGAAAAATCTCATTTCGAGAAAAACGCGTTTAAAGATTCAACTGGAGCATTTTATACCTACGAGCGGTTGCTCTTTAGAAGGCTGCCATTCGGGGAGTATTAGGGATATGGCCTTGAAATTTTTAAAAGATATTCTTGAAAGTATAAACCGTCGAAAAAGGCAAAATCGATTTTTTGAAAGTGCCACACTGGTATAGCCCCTTAATGCTCGGCCATTGAATGATACTTGTTGACCCACTAAATAAATATCGATATACTTTTATCAACTTATTCTCCGACTGTAAAAAATGTTTCTTGCAGCACTAATCAATTGAGGGAAAAAAAAAATATACACGGGATTAGCAATTTCCTTGCCAATCTCATGCAAAAACGTGAGGTTGTAATCTTACGAAACAAATATCACGATTGCAAATCGCTCCCTGTACGAGGAAGTTAAAATTACCCGGTGAGTTGTTAACAAGCGGAATAATGGGAGAAACGAGAAGTCGTTAAACTATGGTGGAACGTGGGAAAAACGAGAAACCAGAAGCGAAGGCCTCTTTTTTTGCTACACTACATAATATATTCATGCGAGTCCAATTCAATGTTACCAGGAAGTCCTGTATGAACAAAAACATTTTTGTAAATGTATCACTGTGACGTGAACAAACAATTCTTATGTACACGTTACATCTGCAATTGAAAATAAATATATACCATACGTCTGTAAAAACTTGAAGTGAATCGACGATGCATTATTCTTTCGTCATTTTCATGATGTTGGAGTTTGTAGCGTTGGAATGCAATCGAATATTTTCTTCTCAATTGCTCAATTTGTTTTATCGATTTGACGACCTCTACCCAGAGGCCTGAAAAAATGGCCAAATATCGAATTTTTTCCCTCGAAACGGTTGGTGAAAAAGAAAAGCATTTTTTTAAACACAAAGGGTATCGAGAGCTTAAAAAAGCACCAAAAAATACAGAGAAACTACAAGAAGCGGCCATTGGGAGATGACTACATTTTTTCGCGACGTTTGGTGGTGGACACTCCCCAGCTTAAACCGTCCATCCGAAATCTAAAAACCGAACGGATAATTCAGGGTAAGAATAAATACGTGTCGTTGACGATCGTATATTTTTTAAATCATTTTTTTTAATAATCGGGTGGAGAATTGAAACTCGAGCATACAAAATCTATGAAAAAATTCGTCATTTTTAAGTTACTATTGAAAAATGAAGATCGATTTTTAAAGAGTGAGATCGTCAATGACCTTTAAATGTTTCTCATCGTATCTCCTGTAAATTTGGAAAAAATCCATCGAGTGGTTGCCGAGAAATCATGTCCACCGACTTTGAAAACAGTATTTCGAGAAAAACGCGTTCAAGGCAGTCATCCCGTGTGATTGGTTCAAAAAATCGAGAACTCTTTACTAGTCTTTAGGTACAAATAAATATGAAAAAGTGAAAAAAATAAAAAAGCAAAAAAAATATATAAAATAAAAAAGCAAAAAAAAAATGTTTTCAAGTAGAATTTTTTTTTTTTATATATGGAGCTAGAAACTCGCTACGTCGTAAGCGTAATTCTATTAGAAATTCAGTATAAGAGAATCAACATATTGAGCAACTCCGATGTTTTAGGAATTCCAGTAAAATTTCCGGTTTTGGTCCGCCATATTGGATTCGCCATTTTGAATTTCTGAATTTTTAGCTCGAATTCGTAATCAGCGACCCAAAAAACGTCTCTGAATTCATTTTTTGTGTATGGTTTACCTGCTAGATTAGGGACAATTACATTTATTGTCTAAAAACGTGTTTTTTTGTACTGTAGTGATGATGAACACCCACTCAGTGCAACATAAGTCCTTAATAGTGATATTGTAGTATCAATTGACCTCCTAACATCCTAAATATACATTTACATTCGTCGTTATGGGCTAAAAAATGTTTTTATTCAAGAAAAACAGAGTGGAAGTAGGTGACATACCAGTATGTCACATACCAGTATGTCACTATGTTTCAAAGAGTTAAGAGACGCTTTGGACCATCTAGAACAAGGGGACAAATGTTTGGCACCTGTATGTACCGGGTCTGCTATCGCTGCCTGTTAAAAGCTGTAGCTCCTTCGATTTTAGGAATATTTCAATGAAATTTTCAAGAAATATAGCTAAAAGCTGATACTATCGGATGAAAATATTTTTGGAAATTTTTTTACCCACCTAGGTAGATGTGTCCCTTTAACTATGCATATCGCTGAAACACTTTTTAACACCCGTATTGGAGATCTAACTTTCAAATCAATATCAAAAGCTTTTCGATAAAAATGAATATCCGAATAAATAAATTTTGACGCATTTCAAGCACGCTTGTTTGCTGCATTAATTTCCACCGATCGAGTATATGGAACGCTCGATCGTCGCCCTTGGTTAAGGGAGCTTTCCAGTGTGAAATTTTCAAAAAATCGATTTTTTTTTTTTTGCTTTATCGAATAGTATACACCCTTCCGAATATTCCCTGAAATTTTCATGCCGAAATTCAGATTATTTCGGTTACTGTACAGCATTTCTTGGAAGAAGGCAACGGAGCGCTACAGCTACAGCGAAACTTTGAACGCGTTTTTCTCGAAACAGCATTTTTCAAAACGGTGTCCAACTTGGAGGGCAGAGTTTTAAAGCTATCGAGTTGAATTTTTCACACAATATTCTTAACGTCATTGTTTATCGTGCTATGGAAGCTTTTTTTTTTTTTGACATCTTCCTATTTTTTTGTAAAAAAAACTGCCAAAAAAAATGCTAAAATCGATACTTTTTGTTCAAACCGGCGCCATTTTTGCAAAAAAAAAAAAAAAGCCTCCATAGCACGAAAGCCAATTATATACCGATCAATAATCTTTTTGTGTTTTTTGTTTCAGATCAAAATTGTGACCCCCAACGTGGACACCACATCCAAGTGCATTTTCTGCAACAATTGTTTCATCATTTTTATAGATATTAATTAATAAATAAATCGATCTTTAAAAAATTGTTTTGTATTCTTCAATACCCAATTAATATACAAAAAAAAACCAGACCGATTAGATTATTTTTTCTTTAAAAAAAAATCGCGAAAAACAGCGATTTTTCGGGCTGTCACACTGGAAAGCTTCCTTAAGGATGTTGTGTCCAAAACTGAAAAGGTAATAAATCTTTTTTAATTTGATAGGTCATTATGTAAAACATTTGACAGGTTGTGTAAAAATTTCACGACGATTAGAAAGATGGCTACTGAGAAATTAGAATTCACAAATTACACGCAGCCTTATGGAAACTGAAGTAACTTTGCAATTATTATTTTTTTTTGTTACAAAAAATGATGCCAAAAATACAAAAAAAAAATCACTCTTGAGGAAAAACATATAAGAATATAGCGGCACGTTGCATAGACCGAAAGTAGCGGGAAACTTAAATACTCATTTTCGTTCACGGACGACGTCGTTTCTTGCACCATAAAACCACGTTTATTTTTTATATAAATGTATTTAAAAAAAACGATCATTCATAAATATTTCTTCTATTTCTTGATAACAAATAGCAAAGTGTGCTATTTGCTAATAGTATTGCAAAGTTACTTCAGTTTCCATAAGGCTGCGTGCAATATGTGGATTCTAATTTCTCAGTAGCCAGCTTCCTAATCGTCGTGAAATTTTTATACAACCTCTCCAATGTTTAACATAACGACCCATCAAATTTTTAAAATTTTATCACCATTTTCAATTTTGGACACAACATCCTTACATCCGAACAAACTCCACCCGGGCTAAGCTAAGACACCAATAAATTCAGCCCGAAGCTTTCTTCATGGGCGTGTTAATGTATAATTATAATATTAATATATTTATAGACGTAGACTTATTCACAATCTTGGCCTGCTCGACCCAAATTTTACTTTCGCCTCCACCCGCAGCACTGATGAGACATTTGCATAACCTGGCGAGACACGATATGAAAATTCTTACCCGCGATACCAATTATTAACAATATTCGGGTAATGAAATTGTGCGTTACGTCTCGAGAGGAAGTTTCATTCTGACGTCGTGGAGACTGAAATTCCAGTTTTTCTCATACGCACGCGTCTCGTGTGCGCCTCGCTAAAACCGGAGTACGGTCAGGAGATGATAGTAATTTCAATCTGTAAGTATTCAGCGAGGCTAATCAAAGCTATGTAGCGACTGGGTGGATTCCGAGTCTGCATTTCGGTCTTTCGTATCTCTCGAGCACACGCACGACACAGCCACTTAATTTTCAGTCTCGATCTCTTTTTCGTCATTTTCTCGGAATTCTCGTTTTTTTTTCTCCTTACGCACGCGCATACATACACGTGTCCCTCGCGGAGCGTCTGCGGTTCCAAAAATAGGACAGTGATTCGGAAATAATACACGGATGTTAAGAGCGTGGTAAAAATTGCCCACGGGAATAGATTAGAGGGCTGAAATGGGACGACGCTTCGAGTCACTCCCCTCGATGATTGATCGATGCGCGCGATAATGAAAAAAAAACAGCCGTTCCCCTCTTAAGGAGGGATTGTCTTTTTTTTCGCAAAATTTACCGCTTTTTGGGAATTTTTTTGTGAAGAAAGTATACAACGGAAAACTTGTGAAACTTGGCATATAGTTTTATTGATCTGTTTACTACATACAAAAAAATGTTTAAACAATTTCATCAAAAAATCCGCCTCCCACCCCCCTCGACGCGCGATGGTCCTTTTTTGATGGTGTGCACGATTACAGCCTTCACGTTCATCTTGCAACAAAAACCCAAAAAGCATTTTACTTTAGACACATATAGCTATCGTTCGATGAAGGGAAAAAATAAAATTGACGATTTGGTGACGTTTTGAACTTGAAGTAACGATTTTTCGAAAAAAATTGATCGATTTTTTGTTATAAATAAAAAAATATTAAACGTATTGCTTTTTTGCTTCATCAAACGATCAAAGGATGTCAGCTGAGCATTCTGTCCAAACTTGAAGACAATCGGTTGAATAGTTTTTGAGAAATCGTGCACACCATCAAAAAAGGACCATCGCGCGTCGAGGGGGGTGGGAGGCGGATTTTTTGATGAAATTGTTTAAACATTTTTTTGTATGTAGTAAACAGATCAATAAAACTATATGCCAAGTTTCACAAGTTTTCCGTTGTATACGTTCTTCACAAAAAAATTCCCAAAAAGCGGTAAATTTTGCGAAGAAAAGACAATCCCCCCTTAAGGATGTTAAGACCCTATGAAACATGTTAATGTTAATTGTTCAATAAATAGCTTCTTAATCGTCATGAAATTTTTACACGACGTCCTGAATACTTCATGTAAAAACATACCAAATTTTCAGAATTCTATCATCATTACTTTAACCTCCTTAAGGGTTGAAATTAAAAATGATAAGCAAATTCGGAAAATTTGGTATGTTTTTGTATGAAGTATTTAAGAGGTCGTGTTAAAATTTCACGACAATTAGGAAGCTCGTTATTAAAACATTAACATTTTGTTAAGAACAATTTTTAAAAGAAATAAAAAAAAATTTATGAATAAACTTCGTTTTGTTTCCGTTGCTTTCAGTATATTGTAGATATTACAAAATTGAGAGGTCAAAAAAATAACTTATTGCAAATTTACATCAGTTTCCATAAGACAACATTTAATTTGTGTATGTTAAGTGTTCAATAACGAGCTTCCTAATTGTCGTGAAATTTTTACACGACCTCTGAAATACTTCATACAAAAAGGTACCAAATTTTCAGAATTTTATTATCATTTGCGATTGGGGACTCAACATCCTTAAGTTTTGCTCTGTTTCAAATAACTCGAAGTTCCGAGGAAAATTAAAGTGAGAAATGCCGAACAAATTAAAAACTACGAGAGGCCAGAAAAAATGTATGATATTGAAGTTTGCATCGTTGGAACGCTCCGAAAGGTTCGTAGCCCAATTAAAAAAAAAAAAGATTTTTCATGACAATGAAAATGAGGAATTGAAAAAATTACAATAAAATTTTCGTTGCATTCCAACGTTGCAGGCTTCAACATTGTAAAAATGTATGAGAAAGGAAGAATACGAAATACCGATCGGTATTTTGCTTTTATTGATGTGTTTTGCTCATTTTTTTTTATACTGTATTTTGCCTATTTTCAAAATAATTCAAGTAAGGATCCGAACCCGATCAAGCTGAAATTTTGCACAAACCTTCGTTTTAATATTTTAAGACAACCCCTAAAGGGATTTTTGGCGACGGGCAACAGTTTTTGGGTTTAGGTTGTTTGGGTTTGTTTGGGTTGTTTGGTTCGGTTTGTTTGGGTATTTTTGTTTGGACAAAACGGAGCGCGCGATCACATATATAGGCATGAACGGAGACGTATCAGATATAGATATAGTCAACGCGCGTTAAAAAAAACTTTAAAATTCAATATCTCGAAAACTATTGCGAATCGCCAAAAATCCCCTTAGGGGTTGTCTTAAAATATTAAAAAGAAGGTTTATGCAAAATTTCAGCTCGGTCGGGGGGGGGGGGGGGCTTTTCGGAACGTTATGCAATAATTTATTTCTTCATTTTCATTATAATATTGTTATATTAACGTACTAGCTTTTACCCGTGATTTTGACCGCGTAGATTTCAGATATAAACTTTGTTTGATTTTAAACGGAGACGGTTAAGTTGATCTATTTATCTATGACTTTTTTTATTTAATTTAAATTGACGCGAGACTCTTTCTTTATGGATTTATTTTTCGAAAATATATAAATGAAGTTATAGTTACTTCCTGTAACTTCCTTTGCGTGGAATTTATGACGCCATGGGAGTGTAACTTATGCAATTTTTCAAGTCAATTTCAACCACAAAAATATGTTGTTCTATACAAAAATTTTCATCCCCTTGCAACACCTTAATGGTTGAATGTTCGAAAATACTGAAGTGCATGTTTCATTATTTCCGTTATAGAGTGTTTGCGCCGAATTAAAAGTAAAACTGCCAAAAAAAATTGTTTTCTACCCTAATTTTTCCACCCCCTTGCAACCCCTTGAGGGTTAAATTTTCGAAAATATCGAAATACGCGTTTCGTTAATTGTATTGTAGAATATTTATACCATTTTTCAAGACGATCTAACCAAAAAATGTGTTCTTCAAAACAAACTTTTCTACCCCCTTGCAACCCCTCACGGTTTGAATGTTTGGGAAATGCTGATGTACGTGTTTCATTAATTTCACAGAGGAGGATTTATGCAGAGTTTCAAGTAAAACCGATCAAGAAAATATTTTTTTCCCATACAAACTTTTACACCTCATTTCACTCCCTTAACGATTGCATTAAAAAAAATGCTTTCTTAGTGCTCTACACTCTCTAAGGAATATATGTACCAAATTTCATTTTTCAACCTTCAGTAGTTTAGGCTGTGCGTTGTCTGTCCGTCAGCTAGTCACAGCACAGTTTTATATATATAGAAGAAGACGATGGAAGATAATAAAAATATTAATATCTTCGTAACGTATAATTATTTATAATCCTGCCCTACTCGACTCAAGACTTTCCTTATAAAATTGACACGTGACTTTTCTACTCTTTTTCTTACAATTGTTAAGATGGGCTCGAATCATTGAAACTTTCGAAGTGTCAGACCAGTGCTCATGTTAATACTATTATTGTATTGTAATTTTATATTTTATATCGTAATATTGCAACCTTGTAATTTTTTAAATATTTAAAGCCGGAATTAAATAAATATTCAATAATTTCAGGGAATGTTTTTTTCTGATATTTTGGAATTTATAGTACCTCTTCAGCTTGCTAGTGTATATGAAGTTTGGATAGTGACACTTCAGACGGATAATTTTTATAGCCACAATGCAGGAAAAAAAGGATAACAATAATTTTTCCGCCAAATTTGTTCTGTAGGAAGATTTCGAAATATTTCAAACTGTTGTATTTAAAAAAAAATACAAAGTAAACTAAGAGCATGTATTTTAAAAAATCAAATTACATGCAAAATGATAATTTCGAAAGAAAATATATATATATATATAATAATAATTTTTACAATGAGCAACATCCTGAAGCCTCGTTACCTCATGATGAGCTTAGCGACGTAATGATGGAATTGTTTCATCTCTAAAAATAAAGTTATTCGGGTTCGACGACATTTCCGCCGGTTCTGAGTGATTTGACAAATCGCCAAAAATGTATGAATATTCTTTCGCGTTTGTGGAACGAATGTCTATACTGTTTTTTGCCAAAAAATAAAAAAGTAGTTGTTTTCTTGAATTTCTAAGGAACGGCTGTTGATGGCGATCGTCCGAATATAAACTAAGCATGAGGAGAGAACCGAAAAATGAGTTTATACGCATTGAAACATTCTGAATAGGCTGGGGATAAAAATGTTGGAAGGAAAAAGCATTTATAATCTCTAATTTTAAATACACAATAGAGCAGGACGATTTTGAGGATTTCAGCGACTTTGGATTATCCCAACACCATTGATCTCTTCAAAATCAACCTCTTCCTTCGTGGATATGAAATTAATTTAAAAAAATGTTTTTTTCCTTCTCAACAATGTTCCCCCGCCATATTAAGGGGTCTTCTCACTTTAGACGCTAAAGAAGGCTATTTTCATGAAGTTTTTTGATACCTTTATATTATAGATATTGATATAAAAGTTGTTACACTTAATAAATACACTTTCGGAATGAATTAAAATAATTTATTTATTTATGTAAGTTACTATTTATAGACAAAAATGGTAGTTAAAAAAATGTCCTAAAAAAATTGTAGGTCTGCGTTGTTGATGAAATCTCGGAGATGAATCATCCGAAACACAAAAATCAAACGGTTTCAGATTCAGTATGTTCATGGCTATAGCGCATATCATACGATTTTTTATATATGCAAAAATAACAAAATGGCGGACATTTTTCGAAAAAACAAAAAAAAACGAGTTTTTTCACCGTTTTTGGCAAAAAAAATTGTAAATATCAAAATTTAAAAATATCCTTGATATGCGTTATAGCTGTAAAGAATATGTGATCAAAATTTCATAAGAATCGGTTCAGTAGTTTCGAAGATTTTATCAACAAGCCGTCGAAAAACGTTGCTTCGAGAAAAACGCGTTTAAAGTTTGTTTGGGTTGCATAAATACATGAAATTTTTTTCATGTATAACAAAAGTGTATTTATTAAGTGTAACAACATTTATATCAATATCTATAACGCAAACCTATCAAAAAACTTCATAAAAATAGCCTTTTTTGGCATTTAAAATGCGAAGACCCCTTAAGGCCTTAGCCCACAGTAACGGGTATAAATTCATGTGCGAATTTGATAATTTTTTCCTATAAAAAAGTAATTCACTCATAATACTAATTACACATCTATTTAGTATGAATATCAAGCTGTTAAAAAATATATTTTTTTTGTGATGTACAAAATGGCCGACTCCTAATATTTTCTTTACAAACATTAGTATACCTAGAGAAGTACGTACGGACTGAAAAAAAAGATTGTTTTATTGAAAAGTTGAAGGTATTTGGACTGAAATGAATTTTCATTGAAAAATTTCGTTATAACTGCTCATAAAATGAAAAGCTTTGGATTAATTAGAAATTCCGTACGTACTTCTCTGCGAAATGCAATTAGGAACATAACTTTTGAATTTGAAGTAAATCGAGTGAAAATTGTTGAAGTGATTTGTCACGCCAATTGGAAAAAAGCGGTTTCGAGAAGTTTCGAGTAGTCGGCCATTTTGTGCATCAAAAATAAAAAATATATTTTATTTATACCCGTTACTGTGGCCTGAGACCTTAAGGGGTTACCCCCACTTGCGATTTTGAAAAAATCGATTTTTTTTATTGCATTTTTTTTGAAGTATAAGTATCTGAGAATATGTCCTGAAAATTTCAAGTCGATCCGAACAAAATTGACTGAGATATGAGCGTTGAAAGAGAAGAATCCGTGAATTGAAGAACTGAAATTGAAACTTTAAACGCGTTTTTCTCAAAATGGCATTTCTGAAGTCGGTGACCAGTATTACTCGAACACTAATGAACCGATCTTCTTGAAATTTTGCAGGCTTATTTAATACATAAAAATGTAGTCTTTAATCGTTCGATTTTTTTTTTCGAAAAAAAATGGCCGTTTTATAGTCAAAAAACGGCCGTTTTTTTTCGTTAAAATCGAACCATTAACTTTGACTGTTCGTCATTTTCTGAAAAATGAATATTTTTTAAAATCCTTCGATTAAAGACTAGTTTATACTTATATTTGACTAAACCCATCCGCATTTTTTTTCAGATGATCCACTTCGCCGCAATGTTGGTCACCGCAAACCATGTATATAAAAACATCATTTCATTGACGGCCATTTGCCACTAAACAATGTAATATTTTTCAATAAAAAAATTACTGAAAGTTCTTCAAGATGTGTTCTTTAAGATGGTATATTGATCAATTAATAAAGTTTTGTAGTTTTCTTTAAAAAAATTCATGAAAAAGGCCTTTTTTTGCGCTACAGGTGGGGGTAACGCCTTAATGTTGCATATCAAGGGCATTGAAGGCTGCTTCTACGAGCGTTGCAATTGCCTTCAAGGGTTCGGACAAACGCTGCGTTTTTGGTGTCCGCAACTCGAATTTGCGAGGAAGGCCATCGAGTCCCATTCTCGAACAGACATTCGAGCGAGAAAATTATTCGCGAAGCAATTTGAGAAGCTTCGTGTCCAGGGCTGATGGAGTTTCTGAAATAGTTCTTCAAAGACAGACGCGAGGGTGAGGAGAAAAAAGACCTATACCTGCAGTCATTTTCTATGCGGCATAGAGCTGGAAATAAAGCGTGGGCCAAATTGGCACTAATCTCGCGTACATCGCAGCTGATGCGAATATACGCTCGGCAAGAGGAACGCGAGAGACGCAGACCGCTTGGCACCTAATCGCATGGCGATGTGAACATACCAAGTGTTGAGTTGCATTTGCACACACGACTATATCCCTGCTTCATCTCCGTTCTCTTTCAACTCCTGACAAGCAACTAGTCACTTCCCTTCGCGCGTAACGCCGCTCTCTTCTCCATATGCCGCGCGTGCAACAACAACGAGCAGCGGGCGGTTTAAAAAATCCAGCCACGAGGCGAATGCATCTCTCGCACATGCACACGCTTAGCTTTATATTCCCCGCTCGATTCCCATGCCCCTCTCATTCTCACGATCTTTCGCTGGAATCGACCCTCGCACCCGTATTTAACGATGCAAAATATGCGTGCAAAGATCTTTTCGAACGGAATAATTGCACATTGCAGTTTCCGAAGTGGATGGAAATTGGGCTCATCATCGACGCTGGTGGACACGCGGCTGGAGGGCACATTGAAACAGGCTTAAATTGATATTAAAGGTATCCTTAACACTTTTGGGACTTCTGTCACAGGTGGCATGGGAGGACATTGAATCATTGATTTTTTTCTTCTATTGTTGCTCAAATTTGTTGTTCAACTTTATTATAGTGTTGCTGAAGTTGATTTTGATCTCAATGATAATTATCAGACCGATTGAGGGGTTATACCAGTGTGACACGTTCAAGAATATCCTGTAAAAATTTCAAGGCCGTATCTCTGATACTTCACAGTGATATTCCTGTCGGAACGACTTGCCCCCCACGCTTTGAATCTCATCCTTCCTATTAAGGCGTTACCCCCACTTGTAGCACAAAAAAGGCCTTTTTCATGAATTTTTTTAAAGAAAACTACAAAACTTTTTTAATCGATCAATATACCATCTTAAAAAACACATCTTGAAGAACTTTCAGTAATTTTTTTCATTGAAAAATATTACATTCTTTAGTGGCAAATGGCCGTCAATGAAATAATGTTTTTATATACACGGTTTGCGGTGACCAACATTGCAGCGAAGTGGATCATCTGAAAAAAAAATGCGGATGGATTTCGTCAAATATAAGTATAAACTAGTCTTTAATCGAAGGATTTTAAAAAATATTCATTTTTCACAAAATAGCGGACAGTCAAAGCTAATGGTTCGATTTTAACGAAAAAAACGGCCGTTTTTTGGCTATAAAACGGCCATTTTTTTTCGAGAAAAAAATCGAACGATCAAAGACTACATTTTTATGTATTAAACAAGCCTGCAAAATTTCAAGAAGATCGGTTCATTAGTGTTCGAGTAATCTTGGTCACCGACTTCAGAAATGCCATTTTGAGAAAAACGCGTTTAAAGTTTCAATTTCAGTTCTTCAATTGACGGTTTCTTCTCTTTCAACGCTCATATCTCAGTCAATTTTGTTCGGATCGACTTGAAATTTCCAGGACATATTCTCAGATACTTCCCGAGTCGAAATTTAGACCCTCCTTTAAACCTCCTTTCGATCCCAATTTGTCATTCAATGGAGGTTCAAGAGGTTCAAATGGAAATCTCAAAAACATGTATATCAGAACCTACTGAACCTCCAAAAGTGGCAGAAATTGGACTTTTTCACTCAACGGAGGTTTGGTAGGTTCATCTGATCCTCCTTTAAACCCTAGTGAGCCTGATTTAATGCTTACGCAAACCTACAGACCCTCTTTTAAACCTCATTTAGCCCTACTAACTCTCCTTTGACTCCTTTCACCGGTGGCTCGCAGAGCCTCCTAGCCCTCCTTTAAACCTGTTCTGACCCTACTAACCCTCCTTTAAGCCTACTTCAATATGCTGCCCTCTGCTCCCCCCCTTCTCTCCCATCCGCAGTTCACCGATATTCCAAATAAGGGATAATTATAATTAAAAAATATTTTCAGTTACACGAAATAGTTTATAGTTGTGACAATGTATGTATATGTTTCGAATTAATAAATCAATCTTATAATAAATAATGAAACATCATATTTTTAATTCATACATATAATTTATTTTTCAGATATAGCTTGACCCTACACAACCTCCTTTGGATCCAATATTTCATTTTCCTTCTGTTTTGGATTCAAAGGAGGTTCTGTAGGGTACAGATAGGACTTTAGGCCAAAACGAGGTTGTGTAGGTTCACGCAAGCCGAGCCCATAGGCCTAAAGGAGGCTCAGAAGGTTGAATAGAAGGTTCAGTAGGGCGAAAGGAGGGTTGCCAACGGTGCAAATTTCTCCATATAGGTTCAAGGAGAGTCAAAGGAGGGCGGCGGTCTGTGCGTTACAAAGGAAATAGGTTCTCGAGCATTCAAAGGAGGGTCTAAATTTCGACTCGGGTTATACTTCAAAAAAATGCAATAAAAAAATCGATTTTTTCAAAATCGCAAGTGGGGGTTACCCTTTAACCTTAAACCTTAACCTTAAATTACCCTTAAACAGTAATACTAGTATCAAATATCCATACCTCATTTATTTAAAAAAAGAACATGTTATTTATGTTTTTGAAAAATGGCGTTGTTTGGTAACTTCATTCGACGCGTTCATGATATTGGTGGCCTACATTTTGAACTTACCGAACAATGTTCTCATACAATGCACGTCAAATACATTTACTCCTGAAGCTGTTAAACCCTTACCAAAAGCGCGGCCAAGCGTGTCTACAAAATCTAGGCGACGAATAAGAAAATCAGCAACATTTACTGATACGCCTGAAGATAATGCTTTGGCTGAAGGAAAGGCAAGGAGAGAGAAGGGCAAGAGTAAGACGAAGGATAAGGGAGTAGCTAAGAGAAAGGGTAAAGTTAAACGTAAATCAACGGACGGTAAAGAACTTCCAAAACGGAGAGTCCTTCAAGACGATGCTTCTGGAAGTGATAATGAAAATAATAGCCTGGAATGGTATTGTATAATTTGCTGCGATTCCTATTCCAATTCACAACCAAGAGAACAATGGATTGAATGCATCTTGTGCAAAAATTCGGCACATTTAAGATGCTAGCATTCAGACGATGTTCATACTTACACTTGTCCGAATTGCAGTTCTGACGACGAAGGTTTTAAATAGTAATAATTATTGCCAAAGTTCACTCTATGAGACTAAACAAAGACTTATATTACTATTGTAAAATCATTGTTAGTTCATTGATCTTAATGTTATAAGTAATTCGAAATATTGAAGTCTATGAAAGTTGATTAATGTTAAAAAATATGTTATGAGTATAAAGACTGTTAATTAAGGTAAATCTCATAATAAATAAGAAGAAAAGATTTAAAAAGATTTCTTTTAATTTTTTATATTACTTAGGATTTTGTTAATTATTTGTCAAAAACAGAGATATTATGTTCTTTTTTTCAAAAAAAGACATGGATATTTGATACGAGTATTACTATTTAATCGGGAGGACGGGATTCAAAGTGTGGGCTGTGAGTTGTTTCGACAGAAATATCACTGAGAAAAAAGATGATAGGAATAAGTGTGAAGCGCGTCGCGAACTTCATACCTTTTGAACCCCGTCCTCCCCTAATAAAGATGACATTTTGATTGTAAAAGATCATCGTTAGATTAGATTTATTTATCCCACATGTCTTGCGATTGCTATGATATTAACCAGCTTACAGTGTTCAGTACATTTTTGACATTTTCGCATTCCACATAAAAAGACATGAACGCCTTTAACTACTAAGGCTATATCACGTTAAATTTCCCAAAAAGTACTCGCCCGCCCATTGCACGCCTATGATTACTAGTTTAGAGATATTTGATAAACTAATTCGCGTAGTTTTCAGCCTGCTGTGTCGAGTCCCCTGAATGCCGTTGTGTATTCTTCTAATTCTTTGACTACTTTTTCTTTCAGCGTTTCTATCCACCTGCCTCCTAGGCAATCTCCCACTACCCCCTCTCCAGTTTTCGACTCCCTCTACCCACTTATTGTTAATTTTCCTCCTTGCTTCCCTACACTGCCATACATGTTCCACCGTTTACTCTTCCTTTCCGCATACTCTGCATGTCCCATTGCTGTACCCTTTCTTCCCTACCTTCTCTAAGTTACCGTATTTCAGTCTTTCCCACTCTTCTTTTATGACACCCCTAACGTCTTCGTCTTCCCAGAAAACCTTCCTCCCCATTTTTCCTTTTATATCCTTGAAATAATTACAGAACGATTTTTCTCGTCTTCCCAAATCCTTCTGTATGTCCTGATCTCTCTTTATCTCTATTCCTTCCTTCAGAATGTCTCTGATCGCTTCATTGTCTCTATTATTCCTTATTAATTCCAGGATCCTCCCGTCCCTGCCTCCTCGATCGCTGTCTTGAACTGCCATCCAAAAAATCGTCGTTTTTAATTTAATTCCATGCATAATGCATCGAATAGTAAATTCTGTTCATCAAAATGATGTCAAAGTACCCTCTAATCTTTCCCTTAAGTTGTATGTCAATGCCTTGTCAAAGAAAACCCACAATCAAGGTTACTTTTACACTTTAACAAATATAAATGAAATTCGGGGGGGGGGGGAGGGGGAGCTGACTTTTCTTATACATTTGGTAGCCAAAGGACACTTTTACATCCAAGTGGATTTCGCCATATTTTCCGATTGACATCGTTTGACAATTTTTTAACTTAAAATTCTCGACCTGAAGTTGTTGGATCTCCCAAAAAAATATTCTTTCGTGATCCCGCGCACACATTTTGTGGGGTGCCCAAGTTGCATCCACATCTCTATAGGGATTTGTTAGGGACACAGGGAGTCTTCATTGATCCCATAAAAAACCCCTGAATGGAGATCCAATTGGATTCTACACTGTCTTTCGATGAACACCGTTTAACAATTCTTACCACGTTCGAATCGAAAATATGTGAAGAAACTCGGCGTGTTGAAACATAGCCTGCACGCTACGTGAGCGTGTACGTGTATCGTGATATTATGTCAAAGTGCAGTAAAGTAAATCACAAACGATAATTAGAGTGGATGCTCGGTAATGAGATTCGAATAGTTTTTTTAATATATACTTTTTTATTGCTTTATACTTTTTCAAGATCCACTCATTTTGTATACCTATATATTTGGTTGGGAAGATTCAACGTACAGAACGCGAAGAGACCCATCAAGAATCGCATTGGATTCTGCTCGATAATGTGGGAACCCTTTAATATTCGAATTGGCTTCGTACATTGGATTACAATGGAGAATCCCGATTTGAATCCAATGTACAAGCTTAACGTTTTACATGTATACGTATACGTATACGTTTTACATTTTCACCAAAATATTTTGGTGGAAAATCATCTCAAGGTCATGATGTCGTAGGTCGTTGGATTCGTCTGGATATCAACTACAACGTTTTGATGAAAAAAAACATGTTCCCATTTGAAAAATCATTGATGACCTTGAAAACACAAAAACTATGACCTTGACAAAAATGAATTTTTCGTCACTGTATCAAGCCTTCGAAATCACTGAAATTACCTCATGACATTTTTTTCGCCACTCTAAAGGCAACGGAGATATTGGGGTGGTCACGTGAAATGCTCCACCCTGTATTAGCATCCAGAAGATGTTAGCTATGTTGTATTACATTGCCACAATCGTAAGTACGTATACGTATTCAAGAATCTGCATCAAGGCATCGACATGCTCTGAACGTATGATGCATTTGTAAACGACATATTGAGATCAAAGTGTCTTGTACATTCATGATACTAAACGAGTTCATTGCTTTGCATCACGACATGTAGTCAATATGCAGTCAAATTTGCTTCATCCATTGTATGCACGGCGGGATGACCACGACTGTCTATCTGGGAAGTTTGTCTACAAGTTATCACTTGAAGACAAACAACAACTAGGAAGTTTGTCTTCTAGTTATCACTTGAAGGAACTTTGTCTTCAAGATATCACTTGAAGTAAGTTTGTCTTCAAGTTATCACTTGAAGGAAGTTTGTCTTCAAGTTATCACTTGAAGCAAGTTTATCTTCAAGTTATCACTCGAAGGAAGTTTGTCTTCAAGTTCTCACTTGAAAGAAGTTTGTCTTCAAGTTGTCACTTGAAGGAAATTTTTTCTCCAAGTTATCACTTGAAGGAAGTTTGTCTTCAAGTTATCACTTGAAGGAAGTTTGTCTTTAAGTTATCACTTGAAGGAAGTTTGTCTTCAAGTTATCACTTGAAGGAAGTTTGTCTTCAAGTTATCACTTGAAGGAAGTTTGTCTTCAAGTTATCACTTGAAAGAAGTTTGTCTTCAAGTTGTAACTTGAAGGAAATTTTTTCTCCAAGTTATCACTTGAAGGAAATTTTTTCTCCAAGTTATCACTTGAAGAAAGTTTGTCTTCAAGTTATCACTTGAAGGAAGTTTGTCTTCAAGTTATCACTTGAAGGAAGTTTGTCTTCGGGTTATCACTTGAAGGAAGTTTGTCTTCAAGTTATCACTTAAAGACAAACAACAAAAGACGAAAGACAAATTTATCAATAAGAATCTTAGTTTTACGTCCTGCACAGAAAATTATAGTTTTATGCTAATTTCAAGAAGTTTTCATATGTAGCGATTGCCGCTTCAGCAATGTAAACACTCTGCCGATTAATCGCCACGGCTTTCGATAACTGAGACAATGTTGGCAAACAATCTTATTAATCGTATATTAATTTATGAAAAATAAGAAAAGAAATATTCAGTCCATAATTAACATTGTCTGAAGAATCCACGGACCAGTGATCGTCATACACATATTCGCTATAGTAAAGATATGCACACACCAATAAACAGCACGTTGCTGTTGAACACAGCTGGAGGCCACCGAATTCTTGTTGAGACCATGGCGACCTCGCTCTCTTGGAAATAACATGGAGATAGGTTGAGATGCTTAAAAAATAATGATTTTGATGTTGAAGACAAAGAACACTCTGGCGCTCCGAAAAAATTTGAAGACGAAGAATTGGAGGCATTACTTCATTAAGACTCATGGCAAACGCTAGCTGAATTTGCAAAATCATTAGGAGTTGATCACTCAACAGTTTCGAAACGTTTGAAAGCATTAGGAATGATTCAAAAGCAAGGACATTGGGTGCCGTATAGCTGCGTCAACGGCAAACAAGGAAAGGTTTTTTACATTGTATCGTGACTGGCGATGAAAAATGGATACACTGCGGTAACCCTAAGCGTAGGAAATCGTGGGGTAAGCCCGGCTATGCATCAACATCGTCGGTAAAGCCGAGTGTCCATGGTTTTTAGCTTATGCTCTGCATTTGGTGGGATCAAGTGGGTGTAGTTTATTATGAGGTGCTCAAACCGAACGAAACCATCAGGGTAGATCGCTATCGACTACAACTGATGCGTTTGAGCCGAGCATTGAAGGAAAAAAGGGCGCTACGCGAGCAGAGACACGACAAAGTGATTTTGGGGCATGACAGCGCTCGGCCACATGTTGCAAAACCGGCGTAAACCTGCTTAGAAACGCTCAAATGGGAAGTCCTGTCCCACCCGCCGTATGCACCAGACATTGCCCCTTCCGATTATCAATTGTTCTGATCTATGGCACATGGCTCGGCTGAGCAGTACTTCCATTCTTATGAAGATGCCAAAAAATGGGTCGACTCTTGGGTAGCCTCAAAAGACGTGTCGATTTTCCGACGTGGAATTAAAATGCTGCTGGAAAGATGGGAAAAAGTAGTGGCTAGCGATGGACCACACCTTCAGTCACATGTTTATTATTGTTTTTTTTTTCTTTCAAATAACGCATTAATTTTCACCAAAAAAACAGTGGGCACTTCTTTAACATCCCCATATAATAGTAGATATTCTTTTGAATAGATTTGTAATGTGGACCGCTAAATAAATATCTTAGAAAATGGTTGAAGGATTTTCGTAAGCAAAGTTTTCCGAAGTAAATTAAAGGAATTCGTTTTAATTAAAAATTAAAGGAATTCAACGATGCAAACTTCAACCTCATTATTTATTGTTTTATTTACATATTGTTCGGGGTGTGTCAAAGCGTGTCAAATAGAAATACGCGAATCTTTAAAGCTTTTCCGATCGTTCGCTTTGTTCACGTTATTACTGCGCTACAAGTAGTAAGAGACTCGTTTGGTCAGACTTGGATTATCTCGATCGTAGTGCACTGCGTGAGAGGTGAGTCAAATTATACTGCGGAAGTGGAGTACAGTTTCAGCAGCGTTCGGACGTAAAATTTTCCAAAACATCGCTATTTCGTCTAAAGTAGCCTGTCAACGTACCCGCTAACATCCGTAACTCACATTTCTTTTTCCACTTTCCCTTGGGAATTAATTGCTTCATTGAGACGGCTGTAACTTTTTCTTTATACGATCGAGCCACAGTCAAGTTACTTCCGTGATCGTTGAAACACGAAAAGATCGTTTTATTTTCCTCAAATTTCGGTGAGTTACACGGAGTCTCGTGGTGTTGAAATTTGCACCGTTTGCAATAAAAATTCTTTATTATACTTTTAATGCGTTAGTTGCACCGTCTATCTCGTAATAGTTGAAAGTAGCTCATTTTTGGATTTTTTTTTCTTCAAAATTATAGAGATTGATTTCCACAAAAATTCGGTATTGGCAAAATGATCATTCAAAGAACATTAATTTTTTTGTGTGAAAAGTCATTTTTTATTTTGTGTAACAACCCGGTTACCTGCTATATAAAAAAATCAGACAGATTTCGTTAGTATATTAGTTTATCCTATGATCAATCGAAACAATTTCCGAAATATCAAATACGAAAAAATGTCGCGTGTTCTAAGTGAGAGGCATTTTTCGTTCACCAAATCAAAAGTATATATCGAAAAAAAAATCCTTCCATCAAAAACTATATTTTTTCATCTAGAGAAAGCGCTAAAAAATACAGGAATATCGATGCAGTAATTTTCGAGATATTTTTCTCGCCGCCTTTGAAAACGTACTTTCGAGAAAAAAGCGTTCAATGTTTCGAAAGACGCTCCGAGCGTTCCGACGTGCGTCAACATAACAGCCCATAAATCTGTCAATTCCGATCCGATCGCCTTGGAATTTCCAGGGAACATTTATAAGATGATATACAGTCAAAGTATATTGGTTTAAAAAAAAAGTGATTTTTCGACTTTTGCAACTAGGCATGCCCCTCAAAGCTCCGTTTTCGTTATCACCCTGCAGATTTTTGCGAGACATGAAGCATCGATTTTTAACAATAAATCTCACAAACGTCCGAGTAATTCTCGTTCTCTAACCTTGTCCCAAAAATAAAATACAATAATAATAATGATGATAAAGTTACTATTATTATTAATAAAAACTTCGAAAAAATGCATCACAATCCAACGGTGCAAACTTCAACATAGTCTCAAAGTCTATTTGAAAGGTCGGAAACATTTTTACCATATTCTAGGTTTGAAAAGCCCGATTTTTTAATTTCGTTAAATAGCCGTAAAACTTTCTCTATGAGGAAGCGAAAGCGGATAAATTCTGAGTGAATGCGCCTCTCGGTAAGTTGACCTTATTCACGAAGGTCCCTATTCCCAGTAGGGAATGCAAGAAAATGTGGTCGTAAAGATATTATCTGCGGGAGTTTACTGTATACAGGTATCGAGATAGACCGGATGCATTACAATATCGTGTATGGCGAGAGCGGCAACGTACAATCGTTTGCACGTATGTATACACATATTCGCGCAGGTGAAGCTTCATAGCCGAGTCTCTCTCTCTCTTTGGTTCTATCTTACTGAGAAATCTTGTACCGTGCGACACACAGCATAGCATCTTAACGAATGGAAAACCGAGAGCACACTCAGGTGGCGGAGAGATAAAGAAAAGTGTGGGGTTCGACGCGTCGATATATACTCGGTTAATTCCATTCTCCCCCCCCCCCTCTCTATCTCTCTCTCCCTCCCTCTCTCCCTCTTTTGCTTGTAAAAAATTGACGAAAAATTTCAGCTTACCCTAAATATCATCATAACCCAATGAATGAGAAAATAGCAAAAAATAATTATTTCCGAAGTAATGTTTCCAATAAAGTAAGGTGGTCTCTGAAAGACGAAACTTTAGATGTTCTCTATTAAATTAAATTTAATTTAATCATTTAATTTAATTATTTTAATTTTTTTAATTTTTTATTATTACTTTTTTATTATTATTATTTTTATTATTTTTATTATTTTAATCATTTAATTTAATTAATTTAATTTTATCGTTAATGATTTAATTTAATTTAATCTATTAAATTAAAAGTGACCATACTGTTACGCTTGCCAAAAGCTATGCCATTTGTTTGCATTCTGGCGACTACTACTACTACGCTGACTTGCTTAAAACTTCCTAACTTTAAATTTGCTTGTTTACTCCCTATTCGATTGGCATGAAAGGTCTTATTTTTTGTTTGTTCATTTATTTTATGTTGAGTTTGATGTAATTAAGAACATAGCAGTGTGTGTTTCGAAATGTATAAAAAATGGAGGTTTCAATAAAAGACGCTGTTTTGTAATAAATACTGTGGTTCCAGTTAGCTATGCCCTATTATTTCTACAATTGCCATCTTCATTTTCAAGGTTCCAACGTTTTTAATGAGTTTCCTATAAATATCGGAAAATATCGAAATACCGGTATACAGGATGGACCATTTAACGCGACCGCCCCAAATATCTCCGTTGCTTTTAGAGCGACGAAAAAAACGTCAAGAGGTAATTTGATTGATTTTGAAGGGTTGATACAGTGGTGAAACGTTCATTTTTCTCAAGGTCATAGTTTTTGCGTTCTCCAGGTCATCAATGATTTTTCAAATGGGAAGATATTTTTTTTTATTAAGTCGTCATAGCTGATATTCAGACGAATCCAACGACGTATGATATCATGACCTTGTGATGATTTTTCACAAAAAAATTTTGCGTTTGTTTGGGTTTGTTTTCGTCACTCTTAAGGCAACGGTAATTGGGGTGATCACGTTAAACGGTCCACCCTGTATAACAACTTGTTGATATCGAAATAATACCGGTAATAGAAAAAGCTCCGATTGCCCAAGCCCGTTTTTATAAAACGTCACGCGATTCCATTGACTCGATAGATTTTAGAAAGATTTCCAATTTCGCGAGGTCACAACGAGCATGTATCGCTAATGATTACTTTCACGGGCAAATCGACCCTCCCGAGGCAAATTCCTGTTTTCCACCGCACAAGGATGATCCGCGAAGTCTCGTAGAAAATTCACGGAGAGTAGCAAAAAGTTGGGATTCATGAATAGAATTGTTAAAACGTGGGGGGGGGGGAGAGAGAGAGAGAGAGAGAGAGAGAGAGAGAGAGAGTGAGAAAGAGAAAAAGAGAAGGAGGCACCAAACGTGCAACGGATGAAGAGTCTTGAGCCATGGAGCTGGAGATAAGTACGAGAGGCTCGCGGTTGGACTAGACAGCGTGGCATCGAGCGAGAGCCAGTGCGTCCAGTATGCCTTAATATATAAATACACACACATACAAGAGTATGCGCACGTATATGTACAGGTCCGTTCAAAAATGATGAACTTGCGCAGTTTTTAAAATGGTCTGCATCAACGGAATTCCAAATGTTATCGAATGGATTGATGAATGACAGATGTGACAAATGTACGACTAGTCCAGTTCGGGCTACCTTTTCACCGTGATGAAGAAGTTACTGCTGCGCAAATAACATACTTCACCACAAATTGGGTTCCGGATCCGGAAGACAGCCAATGGAGGCGCAACCCCCCAGCCGTGGGGACTATCCTCATTATTGGGGTCAACGCACACCGTAAAACAGCGGTGCTTCTGCACAGAGGACGAGAAACCAATTCATGAGTTGAAGAATTCATGAGTTGCAAGTTTATGATTTGCAACATTTTTTTTCTTCAAATTATACCTACTTCAATGCACATGTGTGTTATTTGTTACACGTAAGATGTGTAGTTTTAGGAATTAACGCGGGTGAATGCCATACACAACTAAGGGGGGAGGATACCTCTAGGCGAGGGAAAGAGTTTCTGATTTTTTTTAGAGGAAAGATTTCTGCACCATTTTTAAGACTTAGGATATATTTTATTACTAGTTTTGGCTGTTACGTGGTATTTTTTAAATCATTAATCTTTAATAATGGCAGCGGTACGGCACGGTTTTCTAAACTGCATTTTCAAAACTGGCGTGACGTATAGCTGAAACGCTTATCGACCGATTCTGGTGAAATTCGGTATAGAGCTTTCCTATCTTACTGTCTAAAACATGAACCTAAATGTTTTAAGAATATAAAAAACGTCTACTTTATTGCAAAGTGTAGCCACTGCTTTCGGAAAGTTCAATATTTTTGTTTCAAAGCGTACCGTTTCATCGATTTTCAACATTTCTCACTTTTTCTTGGTTCATATTCTGCGTATGATTATTGACGAAAGATAAGTTCCCTTCAGTTTTTCTTTCGGATTGATCCCGCCGACGCTACGTGTCACGCCGCCTGCCAACACCCGCCGCAACCCGTTCAGAAGTCATTTTTTAAAGATTAATTAAATAAAAAATACCATGTAACAGCCAAAAGTAGTAATAAAACGTACCTTAAGTCTCAAAAATGGCGAGGACATGTTTTCCGTAAAAAAAAAATAATAATATTTTCCCCAAAAACAACGCGGTTGTTTTGAGGGAAGTTGTAAAGTATGTAATTGGCGGCTGGGATCTTCGACCCCCTTGGCGATTCGATCTACCATTTTTCAACCAATCAACTTCCCGGGAACGGTCTCATAAGCGACAAAGAAATTGGATACAAAATTAGGAATGTTGAAGTAACTGATACGTAAATCACATCAAAACGTAGTTCTTCATTGATCCCGATAAAAAAAAAACCCACAAAATAAAAAAAAATAAAAGCGACGACTGTCTGACAGTAAGCGTTTTTCAGGCCTTGGCCAAGCTCTGGATCAGCCTGTACGCGTGTAGATATGAGAAAGAAAAAGGAACGAGAAATACAATACGAAGGAAAGTCCGATCGCGTGTAAGACCGTGCCGCGATCGAGAGCCAACGATTCTCGGGCACGTGAACCCGTGTATACGCGTATACATACGTACGATTTAATTACGAATTCGCGGTGCTACCTCGATGCAGGTATGCACATACGGTATATTTTACATAAATGATCGTCGTTGCATTACGCTAAACCGGGCTTCACTGTTGTCTCTACTTTGAGCTACGAATGCGGCAATGTTGCAAATGACAAAACATATCTACAAGTTGGTGGGCTTGTGAACTTCTCTCTCCCTCTCCCTCCCCCTGCCCCTCTCTCGCTCTCCCTCTCCCTCTCCCTCTCCCTCTCCCTCTCCCTCTCCCTCTCCCTCTCCTTGTTTCTCCTTGTTAGAATTAAATGGAGCTAAATGAGCAACCGCGTTTTAATTCAATTCACGTATCAATTAATTCAACGTTCCTAATTTTATGTCCAATTTCTTCGTCCCTCATGAGACTGTTTCCAAGAATTGAATTGTTTGAAAAATGGTAGATCTAATCGCTGAGGAGGTCGAAGATCCCAGCCGCGTCGCTTTAATGTGGAATGTCTCGTATGTATATGTGCGGATGCGTATTAAATGAGAGAAAGAGGCAGAGTGTGCTGCTTGGATTTGTCGAATCGTTCGTACTCCTAGACAGCGTGGCAGCAAGCAAACCGCTATCAATACGAATACGTGGCAGTGTGCATACACACGTACATTTTAATATATATATATATATATATATATATATATATATATATATATATATATATATATATATATATATATATTGAGTACATACACTGAAGCATATTATTACTATATAGGACAAGATATCATGTAGTGTAGTCGACTCGCGTATCGAGCAAAGGCGTAAACGTTGTACCACAAACGGATTGTGAATGCAAGATACGCATTCCAGCGTGGCAGTGCACTCGTATCGTTAATGCGCAACCTCGCATACGCTATGTCGAGTACATGCCAATGTTTGCAGTCCTGAGGGAGAAAGAGAGAGAGAAGAGGAGAGAAAGAGAAATAGAGAGGGGCCACCCCTCTGGTACAGAAAACGCGACCCCATAAATATTCATAAATTCAATCGTCCGATAAATTTTATAGAATGCCATTGTTGGCAGATGCGTTTTACCAAGCTGTTCATGGACGTAAATAAAATTTATTTTGATGAGAAAATTATGAAATCATTTTGGAAAGTAGATTCAGAACTACTTTTCGATAAAAGGATTGAGAATTCATTATGAGGGGGGAGATGCCTTTAAGCGAGGAAAAAATTTGCTGATTTTCGTGATTTTTTTTAAGGACTGACTATTTTCACCATTTTCGAGATTTAGGGTGTGTTTTGTTACGACTTTTGACGGTTACGTGGTGTTTTTTGTTTTATTATGGCGGTCATTTCATGTGAGGGGTTCAAAGATAAAAAAAGTGTTTGCACGAAATGTTTGCATTCTGCCGAAATGTCTGCACACCAGTTGTAAAAAAGCATTTTTTTGATATATCAATCATTTTTTTGGGGGTGAAGATATTATCGGAGAAGGATGATCAAAAACTCGATCGACGCGACTTTTCCAGGGCTACAATGTTCTCGGTTACACAAAAAATGTATTAATCTTTCCTAATGAATTATTGAATTAAAACTGATTTTTCAAAATTTCACCCCTAAAGTGAACTTTCCCGACTTCGGCGCTGTGTGCAAAAATAAAGGGCGGATTTTTCGGAACATTTTGTCTCATGGCGCCAACCTCGTAGAGGTTTTAGATTCACAGCAATCCATCCCCATCCCCCTCCATCCCCTAAAAAAATCGTACACCCCGATTTTTAGGCAAACTTGGCATTAACACCAGCGGCACTTACAAAATCGCCTGTCTAAAAACTAGCCGCCTTCTAATTTTTTCCGTTTCCAATATACCCCATATTAATAATAGTCAGTCACCCCATATTAATAATAAGAAATACATAAAGTTTTGGCGGAATTTCCATTCAAAATTAATATTCGATAGTATTTGACACCTAGTAATTACGTCATTAATTTTTTACAAAAAATTAATAAAATCGTGGCTGAATTTCTATTTTCAACAAATTCTGATTCAGCAGAATGGAATGTATTTTTTTTCTTGATGCAAAAATACGAGCAATGTAGTGATGTGAGTTGAAAACGAATTTTCTTTTCGAAAGAAATCTCAATGTTCTCGTAAAATTAATCAACCGGCAATTGTACCAAAGTTATTGTATTCCGAAATATTTTCAAATAGTTGTCGGACAATTGACGGTATGTATTAAGGAGCCAGTCCACTTTGAAAATTTCACAAAAATCGATTTTTTTTACTGTTTTCGAAAGTTTTTCTCGAGACAACGTTTTCAAAATCTAGCTCCATCGTATCTCTAAAACTAATAAACCGATTCTCTTGAAATTTGAACCACATATTGTAAGGATGATTCGCAAAAAGATGAGCCTCGACGATTGTAAAATTTTGATTTTTACTCTTTTTTTGCGAAAAACTGCGGAAAACGCGTCTTTTAAATACTTTTTTCGTTTTTCATCTGCCATTTTTTTATTTTTTGATGAAACTTTATATCCGAGGGTCATTTTGTAGCTGGTGTCATACTAAATCTAATGGACTTTGATTTTTTCGTTTCAGACAAGCCGTTGCCGAATTGTGATGGAGCCACCTAGCCCACTTATTTTTTAGGCGTTACGTTAAACTATAGTTTTTGTACTTGAAAATGAATAAAAATGAATTAAAATTATTTTTTAAATGTTTTTCGAGACTTTGTTTATCAAGCCCAACAACTTTTATACATACTTGTATCTTTTATAAAATCCTCCAAAAAAAAATTGCGAAAATAGCGTTTTTTGTGGCCCCAAAGTGGACTGGCCCCTTAAGTTAAAGAGGTTTTTGCAATTCGAAGGACACACATCGACAGATGTACAGCTAAATGTGAAAGGCTGGAGAGTGTCGAGGAGGGGCGAATGCACATATATCACAATGAGCATTCGCCAGACGTCCGGAGAGTTCACTTTGCATTCCGTTCACAATGTGACGAATCGCTTTGCCGCTGGCACGAAACGGACGTTTCCATCGTCGGCAGCAGCAACAGCAGCAATGTACAATAAGAAGCGGGGAATTTCGAACATTGTGAGCACGCGCACTTCTGCCTCTCGGATTTAAGCGTTTTCCAAATGGATTGTGTACGTGTCCTATTTAGATACGATCGCACGCATATTTACGTATGCTCTCCACTGTCCGCGATGTTTCGCATAAAATTTCTTTCGAGGAACACGAGCGAGCGGACATTTCTTTTGAGGTTTTTACGAACGGGTAGAGGGGACAACACTCTGGGCTCTCTCTAGGGAGTTCAAGATAATTAAGGGGTTACCCCCACTTGCGATTTTGAAAAAATCATTTTTTTTTATTGCATTTTTTTGAAGTATAAGTATCTGAGAATATGTCCTGAAAATTTCAAGTCGATCCGAACAAAATTGACTGAGATATGAGCGTTGAAAGAGAAGAATCCGTGAATTGAAGAACTGAAATTGAAACTTTAAACACGTTTTTCTCAAAATGGCATTTCTGAAGTCGGTGACCAAGATTACTCGAACACTATTGAACCGATCTGCTTGAAATTTTGCAGGCTTATTTAATACATAAAGATGTAGTCTTTATCTATCTTTATTTAAATCGTTAAAAATTTTGTTCATCTTCAATCTGCGATGCATATTGTTTTTATGAACCCAAAGTATTTTTTAAACAAACGAAAACGATTTTTCCAAAATCCTGGAGTGGTGTTATCCCGTAAATATATTCCAAAAACTATATCTCCAGAAATCTACACTGTCGTACGCATGAGCCGAATTAATTAATCAAATTTTAATTAACCGAATTAATTAACCAAATATCAAAAGTATTTTTTTTTAATCTAAAATATTACATCTGCACTTGACGTCAATAGCGTCTATTCACTCTCGATAAAAGTAGCGATTGCCGAGTCTCTCGAAGTTTCTCGACCACGAATCATTCATAATAGACGATCGGGGCTATGAAATGAGAGCTCAACGACCGTAGAGGAGAAGGGGAAGGGTGGCGAGGGGAGCGGAGGTCGAGATCTTTTCCTTCGCTCTTCCATCGTCGATGAAAATTGCCTCGACTGGATCGACGATAAGAGAAATAAGAAAAGAAAATCTTTAACGTTCTGGGTATGCATGTACATATATATCCGCGAAGAAACATCGACCAATGGCGAGCAAAATGACACAACTCACGTGATCAAACTCCGTAAAGTGACGTTGATTGCTCCTTTTCCCCGCTGGGCGTCCGCACATATATCGAGTTGTAAAAGTGAAAAGTACTTGTACGACGTGCACTTTTACGGTTGCGAATACACTTGAAGAGGTGTGTGACGTTTTGGGTTCGATGTTCGTACCGACGTTAGTCATGACGTTCAAGTTTGTATCGTTGTGATGCAATGAAAATGATTTGTTTCAAACTGAGCAAAAAATTGTGGCGGATTTACCAGGTGTAGAAGTTTGAAACCGGAATTTCCCTATAGGTTCCCTATAGGAATATTCCCGCAAGACCACTTCTGCAGCGCCGTCATCTCCCTCTAACAGCTGACGAAGATTTTCAACACACAACAACCCAAGTTCCCTACACCGGTATATTTTTCTATAACCTTAAACATGACGAGTTTTGTGCCTACAAACTATTATCTTCTATTATCATTTGAAGAAAACTGCTGCAGAATCGCATCGAATGCTTGTCGACGCTGACGGTGAACATGCTCTTGGTAAAACACTGTTTTGAGTGGTTCAAAAAATTCAAAAGTGGTGGTTTTGACGTGAGAAACGAAGAGCGTGGGAAACCACCGAAAAAGTTCGCAGACAACGAATTGCAAGCCTTATTGGATGAATATGATACTCAAAGTCAACAAGAACTCGCGGATCATTTGAATGTGACGCAGAAAGCCGTCTTCATTCGTTTTTATCATTTTCAAACAACAGACGTGTAATGTTCACTAAGAAATCCGGTTTCATACTTCTACACCTGGTAGTCTACGAAAGTTAGTGGATCCTTTGAGGATCTTTATTAAAGATTCACAACGTGAATCTGCAAGAACAGATGGTGCATGAAGGAAATTCCAGTTTCGGATCACACTGCAGGCAAAAGTTCACTTTTAACTAACGCCCGTGGTGGAAGATGGAGCTATTCTTTAGTGGCAGGGCAATCATATGGCTGAGAACGTATGGCTGAGACCTGCACCCGTGCAGAAATTTGTTGGGCAGTCCCCAGATCCAATCACATCCATATGTGATGGAATCCCTATATAGGGATTACACACGTAAGGAGACCACATTGTAATCCAATTGGATTCCGTGCTATTCCTCGATTTTCATCGTTAAAGAATTTTTTATTTGACATTCTCGATTAAATTCGTTGCATCTGCCCAAAAAAATATTCTTCCATGGTCTCGTGCACCCACTTGTTGGGGAGTCCCAAGATGCGCCGACACCTCTATAGGGAGTTGTTGGCGTCCTCATTAGGGTCCAATTGGATTCGGCACTGTTCCACCGAATCACTGATGTGATCCAAATAAATTTTCAACATATGAGTGATTCTGGCGAAATCATCATTTAGCAGGAAACCGAAACTTATTTTAAAAATACTTAATTAAAAAATTTTTAAATACTTAATGAAAAATTTAAAAACTGCAAATGACTTCAGTTCTAATCGATATAATATAATTCACTATGGATCACACTGATTTTTCAGTTTTGACAGATTTATCACGATCGAAAGAAATAGCAGGGCCAGAGGAATGATGCAAACCTTTTCCTATCAAGTTTTCATTCGTTTATCAGTGTCTTCTTCTCTTTTTTTAATGGATTTAGACTTTTACTCATATACTCATAGACCCATATACTTTTTTACTCGATTTATACTTTTTCAAGATCCACCCCTTTTGTATATATTTTGTTTAGAAAATTCAACGTGCAGAATGGAATGGAACCCACCAAGAATCGTATCGGATACTGTTCGATGATGTGGGAACCCTTTAGTATTCAAATTAGATTCGTAGATTGGATTCCAATGGGGGGTCCTGATTAAAACCCAACGTACGAGTGTAACCTTTTACTATAGGGACAAGTATGGAAATCCAATTGGATCCCTACGATACTTTCGATCGTTTTACTATAGGGCCAAGTATGAAATGCAATTGGAACCCTACCATATGACAATTGTCCTGCCAATAAACTTTAGTTGGTTCCACTACACAATCTTCTAACCGAAAGTGTTTGCGGCAAATACCATGGAGCATTGATAGTTTGGTAAGAACCGTGAACACGAATCAATCGTGAAATAGTAGGTCAATTCTCCAATGGAGAATAATTGTTACACAGTTGGGTGCCTTTGAGAATTGCAAGTGTACACGAGCAAGCCTAGGATTTCCCTGAACAAGGGGTGACACATTAGGGCTTTACGATGTTTACGATGACGAAAACTATTTTCCATTAGCTTAATTTTTTATTTAAATTACTTTTGACATTCTTTTTTCAGATTTATGTTGTAGATCTCTGATAAAAAATATTTAAAAATCGTTCGAGTGATTTTCATAACGTAAAACTACTAGACAAAAACGATTCCGTTTATCAATAAGTATAAATGTAATTGGCGTTACATTCCAACTATGCAAATTTCAACACCATTGGTGAGGCAACGAGAAACTCTCTCTCTCTCTCTCGCACCCATGACATCCGATTCTCGTCACTTTAAGGGTGATGCGTAATTATTTTTCTCTCGCTCTTTTCCCTCATTCTCAATCGGGATGTTACTCACGAATGCTACGACCGATTCCGAAGACCCTCCCCGCGAGACCTTGATCAACGAGGGCTTCTTCTCGGAAATAAGAGGGAGCGAAAAAATGAAAGGAAACTGCCCGTTTTCTCTCGCGGTTTTCTTCTCTCCTCGTCGCGCCACTTATTATCCTCGATTACAGAGATACGTAGTACGTACGCGCGTGCAGAACTCTGACGACACAACTCGCGAAGGAGAACCCAGGGTGGAGAGAGAAAATGAAGCGAGCGTTACAATTAGGTCGCGCCAGGACGACGCAAGGAGGGATGCGAATTGGTCGCGACGGGGAAGTTGCGCACGCGAGGGACAAAAAAAGTCATCCGTCCTACCCCTCACGTTTGGAGTCGCGTGGGCCTGTGTATGCGATCGCTCCATTGCCTACAACGATGAACAGATGGACGGAAAACCAATCGAGACCAGACATTGTCCACCTCTTGGATCTTGGCCATATTTCAGGCCCATCATGGAGTCTTTTTTCTTCCAAATTGCAATTTTCTTTCTTCCGAACTCCAACTTTTCCTTGCAAATCGCATTTTTTTCCTTCCATACTGCAATTTTGCCTTGCGAATCGCAATTTTTGTCTGTTAAATTGCTATTTGTTTATTTAAACCTGCAATTGTATCTTTTAGAATGCAATTTTGCTTTTCAAAAAGCAATTTGTGCTATACTTTGATATACTTTCATATTCAATTCTTTTGTTCCTAATTACAACCTTTTCTTTGAAATTGCAATTTTTCACTGCCAAAACTAGCCTCGCAAACTCGCAAATCCGGCAGTTTAGGCCTTCGCGGGAATGCAGAGTAATTATAATATAATGAAAATAATCTGTTTGACTGGAAGGACTCCTGGTGCTCTACAAACGTGCATTGTTGAAACAAACGTAAAACCGAACATTCAACTAGTTTTGCTTAAAGTTCAATAAATGTAATTAATTTCCGATGACCGTGAGACTAGTTCACTGATGTTTTATCGAGTTTCTAAGAACGGCTATTCACTGTCATATTGCACATAACATTTGACAATTAGTATCGCGTTATACGTAACAGATGAATAAAATCGTATCCGATTTTTTGCTTTTAATAAATCCCAATTCCTGAGAATTACATGTCAGGAATGCATAATTTTTTGTCGTTGCAAAAATACGACTATTGAAAGAAAATTCTATCCGGATATTCATATTTTTAATTTACTTCTAAGGCTCCTTCTTAAGGCGGGATTCTACTTTGAAACTTTGAACGGCTATATTGGATGAAAACACCCACCTGGAACACGTCGAAGGCATATTATATGGCCCAGGCATCGCTGATTGAGGGTAAGATAATTTTTTCTACGATTTATCACTCACCAAAACTTTAAACGCGTTTTGCTCGAAACGACATTTTCAAGTACCGTGGTCGTGATAACTCAAAAAGTACCGAACCGATCCTTATGAAATTTGGAACACATATTCTATATGTGTGTACCAACCGACCTAACTACAATCAACTTAAAATTTTGATTAGAACTATTTTTTTATTGCAAAAAAACACCCAAAAAAACGTATTTTTTTTTTCGTCTTTTAGCCGCCTTTTTGTTAATTTTGCACGTATATAAAATATTCTAGTTAGGTCGGTTCCTGAAGACATACTGAACATGAAACTATTTGATTTTTTTGTTTCAGACCATCCGTCGGGAAGATTTCACGACCACGGCAACGGTACCTGCTTTTCGAGGCGTTGGCTTTAAACATATTTTACGTGTACAAAAAATGAATAAAATACATTAAAAATTTTTTTTTATGTACTTAAAGAGTGTATTTATTGAACAGTTTAAACCCCATATCGATATCTTTAATAGTATTCTCAGAAAAAATTCACGAAAATAGCGTTTTTTTTTCATGGTTTCAAAGTAGAATCCCGCCTTAATGAGGTTAAAGTTGGAATCGTTAAAATGAAACAAAAATTTATATTTCTGAATCACCTTTGAATTCTTTTGGCAAATTCTGCCTATAAATATCCTACAACCATTTTTAAAGATCGTTGTTGAACAATCTACAGTATTGTATATATAAATGGATGTTGGTATATATGTTTGCGATTTGGAGACTCCGACACCATGAAAGTTGGTACATATAAGTGTTTTTTTCATGAAGACGGTTTTTATGCTATTCACTTCGTTGTAACTCGTCACTGGATGGTCACATCAACTTCTCTACGTTCAACGAATCGCTATGAAAATTGGTAGATATAGGTATTTGAGCACGGAGATTATTATCGCGCTATCCATTCTGCTCAATTGATAATGATATCATTTTAGCTTTAACCAGCCACCAGAAAGCGCTGCGGAACAACTTTTTGAAATCACATTACCACACACGCTGCGCACGTGTACAAAGCATTATGAAATTGCAGAAGCAGCGACAGCAACGACAACATTGTTTTCGTTGGAATTACAACAAAAATCATATCGACGGCAAAACTAAATAAGTTGCGATTTTTACTGTCCTCAATCTGCAATAATAACAAATACTGATTGCGACTGTGATTAGTAATTGGTGAATGACAAGGAACATCACTTTGGTGTTCTTCTCCGATTTCGTTGAAACTTTTTTATGTGGAGGAGCATCACAAACTATGGGACACGTATTTTTTTTTATCGGCGGAAACACGGTTGTAAGGGGTGATACGCACTCTCAAAAATAGGGATGTTTTTCGTCCCTCGATCAACCCTTGAGAGGGGTAAGATCGTGAGTGAAATTTTGTATGGGAGTTCCGTCGTTTGTTTAAGTGAGAACCATTAAAATTGCTGCTAAGCCTATCGGCTATAAATTCAGAATGACGTATGTCAGCGTTTAGAAAAAATCATGCCTCAAGGGGTTGGAAAGTATTTCAACAAACATTTCAAGATCCACGCGGACGAAGTCGCGGACGAAAGCTAGTAAATCTTTAGAAAAAGATGTTCTATAACAACAAAAATATGGAAAATAAAATGGTAAAAAAGAACTTTCGTTGAGTTCCAACGCTGCAACGTCTCCACCACCCTTCTCATGCCAACGCTCACTTTAACTTTACGGGAATTGTGTTCAGCCCCCTGTAGGCATCAGTTATAAAAGCGTTATTAGTTATACAATAAACGAGCTTTTACGTAGTAAATATTTTCGTGATTTTGGAATGCAAAGCAAAACTGGCCACGTTGTTATCTGGCGCTAAAGATACCCGATGGGTAAGATTCTTTAAGGGAGCTTTCCAGCGTGAAATTTTCAAAAAATCGATTTTTTTTTTTTGCTTTATCGAATAGTATACACTCTTCCGAATATTCCCTGAAATTTTCATGCCGAAATTCAGATTATTTCGGTTACTGTACAGCATTTCTTGGAAGAAGGCAACGGAGCGCTACAGCTACAGCGAAACTTTGAACGCGTTTTTCTCGAAACAGCATTTTTCAAAACGGTGTCCAACTTGGAGGGCAGAGTTTTAAAGCTATCGAGTTGAATTTTTTACACAATATTCTTAACGTCATTGTTTATCGTGCTATGGAAGCTTTTTTTTTTTTTAACATCTTCCTATTTTTTTGTAAAAAAAACTGCCAAAAAAAAGGCTAAAATCGATACTTTTTGTTCAAAACGGCGCCATTTTTGCAAAAAAAAAAAAAAAAAGCCTCCATAGCACGAAAGCCAATTATATACCGATCAATAATCTTTTTGTGTTTTTTGTTTCAGATCAAAATTGTGACCCCCAACGTGGACACCACATCCAAGTGCATTTTCTGCAACAATTGTTTCATCATTTTTATAGATATTAATTAATAAATAAATCGATCTTTAAAAAATTGTTTTGTATTCTTCAATACCCAATTAATATACAAAAAAAAAACCAGACCGATTAGATTATTTTTTCTTTAAAAAAAAAAATCGCGAAAAACAGCGATTTTTCGGGCTGTCACACTGGAAAGCTCCCTTAAGTGGAACTAGGTTATTCATAATCTAGATAGTATTTCACAAATACTGCAGAACGGATATTATAACTTCAATTTTTTCCTAATGTTTCCTAATTAACTGCATTTTCCTACAAAAATGAGTTTTCCAGACATTTCGACCGAAGTCATTCCAGGTCCATTTGATGTTCAGTAAACTGCAAGGTTCGCCAATCGAGTACAATTTTTATTCGCAATTTCCAATTATACGTCCTGACGGCGTTTGTGTGCCAACGCGACTACGTGCCAATAACTGTATTCGCCACCTGCTCGGATCCGCGAGGGATGAAGACACGAGGAAGTTGCGCAGTTACAACATAAGAAGATGTCGTCCTCTCTATAGAAAAATAGGTCCGCCATGTACAGATATAGAGATCGCATCGTGATAGGGGAAAGTTAGAGAGCGGCCGAGACATCCGGGGGTGGTGAAGCATCACGCGAACACGTTGTTTTTTACCTCCCATCAAAAGTCCCTACCACCGATACAACCCCTCGAAGGTTCATCTCCTTGTAGGACACCCGCCGTGAAAAGAGTCCGGTAAGGGGGTTTATCGGTCCTATATATTAAAGACGTTGCGTCGTCGAGCTTTCATCACAACCCCGGGAGAATTCGCATCACGCGTATCGTAAATATACATCAAGAGTGTTGTTCTTGCTTCGTCCACGATTCGTTCATCGCCATTTGTGCTTCTTGTCGAACCGGCTAAGGGTGTCTAGTAGAGATACACGCAAGGTGAGTGCACTCTCGTTATCTTCGGAAGTGAAATTCTTCACACAAACATACGAGGGAGCATCTATCTTCTTTTTATTGATTAAAAAACTCGCGTAAACAAATTCACAGATACTCGAAGAGCTTGAAAAAACGATCGTGCTCATTGTATTGGTTCCTTGACATTTTTCGTCACACCCTTACGCCTGTAGGCAAGTCGTTACAGCAACTTCGCCCCGGAGGAGAATTTCCAAGTGAAACGCAACGATAATGAGTCAATTTCGATTCTCCATTTATGTAACAAAGATCGTCCGATATCGCGAAATTTGAGATGCAGCTTTTTCGAGGATTCAAAAAAATAGTTTGAATATTTTAGAAAAATATATTGAAAGCGGAAATCGCTAGAGTGGACGCAGCCAAATTCAAATGGAAGCATCGATGATAAGCTATTTGTTCAAAAAGTCATATCTTAGAGTCCGAGTCAGTCGAAGCTTACGCTGAATTTCTCAAATTCGATGAATTGACAGTTTCATAAATTCCGCTCGGTGTCTCGAAGATTCCAAATCATCCCAAGAATATTTCCATAAAAATGGGCCCATTGAAAGAAAAATGGTTCGCCTTGATCGAAGATCGAGGAGCAGGCCGACAGGATTTTAACGTCCGCTTGTGCGCATAGCAGGAGGCTGAATATCGCATGTCTTGGGTTTGCTAAGAATCACGCCAATCTGAAGCTCTCGTTAGAAGCTCATATGACGTTTCGAGGCATGTCTCAGGTCATGGTAAATCGGCATCACCCGCATCACAAAATCGACTCTGTGCAGTACACACACGCGTACATTTGCACGGATGCATATGTGGATTATAGTACTTTGCAAGAAAGAGCGAAACAGAAAGAAAGAGACGGAACAGTCTTTTAGTGGACATGCGTCCAGCTGTCTGCTCGTTCGGTCAGCGCAATTAATTATCGCTTAATTCAACTCAATTGTCTCTCTCTTTCTCTCATTCTCGACCACACGAGTGATATCACACATCTTGAGCCTTTGCGCCTCCCGCATACGGACAAATGATGGCACATGATCTTCTTTTGTACAGCTACATACATACACTTCGTCTTCTAGAACGAAATAGAGTCCCGCAACTAATTCTTCGTATCAAGCGAATCGCGCGACGGTATCAAATCTTTATTCTCATATATATATATAGAACAGTTGGATGAGCATTCGGTTAACGAGAGAAATACACACTTGTGACTGTGGTGTCTTGATTTCACTGAACTCAACAAGCTACATGGGCAAAGGGATTTTCAGTATACTCCTTCTCGAATTTCAAGACCATGGTCGAACTTAGAACTTGAAAACCTCCATTCGTCATATGCTTCTTACACGGGGTTGAACTTTGCACCGTTAGAATGCAACAAAAGTTCGCTTAAATCTCTTATTTTCATTACTATCCAAAATGATATTTTGCAGGTAACGAGGTGCTAGATCGCTAAAGAAGAATTGTAGAAAACGTTTGCGTGATTCTCGCGGCGAAAATCTGACAATGGAAATTTGGAAAGAAAGGACAGTTTTAATTGCGTTGCAATGAAAACTGAAAATGATGCGCTGGAAATTCGATGTCATCTTCTCGGTCGAATGGCGATTTTTTTAATATACTACGAAGGATGGGTTCATGCCATTTTCTCGTTTCTGATCTGGAAGCACTCAGAAGATTTCAATTTTTCTATTTTGTTTTGCACGGAATGAGCGCCGAGGAAAATTTTGTCATAGTGGGAAATAAAAGCGGAGTAGAAATCTTGCTCCGGGTACAAGAAAGACCTGATCAGGTTCCTGATTTCTTTTTCCGGTCTTGGTCAGGATTTTTTATCGAGCCCTGGTCATTTCTGAAAGGCGATACGTGACTTCGGTCTGATCAGGGCAAAAAATCAAGGCTTGATCAGGGTAAAAAATCAAGGCCTGATCAGGGTAAAAAGTCAAGGCCTGATCAGGGTGAATAGTGAAGGCCTGACGGAGAAGAGAGAAGTTCGCTGTTGCTTCGGAAACCACCAACTCAGCTCATTCTCCATTGCGATGTTAAAAAATTATTCAAATTAAATACGATCGATTTAAATCAAGTAGGTTTTTCACTACGATCCTATTTGTTTCAAACATATTTTTTTAAATGTGCGATAGAATATTTTGTAAATCCAAAATAAATTGAAATACGTCACAGTTCTACCACAATAATTTTGTATCATAATCTGTCATTCCTTGGGCTTCTGAATGGATTTTTTCGAAGAGATAATCAGAAAGTTCGACTCGGAAATAGGTGAAATGTTGCTGAATTTTGAACCTTCGGACGGCACGAACGTTTTCATCGTTGATAAACAGCGGAAATTCTTTTTCATTTAATTCTATTTTTATTGCTACTAAAAATCATTTTTCCAGATTTAGTTCTCCCGATTCAACTTATAGCCCTCTAACAAGAATTTCACAAAAAACTTGAGTGATTTGCGTAACGTGAAAGTACCAAAAAAACAATTTCGTTAATTAAAAAAAACATTCGTTGCATTCCCACGATGCAAACTCCAACATCATGAGGCTTTCGCCGTCGGTTAATTAATGTCGAGGGAAAATGCTTCTCGAGCGATAAATTACTTAAGTTCAATCAGCCGACATCGATATAACTGAGGTTGATGAAACTGCGCTCTATCTCTTTCCTTGGAGTATGAGAGTGAAAGAGAGGAAGAGCGTGAGACAGGCGGGAAGCGCATCGACTGACACGTTCCGTACCCGCTACAGTTGCATTCGGATCTCTTTCGCAGCACGAGTTAATTTATGCACTGCGCATCGCGTTCTGCGCACCTTAACTCTAAACAGTTTATTCATATCGCGAAACGTTATACGATTTCAATTTACTTTGATCAGTGCTGAAGACAAGTTGATCCAATTGGGTAGAATTAATGAAGCATCCTTAATTAGCAGGTAAAGTTCGCTCTTTACGACATTTTAATCGCCGTATTTACATATATATATATACATGAGGTATTCCAAGTTTTTTCGGACGGCCTTAAGGCCTGATCTTCTTCAACCTTTTTCAATGTTAACGTTTTTGTATCATATATTTTAAGTACGTGGATTTTTTTTCAAATTTTTATCGGCTCGCTAACGGGGCTAACGCGGAGATACGATTTTACACATGATAACTTTTCAAATGATCGTTTCGTAGCGATCTCATTGTACGAAAAAATGTCCTCTACCAAAAAGATGCGTTTTTCTATGAACTATATTGAATTTAAAAAAAAATTTCCTTGTACTACAACACTCAAAAAAATCTTTTTTAACCCCAATGACTAAGTTGATCCCTGCTGAAATTTACACTGAATTTTCTTCCATTAGTGTAAAACAACATGTGTAAGTTTCATTCTGGGCTGGGCTTCCGTTCAGTCAATATCGTCGTCTTCAATTTAATGGGAAATTGTTTTTGTTGAATGGCTCGGTGATTTACAATTTTTAAGTAAAAATGGTAATCACTAAACTTGTAGAAAATCAAGTGCTTTACAACTTCGGTCGTTACAGTTTTTTCTCTACTATCGATATTCTTCGAATTAAACCTGAAAAAAGCGGCTATTGCATTATCTCGTTTATTGTTAACTTTAGGGCATAAACGAAGATGAAGAAACTTGTAGAGAACGACATTTTTGACAATTTTTGCTTCTGCCTTCTTTCCCCTAGAATCGATATTTAAGGTCGTACGCCAACGGTAAAAGAAAAGAACGAATGGTTCGCGAAATACTTTTTTTACGCTTCTCTTTTTTTTTTACCGTAGGCGTACAACCTTAAATATTGATTCTAGGAAAGAAAAGGTAGGGATCAAAAGTGTCGAGAATTTCATTCTCTACAAGTTTGTTTATGTTCGTTTATGCCCTAAAGTAAAAAATGAACGAGATAATGCAATAGACGATTTTTTCAGGTTTAATCCGTAAAATATCGATGGTAGAGAAAAAACTGTAACAACCAAAGTTGTGAAGCCCTCGATTTCCTACAAGTTAAGTCATTGCCATTTTTTACTTAAAAATTGTAAATCGCCGAGTTATTCAACAAAAACAATTTCCCATTAAATTTAAGACGACGATATTAACTGAACGCAAGCCTAGCCCAGAATGAAACTGACACATGTTGTTTTACATTAATAAAAGAACATTCAGCGTAAATTTCAGCAGGATCAACCTAGTCATTGGGGGTTAAAAAATTAAAAAATTAAATATGTTTCTTTTTTTTAGTGTTGTAGTAATAAGAAAATTTTGAATTTTTTTTTCAAAATAGTTAACAGAAAAACGCATCTTTTTTGTAGAGGACATTTTTTCGTACGACGAGAAGATCACTACGATACGATCATTGTTTTTATGACCCCATATTGTTTTTATGTCGCCAAAGTATATTTGAAGAAAAAAAAAACGATATTTCGAAAATCCTAGCGTGGTGTTATTCCTTAAGTCACCTTCCTATCTTTCCGATGAATATTACGGAAGTCAAAAGCCGAAACGGTTTCCCCATGCATGTGTATACGCGTGCTTTTGAGATGATTAATGCCTGTAGGATGTGGCTCGATAACGAGGGGAAAAGTTGCAAAAAGTCTCACGTGCCACTCGAGGGTCTTTCCTCAAAAGCGCCACGGATTCAGTACTCTAAATAACGTCCAGCGTAAACTGGTTTGTGTTTGGTGGGAGAGGAGATCCCGCTGATGAGACGATGATGAGGACTCTCGGTGGAGTTGCGAATGGCCCGCACACGAGCACACGGACATACACACTGCGAAGCTTCTCGAGGAGAACGCCACACCAACGATTCTTATATACACGTGACCGAAAGCTCGCGCGGTTAATGCCTGTCTAGAATTTCTGATGGACAATCTCCATTAGCTACACCCCGCGGACAATACGAACAATTCATTTGTCCTCGAAGTCTATTTTGCTACGTTGCTCCTTCACGGTGAGACATCCGTCTTGGATAGAACCACCGGTGGGAAAAAAAATCCTGTTGTGCCATTATTTTCTCACTCAATTCTCTTGTCATCTCGAGTCGAAAGTTAAATACTAACCCCTTCGTTAGTAGAATTCGACAAAAGTTAGAGAATTCGACAGAGAGAGCCCAAAATGGCAGGACATTTTTTTTATCCTGAAAACTTGTACTCTGGGGTTTTTGAGTTGGACTCAAACTGGACTACTGGACTAGAAAATGTCAAGAAGCTACAGTGAAAATTTCAAGTCAACCGATGGAAAACTCGAGACGCTACGCATACGCTCATCGTGTCTAAAAACATAGTTTCGAGAAAAACGCGCTTAATATTTTAAGTACTGTAAAATCATGGAAATTTCGTCTTTACCTTTAATCGGCGATGCCTGGACCATACGATAAAACCTTTTGAGTATCATGTTTGGCTAGTTAAGGGGCCTTTTAGGCCGATAAAAAATGCAAAAAAAATGTCCAAAGGTATATTCCCCCTTAATCCAAACCTCGCGCGGCACGGCTTTAGCGATCGTATTCTGCTAGTAAGAACTTCGAAGTCAATCCGAATCAGGATTACTCACCTGAGGATATGAGTGTCTCAATAAAAAGAAAAGAAACGCTCGATCATCCAGTCCGTTCGATTTGTCTTTTTGATTAATGGCAATTCAAACGATACTGCGCCGTTTTCCTTGCGCCGGAACTTGACATTGAAGACGATCTTTTGATGAGGTATTTTCTCAATATCGCCGAGAATCATCGCGGTATCTACAAATTGCCACGTCATATATCCGTATGCAAACGTGTCCTGTGGAGTCTTAACTTCGTGGTTTACGAAAGCGGTTCGCACCGCTCTCAAAATGATTAACCACCACACTCGACCGTTCTGCACACCTATAGACCTACAAAGTTCCTGAAGTGACTCGCAGTGAATTGAGGTACTTGCTTCAACTGGAACGAATGTAGCTGTAAGTGTTCCTTGAACAAAAAAAAATCTCGACCGGTTCTTCCATGCGGAAATAGCAGTTGCTGCTAGGCAAGTGAGCTGCCGAATGGTCACCAATCCAACAAGCAGCATCACTTTGGTGTCCTCCTCCGATTCTGTTGAAACTTTTTTATGTGGAAGAGTACTAAAAACTAGGAGATACGTATTTTTTTTTATCGGCGGAAAAACGGTTTTAAGGGGTGAAACGCACCATCGAAAATAGGGGTGTTTTTCGTTTTTCGTCGATAACGTTATCGTTCTCATCTCCAACGTATGGTGCACGAAAAAAGAAACATTGTTGCAATTTGAATTTTTTTTGTATCTCGTACCGTTAAAACGTTATCGACGAAAAACGAAAAACATCACTTCTTTGGAGGGTGCGTTTCACCGCTTAAAACCGTTTTTCCGGCGATAAAAAAAAATACGTATCTCTTAGTTTCTGATACTCTTGCACATAAAAAAGTTGCAACAAAATCGGAGGAGGACACCGAAGTGATGTTCCTTGTAAGTGACGATCGGGCGAACGTTGCTCGACGTGATAAATTGCCGAAGCCACACACCAACCGCACCTTCGTTGCTGTCGTTCCAATTATGAGTATCATTTTGTTCAACTGTCCCGTCGCTTCTTTCCCTTCGTCTTGACGATACAAGGAGACTCGCTACGAGCCCAAAATCAATCGCTGCTCGCGCACAATCTATACGATTATATTTTCTCGCTGTGTGTTCGAAGAGCCGCGCGCGATTGCCTCCGCAAGCCATGACACTCACCATTCCAGTTTTGGAACCTACGTCATTCGGTCTTGAGGCGATATATTAAATAGATACGTAAATGAAATACCCGGAAAAGTCATAGACGTACAAACCGAATTCACATGTAGCTACTATCGCGCCACAATTTTAATCGCAATGCTCGTAAAGTTAAGGACGTATCTATATGTAGCTGGAAAAAAGGCCTCGCACGCACACCCGTATCTGCTCATAATTATGAAACATACAACGGGCCGACAGTCATCGAACTCGTCACAACTTCTTCCTCGCTCTTCACTAGTGACAATGATTCTTTATGATATTGAAGTTTGCATTGTTGAAACGCGACGAAAGTTCCGGAAGTCATTTTTTGGCAGTTTTCGGCCTCCAGAATCACACAAGGCCGGAGCCTGAATTAGAACGTCCGAAAAATCGGCTTTTTATTGCTTGAATCGATAGGTCGATTCGAGAATATATTTCCAAAATTACAGAGGCCAATTGTAAATATTTTTGAAGGTACAAGGCCAAAAGCAGAGAAGCCATTGATATTTGATATTGATATTTCCTCCTATTGAAAACTTTGAAGTGCGTTTTACCAGTTTTCATTTTCACGATTTTTCCAAATTGGCGGGCGTGATAGCTAAAAAACTAAACGACCTATTGAATCAAAGCAAAGTTTATTTTCTCCAGAATGAAAATCTCTTCCAAGTGAATTTAAAAAGTCTTTGAAAAAGTCTTTTCAAATAATTTTTATAGCACGTTAAAGTGTTTTTTTAACACATTTTTTCAAACCTAAGAATAGTTATAATTTCACGATTTTTTTCAGCTCTTTCTTGATTAACCAGGAAGAAGACTATGAGAATTAAAAATGTTCACAATTGAACATGAAAAGATACCTCAATGTTTACTGGGCTCACTTGTTTTTTTCCTTCTAAACAAATTCCCGAAAAAACGCTTTTTTGGACCTTCTAATTCAGGTTCCGACCTTAAACCTTTTTCAGGATCCTTGTTAGAAATCTTCAGCGTGAATGTGTAAGAAAAATGTTTGGATGATGTTGAAAATAAGGCAATAAAAATGTGTTAATGAATTTACGTTGCGTTCCAACGATGCGAACTCCAACGTTACGATTCTTTGACCACTTCTCGTAACTAATCCATACCTGGATGCCGACAAAAAAATGCAAGTATAAACATACACGTTGGCCATTTTTTCATCCGGTTCTGACGAACCTTCGTCGATCGCTCGAAGTTGATCCGGAAAAACATCAGTTGGACGACTTTGTCAATTTGTACGAAACAGTAGCAAAATAAACTCGTATGGGAACGCAAGACAGAGTAGGGCTAAGAATAGGAAGTAATTAAAATGGATAATGGTGGCTAGTAAATGGTACAATGATAAAACAAGTGCATTTACCCCACAGTACATAAAATAGTTATATATACACACATGCATATGTGTGTCTAAATGTACGAGCGATAAAATGTCACTTTATAAATAATTACGTTGCAACGAAGACCCACAAGAGGCGAATATATATACCCATGTGAGAACACCGCGGACATGCTGAGCAATCCTGAGAATTCGTTACGGAACAGCCCGAAGGCGAGCTACTTTCCGTTCTCTGGGAGGGCTGTGGTGTGTGTGCTCTCGCGATTTTATTTATAGCCTTATCGCTCGCGCAAAAGGAAATTACCGGATGAAGAGCCTGCGTATACAACACACACACACCCATACATATATATATATATATTATAGACGGGAATGGGCAACTTTTAAGACATTCGACTTCAAGGACTGTCGTTGAAATCACCTTTTAATAATTGTAAGGTAATTTATATAAGGGTCATTTAAAAAACCGACCTGTCTGGAATATTATCGATTAATTTTAACGAAATTTAGAATTTTTCGAAATATTCTTTTTTCGTATATGTATGTGTGTGTGTATATATATATATATATGCGTGTGTGTGTGTGCGTACAGAGGTTAGGAAGGTTGATGCCAAGCCTTGGGGGGGGGGGGGGGGGGGGGGCGTACGGTTGATTCGCCATATAAAAAGCATGTTTACGATAATTTTTTTTGACGACACAGTTAATATATATATATATATATATATATATAATATATATATATTTATGTAATTTATGTAATATATATATTTATGTAATTAGTATATAATAAAAGGGCATTTGAAGAATATTTTGAAAAAGTTTTCATTAATAATTGTGCAGAAATGAGCCATTGACAGCACATTGACGCCTCGAAAAAAAGTTACATTGCGGTGAACCGCATAACTCATCACTGGATCGTCTGAACTCAAAAAAACAGAAAGATGTCATTAGTTGATAAGTTCTTTAAGATAACGTTGTAGGGTATTTTTTAATTGATTTTTTCATTTTTGGGTACACTTAGAAGTCAAAATACCGATTTTTTATTTAAAAAATCGGAAATTCTGTTATTGTAAAGTCAGTTAAAATTATTAAAAAATGTTAAACTCAACAACGTTACCTCATAATTTATGTGTAAAACGAGTGTGTAAAATTTCAAAAGGATCGGTGCAGTAGATTTTGAGCTAGAGTTCATCGACTTTGAAAATGGTAAGTGTGAAAAAAACGCGTTTGAAAAATTTCAAGGATTTCCACACTTTCGAATATACACTCTACAGTATAGACACTACAAAATAAAAAATTAAACATCAATGAACAAGCGTTTTTTTGTACACTTACACAGAATCATCGATGCCAGGCCTGTAAAGCATTCATTGGACAAAATAAAATAAAAAAAGTTCAAAGGTACCTCAAACGCGCCCCTTGAGGGGGTGATAGGTCATCGCGTTAGGAACATATCTAGCCTAGGTTACCTTAGTCCAAAGTCTAAGGATTTCGCGTTATCATCGTACGTATGATTTTTGGAATTTGTTTCAAAGTTAGGTACTAACTCATTCATAATGTTCAAACAGACAAGCATTGGTAACTAAAAACTTATTTACGTCTTGACTTAATGTGTATTCAATTCAAACACCAATCCAATCTGTATTCACACAACTAACTAAATGGAACGTGTTGAATGGCCAACTTGTCAATAAATAAAAATACCTCTCATGTTAACGCTGTTTTAAAAAAAAAAAGCATTAACATAAGAGGTAAACGAGTTAGTACCTACCCGTGAGAGAAATTAGGAGGGCAGCCATAAAAAAATTCGGGGCCCACGAGGGTTTGAATATGGAATCCCTACTAGGGCTTTCCACAACACAATCGGACTAGGCCCCGACAGGAAAATAACGGAGTTGGGTAATTTATTCAAAAAAGGTCGTAGCGAGGAAAATGATAAAGGGCACAGACGGGATTCATCAGGGCAGTGGTTGTTACAGGGCGTACAATATATTTGCAAAGTTATTTTTAAGAATTTCTAGTTTTTAGACTTACTTCCATAGATATGATATATTTGAAGTTTAAGGTATCGATAAAACACTAGATTCAGTCACTTAAAATAAACATACACGTGGAATTTTAGTATAAATAATTTGTATTCTATAAACATTCAGAATGTTTGGAAAATAAATTTCGCAATACAAAAGTAATTTTTTTTTAAAATAATGCATGCGTGCAGAAATGACAGCACACATGTACGTACAGCACCGTTTGGTTGCTTCGACATTTTTAATTGAACTAATTTCCGTTCGATGCTCGTGACGAGAAAAACAACATCCACCGAATTTTTTGAGATAATTCGCCATTCGTACAACTCTAGATGACTTTGGTGGGTACATGAATACATTTGTTTTTTTCCACACCTTTCCTTCAATGTACAAACATTCTTCAGACTCGTTACATCCGAAAATTTTGTTAATCTCCGTGACGTATCCATTACGCAAAACCACAACGTTATCTGACGCTCTCGTACCAATAAATGTGGAATGATTAAAAACAACATTATTTACAATCACTTCTCCATTTTTGAGATACTTCTGACCAATCTCGCTTGATATGTATCCACCAATAAAGTTGATAATTATAGGGCAGTAATAGGGTTGCTTCATGGCTTCGAACGGGTTCTGTTGAGACAACCAGTCGGGCCCTGATTCATAAGCTTCTTTAGGCCTGAGACCTGATCGGGTGCCATGTTAGGGCCCTTGCAGAGTAAGAGAAAAATAATCGGGGCCTACTTAAAGCCCTGGCTGAAATCTTTCACGGGTAATTGTGCGCAATTTTTCATAAATCATACTGACTATAACAACTCGAAGTCCTGAGAGCTTCGACTATGGTAACCTAGGTTAGATATGTTCCTAACGAGGTGACGTATCACTCTCTTGAGGCTTTGCATCGAGGGGTCACCTTATGCATAATTCTATTACCGATACAAGTAAAAACATCAAGTCCTTGTTTTGTATAAAACTTAAATCTACTTAAATTTACTGTAAATTTACAATTGTGCACAAACTGCAATCAGTTGGACGTTTACGTTGTTTTTCATCGGACTTCATTTTCGCGATTTATGTGGGATCTACAAAACATTTAAGCCCTCTCCGCCAACGCCTACCACGGCATCTAGCTACAATGATTTATTTGAAAAAATGCCCGAGTCGAAATTTAGACCCTCCTTTGAATGCTCGAGAACCTATTTCCTTTGTAACGCACAGACCGCCGCCCTCCTTTGACTCCCCTTGAACCTATATGGAGAAATTTGCACCGTTGGCGACCCTCCTTTAGCCCTACTGAACCTTTCATTCAACCTCCTGAGCCTCCTTTAGGCCTATGGGCTTGGCTTGCGTGAACCTACACAACCTCGTTTTGGCCTAAAGTCCTATCTGTACCCTACAGAACCTCCTTTGAAACCAAAGCAGAAGGAAAATGAAAGATTGGATCCAAAGGAGGTTCTGTAGGGTCAAGCTATATCTGAAAAATAAATTATATGTGTGAATTAAAAAGATGATGTTTGATTATTTATTATAAGATTGATTTATTAATTCCACGAACGGAATATGAAAAACTATAGTTTTAATACGTTTGTACTATAGGTATAGTACAAATATAGTAGTCGTTAATATAATCTAGTAAAGTACGCTGGTACTACATTTGTTTGTGTGTTATTCAAGTTTACCATATTTCTATATTTGCACTATAGTATAGTACAAATATAGTATACGTTAGTAGTCCAGTAAAGTACGCTGGTACTACATTTGTTTGTGTTTTCAAGTTTATTTCATTATTATAAATAAATGATATATAGTTTATCTGAAAATATTTTTTAATTATAATTATCCCTTCTTTGGAATATCGGTGAACTGCGGATGGGAGAGAAGGGGGGGGAGCGGAGGGCAGCATATTGAAGTAGGCTTAAAGGAGGGTTAGTAGGGTCAGAAGAGGTTTAAAGGAGGGCTAGGAGGCTCTGCGATCCACCGGTGAAAGGAGTCAAAGGAGAATTAGTAGGGCGAAAGGAGGTTTAAAAGAGGGTCTGTAGGTTTGCGTAAGCATTAAATCAGGCTCACTATGGTTTAAAGGAGGTTCAGATGAACCTACTAAACCTCCTTTGAGTGAAAAAGTCCAATTTCTGCCACTTTTGGAGGTTCAGTAGGTTCTGATATACATGTTTTTGAGATTTCCATTTGAACCTCTTGAACCTCCATTGAATGACAAATTGGGATCGAAAGGAGGTTTAAAGGAGGGTCTAAATTTCGACTCGGGTGAACATAGAAATACGAAAAAAGCCCTGATATACGGAACAATTATACGATTAAACGAACTTACTTAAGTGAAGTTAGATCGTAATTGTATGAAGCGCCTCTTCCGATAGATCACGCAGTAGTTCCCTTTTCCATCACGGAAATTCCACACATCTTTAAAGTCCGTGTAGAGACTTTTTTGTTTGTTACGCATGGCAACCCGGCCCTGCGAACTCATTATTTCAAAGTATTGCCGTATTTAAGGGTAATACTTCTCTGAAGTATTGGGAGATAGGTAAATACAAATGTTTAACAATATTTAACTTTATCAGGGGGGGATGTGATCTATCGGAAGAGGCGCTTCATACAATTACGATCTAACTTCACTTAAGTAAGTTCGTTTAATCGTATAATTGTATTTTGCGCCTCTTCCGATAGATCACGCAGTAGATGTTTAAAGTTCAAAATACGGCAAAGGTATGATGTAAAATTTATTTTAACACAAACAGTTGCAACTCCAAGATAACAACGGGTTATCAGCCAACAAAACATACAAAATAGCGATAACATTACAGACAACTTTTATTTTATTTTATTTTATTTTTATTTTTATTTTTATTTTTTTATTTTTTCTTATTTTTATTTTATTCTAATATCGCCTTCGCATATCCCGAACTATTTGTGGATACAGGGAGATTATAAAACCGTGCGAATGTTTGAGAATCTTTTGACCATCCGGCCGACTTTCTTATGATATCTAAATCTAAACCTTTTCGCTTTGCGGCTGACGTAGATGCGTGTCGCGTACTGTACGCCGAAAAGATATTAGTATCGATTCCACTGTTTAACAGTACTTTTTTAATCCATCGGGAAAGTGTTTGAGTACAGACTTTACGAAATGGTTTTTTCAGGGCGAGGAACAGCGAATCTTCGTTTCCTCGCAACAAACTAGTTCGCTCGACATATGATTTGAGGGTGGAAACTACACAAATGTTCCCTCGATCTTTGAATGCTGAAAAAACCAGTAGAGGTTGAGTGCGACCGCGGCCGGATGTCTTTATCGTATCCGAAATCTTTATTTCGATAGAATCACCTCTTTTGATTATATTACTGAGTTTAATCAGCGATAGTGTCTGTATGCGCTGGCCTGTCACAAGGGCAAGAAGAGTAACGAGCTTTCCGGTCAACATTTCCAGGGATAACTTGTTATTTTCGCCAAGTTTCTCTAAATAATCTAATACTACCTTAGGGTCCCATGTAAATTCATATTTACGTCTCGATGGCCGGCATTCAACAACTCCTTTGAAAAAACGCTTGACCCTTGAATCCTGGCCTACATGGGGGCCTGAGATCAGTGAGATTGCCGACCTTAAAGAGTTTAAGGATCCGTGCGATGCGCCTTGTCGAAATTCTGTACCAAGAGCAGTCAGAATATCTTCGATCGAAGGCTTGTAGAAATTGACGTTATTTTCCTTGCAAAATTTCCACCATTTTCGTAACGCACAATCATATTGTTTTAACGACCCAGTGCGCAGAGAAGCGGTCATTAAATCCAACGCCACTTCTGGAACATGATTTAGTTCGAACGCTCTCCTGATAACAACCCCGCCGCCAGGGTAAGGTCCCTCCAGAGTGGGTGCGGCTGGTTGCTAGGAGACAATAATAAATTTTTGTCGGGCGGAAAAATAATAGGCGCTTTACATAATAACGCTTGAAAGAGAGGATACCAGGGTTGAGTAGGCCACTGAGGCACTATCAGGATAATTTTTGCCTTCTCTTCTCTAATTTTTCGTAGAACTCTCAGAATTACCGAAAATGGGGGAAAAGCATAAGCCAGAGAAAAAACCCCCCATTGAATAGTGAAAGCATCTACAGCGGCACTGTCTGGATCGCGAAACCAGGAAACGAAGTGTTCGCACTTCTTGTTAATGCGCGAAGCAAATAAATCAATTTTCGGATTTCCAAACGATCTCAAAATATCCTGAAATGCATAATCTGCCAGAGAATATTCTGTCTCTTTGTGAAGTCTCCTTGATTCAAAATCAGCCTCTGCGTTTTCTTTCGTACCTATGAACGAAGCCGCGATCCTAATACTTCGCCCTTCACACCAATCCCAAATTGATTTTGCTTCGTCATTTAATTTTTTAAAACGTGTACCACCCATCCGGTTTATATAAGCGATTGCGGTGGTGTTGTCCATTCGTAACAAAATATCGACGTTTTTCAGCTCATCAGCGAAACATTTCAAACCTAAAAAGGCCGCTTTCAATTCTAAAATGTTAATATGATCTTGACTCTCTTTTTCGTTCCAGAAACCGTGTGAACGCTTTTTTCCACAGACTGCGCCCCAGCCAGACAACGAAGCGTCACTAAAAATTTCCATAGCGAATTTCAGAGGTTTAATTGAATTACTCGGAGTCTTAATAGCTGAAAGCCACCAGACAAATTCAGCCTGAAGCTCGCGACCCAGCGTCATGTTCGCATCGAAACAGTTTCCAGAATCTAAAAGAGCCAAATGACGCGCTCTCTCAAACAATTTCGTATGAGCAAACCCATAAGGGACCGCCGGACAACTTGCCACTACAGAACCCAGAAAACGAGCGAAATCGCGAATTTTGCAGTGATTCGTACGATGGAATTTTTTAATCAAACCCTCTATCTTGATTCTCTTATCTTCTGGGAGTTGTAGACGCATTTTTATTGAGTCAAACAAAAAACCAAGGTATTTACACCTCTTTGACGGTGTAGTTTGGGATTTTTCCTCATTGATCACAAAACCTAAGGACTCGATGAATTTCCTGGTTTTCAAAAGATTATTTTTGCATTCTTCATAGGATTTCCCTACTAAAAGAATATCATCCAGATAGATAACAGAAAGCACGCCTCTACTGCGCAATTTTGCCATAACTGGTTTAAGTATCTTTGTAAACACGAATGGGGCTGTCGCCAACCCAAACGGTAAACAAGTAAATTCATAAAGAGACCCGTCGAATCTGAATCTTAGTAATTTTCTATGCTTTTTTGCTATGGAGACCGCGTAATATGCGTCCTTCAAGTCGATTGTTGCGAGAAAGCAGTCCTCACTGATGAGGTTAACTGCCGTTCTACGATCTTCGAGCTTGAAATGCGAAGTAGGAACGAATTTGTTCAGCTGCTTTAAGTTCAAAACTAAACGAAAACCTCCTCCCGACTTCGGAACTGCGAACACGTCTGAGAGAAATTGACCTTGATCATCCTGAGAGGATTCTATCGCTCCTTTTTCTAACAGGACCGATACCAGGTCTTTAATTATTGCAGCTTCTTTACCAGCATTTGATCTATCCTTTGGGACAGAGTGTTGTATCGGTATCGAGGAAAAAGGAATCTCATATCCGGCTATCCAAGATAGAATACGCTTATCGGTGGTATGTCGTTTCCACTCCTCATTGAATAAGCGCAACCTACCGGCTATGGTACTCACTGGCAAATTTAGCGCCTGCGTGTTGGAGGCTGGCCTAACCTCCGCCTCGGTGAATCTCGGCGACGGGGGCTTTTCTGCTTTGGAAAGAAGCTGCGATTCTTTGCAGATGATGTCGTCTTCCTCCCGCCTAAGCCCGTTAATCCCTGACGAAAACTGCCTGAGAAGCGCCGAGGCGGGAACTTCAAGTTTTTTGACGGTTTCGTTGATGAATCCGTCCGGCGTGAACATAGATCGCGACTGGTACTTTCAAGCGCTTTTGCTGCTTTAACTCTTTCGTCGAGTTGTTTTCCGAACAAAAAACCATCCGATGTTGAAGAATTCAGCACTTCCTTGAATGAAGGACCCATGTTCGCTAGGACGAGACTTCTTCTTACCGTTGACTCGTCATGCAGAAGATCCGCCAGTAACCTTCCTGTATCACTTAAACGTTCGAGAAGAGAAAGCCTCTCTTGCGTATTGTTTAAGGCTCCAAGAAACATTTTACCAATTGCGGCAATGCAAGTTGCCACTTTTGTTTGTTTGGCCGCAATTCGCTCGTCCCTTTTAATTGCCGTTTCCGGGAGAATAGCTCTGACCTCAGGGTTTAATGCTGGCGGATCGATATATATTGCATTTTTCGGAGGCGGATATTTTTTAATCAAAAGAGATTTATCCTCTGTAGGCAAACCGTTTTTGAGGATTTCTTCCCAACGGATTGTCAGCTCCGATGGGATATCCTCATCTAGCATCCGTTCTTCCAGGATCCTTTTCCCCAACACCTCTACAATCTCAGGGTCAAGGATTGTGTCATCTGGTGAGCCCAACACCGCAGGGACAGAATTTGTACCGTTTTCAGGTAAAAACGGACAAGGCCTTACGACATCGTTGGCCTGAGATTGAGTCGGCTTCAAAGGAGCGATTTGCGAAATCTGCGCGGAACCATTCCCCGTAACATCCAAGATCGAGATCAGATCCACTGAGTTTTCTTTCTCAGCTCTATCTGATGACGAGAATCTCGATCGTCTGCGATCCGCTCTCCTTCGCCTTTTCCTTCCTTCATCCGAAGAGTCCGACTCATAACGACGTCCTGATGACAAACGATACACAATGTATCCATGGTAACCAGATTTGTGTCCCGGTACGTCAAACGAACCAGTTAAACAGGTTAAACCTGGTTTAACTTCTTTTAGAAATTATAGCCCGAGTAATAACTCTGCCTCGTATGGGTTAGAGCCCACACGAGGGGCTTGCGACGATAAACTCGCAATCCAGCGGCGGTGAGATGGATCTAAACAAACCCAAACACACTAATCTTTAAGACAATACTTACGCTTGTGCTTTCTCCGATGTCTTTTCTCGACCAAACTCTCGAGTTTCCGTATTCTTTCTTCTAGTGCCATTTTCCCATCCGTAGAGCAACTTCGAGAACTCCGAACACTCATTCTTGAATTTTCCCGAATATGATATTACGTTGCAACGTGTGGATCTTCCGACACACGAAAGAAGAATGAGTTCGCAGGGCCGGGTTGCCATGCGTAACAAACAAAAAAGTCTCTACACGGACTTTAAAGATGTGTGGAATTTCCGTGATGGAAAAGGGAACTACTGCGTGATCTATCGGAAGAGGCGCAAAATACAATTGTAATTCGTCGAATACGTTATAATTTGCCCCAAGACGTTTGATCGTATAAATCACGATGAAATTTAATGACGGCGAAATGCTTTGTGAATTTCATCGAGTTCCAGACAATGCTTGATCCCTAAAGCTTATGCGTTCTCCTTTTCCCTGACAGCGCCGACCCTTTTTTTTATATCGAGCTCGTTTCTCTCGTGACACATACGCGACGTTTACGATTAGGTTATTGACGATCGCGGGGTCGCATACGGTTCATTAAGATCGCTGAGTGTGTCGTGGCTTTGCCGCACGCGCCCGCGTCTCACAAAGCGCTTGCGATTGTAACAATTCATGTATTTTCGCGATGTCAAGAGTTTTTCAATGAACGAACATCGCACTTTAACCATTGGCCTTATTGAGAGGTGACACGCCCGTTTTAAGCCGAGAACCGATGTGGAGCCTTCGAGGTTGATTTTCAAATAAATTGATGAACATTGTTGAAAATTCACAAGCGGTTCTTCAAAATATACAAAAATGAAAATCATAGTTACCGCAATTTTTTGCTCAAAACTGTTTGATACTTGTCGCGGAGGATTGCCGATGTCAAGTGAAGAAATAAAAGTGAATCAAATAGGTGGTGATGATGATCATTATCATCACCATCATCAACATCATTGGCGTACCCAGGAAGGGTGCCCTCCCAGAAAAAATTGATTTCGAATAATTAAATTCAAATAACCGATTAATTTTAGTGGCTTCACCCAAGCAAACATCAAGAAATAATACCATGGTAAATGTAAAACGCTGCTTCGAGAATATACCATCAGCTCATGCAGTTGACGCATTTTCGAAATTCAATATGAAGAACGGGCAGGATGTCATCAAAAATTATTTTTAAATCTTAAAAATTGATACGTCAGCCTCAAAAGCTGAAGCGATGGTCATGAAATACGTACTTCCATTACAAAATTAATTAAATAAATGCTGAAAATTGAAGAAATCAAGGGGTACTGCCCTAACTTGTACAAGCTTTCAAAGCAGCAATAGTTCTTGCAGTAAGAAGAGTTTTTTCTGCCATTAAACGGATGGAAACGTGGCTCAGAAGCACGATACTTCAAGAACGATTATCTGAATACAGATAATGACATTGTTAAAAGAAAAATGCCGACCGAAAAAGTCTCGGGCCGGTTTGCAGAAAAAAACTCACTCAATTTATCAAGTGCCTACTGAAAGTAAAGTTTAAAGACTGGTAACGGATTAAAAAACGATGGAAAATAAGTTGCTTATTTTTTAAGGTATTGCAAGAGTTTGATATTAACACTTAGCATTAGAAGCCTTTTTCGCTCGAATAATTAGTGGTGAGCGAGAGTCATCTCTGGAATGCAAAGAATTGATGTTAACATGAACATGTGATTAAACCTTCATTTTTCACGTGCGTTACGTGATTATCGACTATTATGTAAATGTTATTAAAAATGAAATGATTGTGAACAAAACCAATTGTTTTGTTAGCCCCCCCCCAAATACTGTCTACATCAGTGCGTAATGATGGAATAAAAAGTAATCATTCATTCATCGTTGTCATCATCATCATCGTTTACTTGCGCGAGTCGATTCTTTCGGGATGTCAATCGATCGGATGCTGACGACCTTACGTGTGGGATCGTAATTAAACAATAACCGAACGACCATTAATGGCGAGAATAAATGTCATTGTCGTTCACCTACATGTAGGCGTATCAATATGAGGAACTGGCGAACAAAAGCGGACTTGTCCACATTACATCAGTTTTTTATCGTGTTCTTCGACCACACCCTTATTAGCTCCCAAAATATTTTGCGAGAAATCCGGCGCCAAACACCTAAAACTGCTTAAAAACTGCCTTTTCAAGCAGAAACGGACTTGTCCATGGCTAGCTGGATGAAAAAGTAGTAACAGATGACCACCGTGATGACGATGATGACATTGAATGCGATTGTTGTGAGCCTGACATGGAAGAGTTTGTGTAGCAGGATTCAAATCATAATCAAAAAAAAATTTATATTCAATTCAAAGAATCTATTTTATTGCATAACCGGATACGTCTATAAAATTTTCATTCAAAAGCGGAGTTGTCTACCATTCTCATTCAAAGTTGGACTTGACTAAAATTGAAATACAAATAAACAAATGGTCGTTAGTTCTTTTATTAAACTTAAGTCAGGTCCAGGCTTATATTTTATTAGAGCTTTCACGTACTAAAGCTAAATAGTTCTTATTCATCTCTATGTGGTTATTTTGGTTTTTGACCTCTCCTGTAAAAAAGTAATTCATGGATAAGTCCGGTTCTGCTCGCCTGCTCCTCATATAATCTCGGGTTATTCGTTTGGCTTGGCGTGTAACAAGCTTTTATATATATATAGACACACATATTTATATACACGTCTATTTATATACATATATATTAAAACGAGTCACATGAACAATTGTGCCCGTGATAATGGCACTTACACGCGGTCACATCGGAGGGTGGGCCCTGCACAAAGCGTTCACCTCTCCTCAACGCGCTTTCATCAATGCTCGCAAACACACATCGATGTGTGCATGCAGCCGAGTCTCTGGGGGGGGGGGGGGGTGCATGTACATGAGTATGCATACCCACATGTCTGCTCATATGCATATATACATATATAGCATAAAAGTGATTCTGAGGACAGTCGACTTCGAGGATTGTCCCCATACTTAAGACGAGGTAAGCACAAATGTTAAAATGTACCTGTACATAAGCGTAAGCACATTTTTATATAAACGTCATTTCAAGCAACGTCCCCAAATTCGCCGACCTGTTGACAAAATTGTCAGGATCGTTTTCAAAACAGCTAGACGTGGTGATATGTCAACGTAACATAGATACAACGTCCTCGAAGTATCCTTTCTCCATAGATATATATGGGATATTCCATGCCAATTCACCTAGCCCGTGACCCCGACGATTTTTTATTTTCCTGATTTTTTTTGTAAGATTCTACCCCAGAAAGGAGTACCCACACCAATTTTTAGATGATTATCTCTTGTCTTTCACAGGTTATAATTTTCCAAAAAATGTCAATTGCGGAAGTTTTGAAAACGTTTGAACGCTGTTAACTCCGGAACTAATTGAAATATCGACAAATGTCAATATATAACTTTTGTTCATTGTGAAGCATACTTTCGTTAAAAAAATATGGAAAACCTATCAATTATCAATGACAACGTTTTTTTTGGCTTCTTAACGGAAAACTATTTTTTTCAAAGATGATTAACATTTTATATTATTTTCAAAAAATTCCGCAAAATAGAGTGACCCACTCTGTGATTTTTAAGACTAGTCTCAGCGTGGGCAGATTTCCCCTTCTATTTTTTTCTCGAATTGATCATATTTTTTAAGAAGATTTTTGTCATTTTAATGTCCAATGATGCTATTAATGATTTTGTGATTTCCAATTCTGCTTCGACAAGCCTGAAGCGGTTTATTTTTTCTTGGTGCTGATTTTAACGGAAAAAAATATTTTTACCAAAAACATTTTTTGGAAATTTATAACTCCTAAAAAAGAAGAGATAAAAATCGAAAAATTGGTGTGGATATTCCTGTCATGGGGTACAATTTTACAAAACAAATCAGGTGAATAAAAAATGGTCGGTGTTACGGGCTAGGTGAAATGGCGTGGAGTGTCCTATATGTACACACACACGCAAAGCTGCGTGTGCACAAAGTTCGAGATACGTGTACCGTTGGGTCTGCAGCCGACGAGAGTGCCCATCGGCAGTCTGCTCTGACGCGTTGCGTGACGCTCGAAACTTTTAAACCTGTTGCGCTTGTGGATCACCTCGTGCCATACCGCCGTCTCTCGTGTTCCGTATTTTCCTAGACCTGCTTCCCGTTTTTTGTTCCTTCGTTGCGATTGTACGGTCGACAAAGCCGACGATAGTATCGGCTGACGTTAATGGTGCCGATACAGGAAATCGGGTTCGGGTCTGATCGAGAAACGTAAAGAACAGTGCGACGGATGTGGGCGCGGGGCTGGAGCACTTCTGGTGCGTTTATCCGGCCGCTTCGGCGATCGCTAAAATCGCGGCCGATTTTTCAGGCCGCTCGCGAGACGGTGCGCGAGTGCAAAATCGGCAGAACGGGCGAAAATCCGAAAGCGTAGGATAAAAAGGCCGTTAAGGTGCGGAAAAAAAATGGCGATCCCTCGTGGCCGTAATGTTGTGGTTGGAGGATAAAAGTAAATAATTTAAAAAAATAGCGATAATCGGCTTCCTTTCCGAAGGATTTTCGGTTTGACGCGCCTTCGTCATCGTGCCGATTATTTCGGCTCATCCAATCTTCTTTCCTTGCCGATTTTTTCGCTTTCTCTCTTTCTCTCTTGCTCCCTGCTTCCGTTTCGTTGTTTTTCGAGTAAATATATGTATGTATATATGTATATACATGTATGTGTACGCGTACGAAGTGATTGCGAAGCATAGTCGAAACGGAGAACGGATATTCGAAGCGTGAGAAAATCGGCTGGACGGGCCGGCGCGCTGGCATAACTGCCAGCACGACTGGCACGGATACAGACATTAAAGTCATCATCATCGGGGACGCGCGCGATGTTACTACACGATAAACCGACGACGCGTGTGTATGCAACGAAATATAGGCTCGTGTGTAAGCCACACTGTGCCGTATACGCAACGATCGAGGAGAGTCCCCGATATCAGAGTTCACTCCAACCGGGGCTTTTGTCGTGTGGTCTAGCCTCTCGTGCAAGAGAGATTGACCATTTTATGAGCTCCCCCTCTCTCTCTCTCTTGCCTCCCCCCCCCCCCCTCGCTGCCCATCTCTATCGCTCTCGGCCTCCCTCTGCCTCTGTAGAGTCGCCGGTCCGGCCAGTACCAGACAGACCTACTCGACTCGATGATTTGTCCAGGGAACCGCGCCTCCCTATATACACTGCCGGTCAAAAGTTCGAGTACACCAGTCGAAATTTCTTGCCGCACTAAAAGTTCGATAGCGGACGAAAAAATAAAGATAATCACAATTACCAAGCGGCGTTTCAAAGAGGACAAATTTACCTTTGTTTGGCCGTTTTAGAAAAATTTTTACGATTTTTTTTGGGCCCGGTACGCTTTTCTCAAAATGGCTTTTTTTCTTGCTCGTCTCAAACTGCCCGCGTAACTTCTGGCGAATTTGTTTGCTCGTTTTTTTCATGACAAACTTAAGGAGGGTAGCGAAACCTAGATTTTGGTTTTTTTTTAAAGTTTCGTACGATTTTTTTTCGTTCCAGTATTGCATTTTTAGCTAAAAAAGACACGATTTAGAAAAATGGGCGTAGTCCAATAACTATGGGGTTTCAGAGAAAATGTCAGGAAGGTAAAAAGTTGCATAGGTTCATACTGGAGCAGCTAGAATTTTTTCAGAATTGTTTTTGAATATTTTTTTTTTTACAATTGTTGGTTGGGACTTTGATGAGTGGAGAGGCTCCAGTTGGGAAGTATGGGGTCTAGGACAATTTATCAAGAAAGAAAATTTGTGTACTTTTTTATTTTCAATTAACTACAATTTTTTGAGAATTCAAATAAAATTATTTTAACAAATTTTTCAGATTTTTTTTAAAGATTATTCTAACAATTTTTCGACTAGAACTCGGTGAATCATCCTCAAATGTGTTATTGTGTCTCAAGACCTATGGTAATCAAGACCAAATATTAAAAAGAAAAGGCTTTAAACTTTTGAACTTGTTTTTTAACGCAAAAAAAATACTCAATCGCGCCTCCTAAGAGACGTAAGAGACTTGATTGACTATTTTTTTTGCGTTAAAAAAGAAGTTCAAAATTTCTAAGTTTTTTCTTTTTGATATTTGGTCTAAAATATTCTAGTCGAAAAAATTGTTAATATAATATTTTTTTCAAATTCTGAAAAAATTATAGTAAATTAAAAATGAAAAAGTAAACAAATTTTCTGTCTTTATAGATTGTCCTAGACTTCATAATTCCCAAACAGCGCCCCTCCACTCAACAGAGTCCCGACCAAAAACTGTAAAAAAAAAATTCAAAAAAAATTCTGAAAAAATGCTGGCTCCTCCAGTGTAAACGAAAGCAACTTTTTTCCCTTCTAACATTTTCTCTAAAACCCCATAGTTATTGAACTGGGCGTATTTTTCTAAAACATGTCTTTTTTAGCTAAAAATGCAATACTGGGACAAAAAAAATCGGACGCAACTTTCTAAAAAACGAAAATGTAGGTTTGGCTACCCTCTTTAAGTTTGCCATGGAAAAAACGAACAAAGAAATTCGCCAGAAGTTATGCGGGCAGTTTTAGACGTGCAAAAAAAGATTGAAAAATAGCTATTTTCAAAAAAGCGTACCGAGCCCGAAGAAAATTGTACAAAATTTTCTTAAAAAAGCACAATGAAGGTAAATATGTCCTCTTTAAAACGCCGCTTGGAAAATTTGATTATCTTTATTTTTAAGTCCGCAATCTAGCTTTTAGTGTGGCAAGAAATTTCGATTGGAGCACTCAAAGTTTTGGCCGGCAGTGTATATATAGACACGTTGAATAAGTTCGCGCTGTTTTTTCGTGAAAATGAATGCTTTATTTTTTTGAATCATTACTAATGCTTTAAAACGTTTCAAAACTGTTGTGTGATCAACGCCTAATGATTCTGAAAGTTCGGCTAGCATCTCGCATAAGTCTTCTTGAAATAATACCTTCAATTCAACACATCAAAATCATTATTTTGATGTCAAAATCAAACAATTATTATAATGCGTATAAAGCTTCTAAACCACTCTCTGCATATTGGTTTCGACCGAACACGGTCGCCGTAAGTATCAACAAGAATTCTGTGTGCTTCAGCTGCATATTTATCTTCCGAAAAATGGTGCCGTAAAATCCCCCGCAAAAACTCTTTTTTTGGCACGAAATTTGACATATCTAACACGATGAGGAAAAAGTTGTTTACACTTCAGCAAAATGCCATACACTGAATTTCAAGCTCGCTTATAGTATTTCTTTATAGATGCGTTACAATCTCGAACTACACGCACGCAGTGCCTGACAACGCCATCTGTTGGAAAACAACGAGAACTTATTCAACGTCCTAATATATGAATGCATACCTATATATATAGCGCAAAGAGAATTAGAGCCCGCAATGTCTACGCAATGTTGGCTTCTAGTGCATCTGGCTATTTCCAGGACGGTCCTCGAAGCCCAGCGTCTTCAAACGTCTTCAAACTCACTTTTTCCTATATGGATGACGTTCTATCTACACACGTGCAGAATCGACACGAGAATTGTGGCAGCCAGACCCACGCTTATCAACATACGTACTCTATATTTGATTCACTCGAAAAATCGCCAATTTTTCCACTCTGTCACCCTACACTTCGCTCGTCTCAGCAGCGGACGATCGATTTCGAGTGAGATATCCCGAGGCACTCTGACCGAGGCGAAGAAAACCAATGGTGCTTACTGATCGATCAATCGAACCGCGAATCTAAATTTAAAGAGACTTATTTTCGCCCTCGCGATATGGAGCCGATCCCGCACGAACGCGATGAATTTATGAATTTTCGTTACGTCGGCCACGAGAGTGAAATCGGTTGA
>OX632360.1:39610869-39659995 GCA_951751655.1 Ophion costatus
CCCAGCAATAAACCGTACAAAAACCCAACGTCAATTTCTAGTCGGGAAGCTCTAGGTAAAAGTAAAAAGCAAAGTTTGTAGGTCCTACCCTATAATAAAAATACAAAAATTTCAGCGGGTAGGCTGAAACTGACAAAAAACGAACCTCGGACTTTGGGCAATAAAATTAATAACGTACAAGCGCGAAAAACGTATAAGTGAAAAACGAAGAAATAAAACTTTATAACCATCTTTATGAACGGAATCTGCCGGCGCTAGAGAAATTTTACGTATAAATGATAAAAACGTACAAGTGCAAAACGTATAAACGAGGCTTCACTGTATATAGGTTATGTTCAAAAAATCTGTAGCATGATATTCGACGAAACTCTCTAATAATCACAATGATATTAATTAATTGATACAGTTTATGTGATACAACAAATAATTATAGGAATTCATTTGGTGTCTCATGCCATGTCTACGACTAAGATGCTACTGATAGCACTCGGTAGCACGATGGCAGCGTGGGTATTTATTCGATGTATTCATTCGATTATTATCATATTATATGATTGTATTTATTATCTAATTAGCTACTAATTAACTAACTAACTAATTAACGAACACTATCTATTTATTATCTAATCTTACTATTTATTCGATTCGAATGTTTATTTAACCAATTCAAATATATTTAGCATTTAAAAAAATAGGTGAAACAAATTTTGAGTGAGACGAGGAAAAAATCTATTCAATTTAAATAGATCATATTTAAAATTAATATTTATTCGGCAGTGCAATGAATTTCGGAATTTCAAGAAAATTTGTAAGATTCTTGCGCGTCGTGGCTGAGAAAAACAAATGTATTGTTTATCGTAGCAATCGCACCGACGTCGATCGGTCGACGTCTCATTTCCTGAAAGAAGAACGCATTAATTGACATTGGTACGCGTTCTTCGATGCACCGCGTAAATTATCTCCTGGAATGCTGAATCACGCATTACAATCGATTAATGTCACGGAGGATACGCGAGCTCCTCCACGTGCTGCGGAGAACCGAACGGATTTTTTCTCCAGCCCACCCCCTCGAGCTTCCGTATTCCCCGACACAGCCGTCACCGATCTCAAAAGATGAACCTCCATCATTGTTTTTTCCGCTAAATCTCTTGCGATCTATCTTTCCGAACGCTCGTGTGACTTCATGAAAGAATCCATTTTTTTCTACGGTTTTCCCAAAGCTTTTCCAAAGATCGCGATGACTCAAAACCAGTACGATTGAAACGTTTTCAAGATTCAATTTTAATAAATAATACACGATTTTGTTATAAATAAAGAAAACAAGGCGAATCGCATTGTTAAAAAATTTCATGATCGACGAAGTCTTGATTCGTAGAAACGAGTTTTGTTATTTAACACCCCAAATAAGTGGTTCCAAAGTGGCGTTTTGTCGAATCGCTTTTTCGCACCCTTAAACGATAAATTTTCCCCATTTTGTCAAATCAAAATTCAGTCTCAAAATGAAATTTCAAAAAATACCCTATTTGCTCGCTTGAAGTATAAAGTTCTTCCCTCCCTCTCTCGTGTATCATGTGTACATGTATATAGGTGGACACACTTTTCGTGGCTTTTCGACCAAAAACCGTATTGATTATTTTATTTACATTTTTTATGAACTGTTATTAATTTTATTGACATTTCATTAATTCGTTATTATTTGATTATTGAATTACAAAATTGCGAAATCTATCATTATTCGTTTGCAATTCGTTTAACTTCTTCCTCACAAACTTTTCATCGTCTGGATATTTAGTTTTGAGGCCTTAGGCCACAGTAACGGGTGTAAAACCATGTGCGAATTTGATAATTTTTTTTCGTATGAAAAGTGATTCACTCATTAAAATAATTACACATCTATTTAGTATATATATATTTAGTATATGTTTAGTATAAATATATATATTTTTTTTGGATGTACAAAATGGCCGACTACTCGAAACTTCTCGAAACAGCTTTTCTCCAATTGGCGTGATAAATAACTTCAACAATTTTCACTCGATTTAGTTCAAATTTAAAAGTTATGTTCTTAATTGCATTTCGCAGAGAAGTGCGTACGGAATTTATGATTAAGCGAAAAATTTTCATTTGATGAGCAGTTTATGAGCAGTTATAATGAAATTTTTCACTGAAAATTCATTTCTCAAGTTCAAATACCTACAACTTTTGAATAAAACAATATTTTTTAAATTCCGCGCGTACTTCTCGAGGTATTCTAATGTAGATTGACGAGAATTTTTGTTTTTTGTTCTAGGTAAAAAATTGTGGATGCTAAATGTCACGTCGCGGAGCGCCTAAAAAATAGATAACAACAGAAAATATGAGTAGTCAGCCATTTTGTACATCGAAAAAAAAAAAATTCTATCAGCTTGATATTCATACTAAATAGAAGTGTAATTAATGTTATGAGTGAGTCACGTTTTCATACGAGAAAAAAATTGTTAAATTCGCACATGATTTTATACCCGTTACTGTGGCCTAAGGCCTTAAAGTTCCACAGTTATCCAGATACACCCCATATTCGAAATCTGCACTACCTGACAAAAAGCTGTTTGGAAGCTAATTCGCGTTAAATCCCTGCCCTACTGAGTCCCTCTGAGAAGAAATTTCTATTGCCGTATCCCGAAAAATAAAACACAAGTTCATGAAAGTAAAAAAATTACAAAAAAAAAACAAATTTCGCGATCGCACCGAGGGAGTAATAAAAGTAGTGAAGAAGACACAAAAAATGCAATGAAGCACGCTTTGTCTTTCAAAAAAATAATTCGAATGATCCTTCGCTTCTGTAGCTTTTCGTCTGGGTCGAAAATTCATAAATTCAACCCATGTTTCCGACGGTAGTATGTGTATGTGTCTGTGCGTGTATATCTAACTACATATACATATATATATATATATTAAGAGTAGAAATAAATCTCCGCCGTTTTTTTAAATAAAAAATTGAACATCTATTGTCAAAGAACGGTGCCTTGTTTTATTGAAATTGAAATTGCTTGTTGAGTCACTCCTAACGTAAATGCAAGTTCTTCTTGCGCTTGGCACGAATCTTCCTTCAATGATGCTTCCAATTCGGCGTCTTCGTACACTCTCGGCCTTCCGCTACGTTCTTTGTCTTCGACGTCAAAATCACCGTTCTTAAACTTTTGAAACCACTCACGACACTTCTCTCCCTTAAAGCAGCCTCACAATATGCTTCTACAAGCAATGGATGCGCCTCACTTGCAAATTTCTTCAAGTTAAAGAAATAAATAAAAAGTCCCGAAAATGGCGCTTATTCGGCTACAGACTCGACATTTTCGCACGAAAAAAATTATGTGATGCTGAATCGTAATCCCGAAATAACTCGGTAATTATCGACGTAACAAAAAAATATTCCAGACAAAAGTTGTACGGGGTGAAAGGAGCCACCAAATGCGACCATTTTTTTTTTATTCCGGTGGAGGCCCTGACGCCCAGTGAAGGTCACCTCCATTTTTGAAAATGGAATGGTACATTTTTTTGCACCATCTTGTGGAGCACCCCAAGCCGTATAAAAAACATTAGGAGGTCAAAGTCATTCAAGGTCATTCAAGGTCACCTATTAAACACCTATTAAAATGAAATACAAATCTAAATATCTCGGATCACTATCAAATATTTGGTAGTGATCCGAGATACTTAGATTTGTATAATCGATACTGACCTTGAATGACCTTTATCAGTCGTTCAAGGTTCTTCAAGGTCACCTATCAAACACCTATCAAAATAAAATACAAATCTAAACATCTCGGAACGATGCTGAAGTTTGCATCGTTGGACTGCAACGAATTTAATTTATTTCGGCAGATTTCGCCTACAAAAATCCATCAACCATTTTTTAAGATATTTATTTTGCGATCTACATAAAAATCTATCGAAAAAAGATCGCCTATAATAATAAAAATGTGGAAAATAAATTGTAAAACGGAACTTTCGTTGCTTTCCAACGATGCAAACTTCAGCACCATCATCTCGGATCACTACCAACTATTTGGTAGTGATCCCAGATACTTATATTTGTATAATCGATACTGACCTTGAATGACCTTTATCAGTCCTTCAAGGTCATTCAAGGTCACCTATCAAACACCTATTAAAATGAAATACAAATCTAAGTACCTCGGATCACTACCAACTATTTGGTAGTGATTCCAGATATTTAGATTTGTACCATCGATACTGACCTTGAATGACCTTGAACGATTTTGACCGCCGAATGTTTTTTATGCAGTTTGAGGTGCTCCACAAGGTGGTTGAAAAAAATGTACCATTCCATTTTAAAAAGTGCACGTCACCTTCACTGCGCGTCAGCGTCTCCACCGGAATAAACAAAATTGGTCGCATTCGATGGCCGCCTTCGCACCGTACAACTTTTGTTTGGAACATTTTTTTGTGACGTTGATAATTACTGAGTTATTGCTGGTGGCAGAGATAAGATGGACACCCTGTATACGCGTGCAAACTCGCGACATGATTCAGCAAGTTTCCACGCGATCCAAGTCGAACTTTTCACTCCGTCGTAGCTTCTCGCGTAATACTTGCGTCATGCGCGGCATGTGCTCGGCGAAAGGTGATTATCGGTAGCGATTTAAAAAATCGTACGGATTCAGTGTACGATGATAATTTGGGCTTTTCGATGACGATCCAATTCCCGGAAAGTCAACTGTTAGTTCGTAATCCAAAATAGCGATCGAACTCGCGTGTCTACGGAGGCTTTGGACGACGAAGACACGAGAATATAATGCAGCACCGATCAATCGTGAAAGTCATCGACGAAGTTATATAGTCTCGATTCTTCCGCAATGGCGACATAGAGTGTGGAAACAAACAAAAAAAATTGATTTCTATCGGCATTCTTGGGAAAAACGAGTCCGTACCGTTAGGATATCGTACGATCTGTGAGTTTCACGCGATCTCTCGACTCCGTCGCCGTCAATACCGGAAAAAGTGAGAGATCACTGAAAACACACCGATGTGAGTGAGGCTGGCGTGTTATACTTTTCCGCCGCGTGGAAAATTGGCTTTTCGTGTATTCCATTCGACACCTGGTCATCGAACGATAGAATTAGTATTATTCTAATATTTATAATCATGTTTGTTATTACCATTATTATTGTTGTTACTATTATTTTTACGATTCACCATTCTTATTATCATTTACCATTATTATTACTATTACCATTTGCCATTATTATTATTACCATTCACCATTAACTATTATTATTATTACCATTTACCATCATTACTATCACCATTTACCATTATTATCACCATTCACCATTATTATTATCACCATTCTCCATTATTATTACCATTTACCATTATTATTATTACTATTACCATTAGCCATTATTATTATTACCATTCACTATTATTATTATTACCAATTACCCTTATTACTATCACCATTTACCATTATTATCACCATTCACCATTAACTATTATTATTATTACCATTTACCATCATTACTATCACCATTTACCATTATTATCACCATTCACCATTATTATTATCACCATTCTCCATTATTATTACCATTTACCATTATTATTATTACTATTACCATTAGCCATTATTATTATTACCATTCACTATTATTATTATTACCACTTACCATCATTACTATCACCACTTTACCCATTATTATCACCATTCACCATTATTAGTATTACTATCACCATTTACGCGTATCACCATTTACGATATTATCACCATTCACCATTATTATCATCACCATTCTCCATTACTATTCCCATTTACCATTATTATTATCACTATTACCATTTATCATTATTATTATTACTATTACCATTTACCATTATTGTTATTACTATTACCATTTGCCATTATTATTATTACCATTCACTATTATTATTATTATTACCATTTACCACCATTAATATCACCATTTACCATTATCATTATTACTATCACCATTTGCCATTATTATTATTATTACCATTCACTATTATTATTATTACCATTTACCATCATTACTATCACCATTAACCATTATTATCACCATTCTCCATTATTATTATTATTACCATTTACCATTATTATTATCACCATTCACCATTATTATTATTACCATTTACTATTATTGTTATTGTCATTTACTATTATTGTGATTACCATTTACTATTATTATTGTCACCACTTACCATTATTATTATTATTACTATTAATCATTATTATTATTATTACCATTGCCTATTATTATCATTATTGCCATTTGTATAATTGTCCACTACTACTCATACTTTTCACTATCACAACTATTTAGATTATTCCGTGATGTCATTTTGTTTTCCAAGCAGTGTGAGTAGTCTGTGGCGTACCATTTTACTGGTGTTGGAAAAATAATAGTGAGTCGGGCAACGTATAAGCGAGTCACTATTTGATGCTTCTTAGTTTCTTCATTGAGCCTCGAAGTTTGATCTTTGGGGCGGTCCGCCCAAATTTATACAACTGGAATCGAAAAATGCGATTTTTCATACTATGTGTATAGAAATGGATTTTGCATGTACAATGCGGTGGTATGTGTACATTAATACGCTATTGTAACCGCGAACGGCGAGTAATTGCACTTAATTGATTCGTGCTTCGTCGTTATGTGCCTTCTCCTGATATATATGTATAATATCAGAGAGAGAAAGACATACGCATAAATATGTATATAGCGAGAGGCTAAGTACCGCAACAATGACTAAATCATCTTTGGAAATTCTAATGGGACGAGCAATGCCGATACACATGAATTATGTATCTGTACATGTGTGTGCACACACACATATATGATTTAGATAATGGAGCCCATATAGATCGCTGGATTCCCTTCACTTATCGACATGTGTGCGTGAGAGACTGGCGAAAATTATGCAACTTGGTCTTTAATTCTGCGCTCTTCCAGGTGAAAATGTACGGACGAAAAAAGGATCGAGTCAAAGTGGCATTGTGACAATTTGCCAAGACTTCGTTTCGCGTATATTCGCAATACGATCGAAATTTCGAGTCTTCGAAAACTGATGAATTATCTACGGTTGAGAGAAAATAAGCACTCATCGTTGATCGTTTGTTCAACGTTGTTCTCCATGGAATGTAGAACACAGATACAGGCCTCCATTTAAGGGAGTTCCAGCCATTTTATGGAAAAAAAGAGCTATTGAAATCTTGACACTTTTTTATGACCACATTTTCTTGTGAAGAACTGCGAGTCCAGGTGAACTTTCGTTATGGTGTTGAAGTTTCCATCGTTGGTGTGCAACGAAAGTTCTCTTTTGCTTTTTTTATCTCTTTATTCCGATTGTCATCCAAAATCGTTTTTGGAACATTTAGGTTGCACATCCCTTATAAAAGGATCCTCGAAAACGTTTCAGTGATTTCGTAGCGTAATTTTTTCCTCGCATTGCAACGATGCCAACTTCGACACCATATTTTATTATCAACGAGCACAGTAAGTGAGATGAAAACTACTTTTTTCATTCCAAGTACCGAAATATTTTCTCAAAAATTATTCAGCCATTTTTTTAGGATGCTTTTAGAAGTTCGATAAAACTTGAATGTGCAGAAAAAACAAAGATATTTTATCATAACGAGAGAATGAAAAAAATGAAGACTTTTCGTTGCATTCCAACGATGCAAACTTCGAAGCCCTGCAGCAAGTACTTCCTTGATCCCGTTGAACTTGCATTTTTTCAATTCGATGTCCATGAAACTTCTATCTACATAATATTGTTTGAGCACTCTCGTGAATTCAAAGAAGGGGGGGTGAAAGATAATGAGAGAAAGAGAGACAGAGAGAGAGAAAGATAAAGACATGACATCATTTTAACGCTAACTTGTGTTTCCATAGTTTTCCTTACACGTCCGTAAATGCAAATAGTATAAAATTAAACGGGAGGACGAATCCGGCGTAAAACTTCCGTCGATGATGAGCAACGGAAACTATACGAGAGCCTTGAATTAATGATACGCTTGCTTCGCGTCTATACGAGAACGTAACTATGTAGACGCGAGTTAAATGCACTTTGACGCGAACTCGGGGAAGATTACGTTCTTTACGATCTTTTCAGAGATCTTCCACGGGACGTGATGACTGTTCGCGCGGCTCTCCATTGACTTCGGTAGCTTTCTACAGAACTAGTTTTCCACTTTGTGAAAAGCTGCGACGTGCACACCGTAGGGGAGTTGTGCTTGATGACATACTTTTCCTTTTACGATATTGTGAATATTTAAATAAATGACGTATGAATTCAAAGTCATGCATATATCTATAAAGGTTTATTATTAGAATGAAATAGACGCAGTTTCAGGATATAAGTTACTTAAATGAAAAATATGCAAACAAAAAAACCACATGTAGGTCGACATGTGTAAGATGACATACTTCAGTCTAACAAGGAACATCACTTTGGTGTCCTCCTCCGATTTTGTTGAAACGTTTTGATGTGGAAGAGTATCAAAAACGAAGAGAGACACGTTTTTTTTTATCGGCGGAAAAACGGTTTTAAGGGGTGAAACGCACCCTCGAAAAGAGGGGTGTTTTTCGTCTTTCGTCGATAGCGTTATCGTTCTCATCTCCAATGTATATTACACGGAAAAATAAACATTGTTGCAATTTGAAATTTTTTTATATCTCGCACCGTTAAAACGTTATCGACGAAAAACGAAAAACATCCCCATTTTTGAGGGAGCGTTTCCCCCTTTAAAACCGTTTTTCCGCCGAGAAAAGAAAATACGTGTCTCTTAATTTTTTATACTCTATCCATTACCAAATTACTTTTGTTGATATACAGAGGACAAGCAAAATAAAATAAAATTAACGTCGGCGTTGTACTTTAAATATTAATAATTTACCGTGATAATATGATTAAATTTATTGTAATTATATCCTCCATTGTATCAGCATATAATTTTCGTCAACCATCATAATTTATTCTTTGCGATAGCATTGTCAGACGTCGATTATTGTTGAAGAAAATAATATTATAATAAAACGGAACATACAATTACAATAAATTTAGCCATATTATTAGATTTAATTATTAATATCTTCCACGACGCAAAAAGTATCATTTAACAATAGGTCGGAATTTAATATTCAAGAAATGTCAATGTTCTGCTGAGGAAAAGATTTAGTGATATCCCTGGTCTGTTCCATGAAAGGACCCGGTTAGGTAAATCGGATGAGGCAAGCCAGGCCTGGAACATACGTCACATTTCTGAGGATGACATAGGGTGTCATCGTCCACCGACGTCTGCTATGTCGACTCACCCATAAGTGAATCCCGATTTTGCTTAGTTGTGACAAAAACTTTATAGTTAGAATATCCGTTGTGCAGTATTTGTGAAGTACAGTGGCCCTCGATTATAAATAAATTAGTTGAACTAGAAAGAATCTTACCCGCCCGGTATTTTTACCTTAAGGTATTTATTTTCAATTTTATGACTAACGATAGATTTTCGATGTGTTTGATCTTATTTTTTTTAACAATTTTAAACACGTTTTGCAAGGTTTGCGATTAATTTACACCTAAAAAATGTTATTATACTTGAAATTTGTGATTCAAATTTCGTTTTATTGAGAAGTTATGTCGCCTTTTTGCTTGCTTGCGAAAATCATAGTGACCGTGGACTAAAAACACGTATTTAGTAAGAGTACACACCCAAAGGGAGCGCACTCTTACCACTACTCCGCTCTCATATGCACTCTTAACTTCTATGAAAGGTTCTCACTGCGTACTCATTGGAACACAGCACCCTAAGAATGCGCCCGGGACGAGTTCGAAGTTTAAGCCTTTTTTAAGGAGTTTCGACACAGTTTCTCAGCGGCAAGGGAGGGGATGAAAACACAATGGGTTTTCGGCAGGCTGTCAGCCTCTTGTGAATAAAATTCCATTTAAAAATAAACTATAATTGCACCTTTCCCAACTCATAATATTAGCTAAAAATATTTCTAAGCCGGGTAATGATGTCAATAGTCATCATTTGTGCGATTAAACATAAATATGTTGCAATTTTATTCAAGAAAAAATAACCTATAGACTTGGCAATGGCGGCCGTTTCTGCCATTGGCAACGCTGACTATCGCTAAAGCGTCATCGGCGCCAGGTTATTTACACGGTGAAGAACGTTCAACGTTCAATATTTTATGAAGCGTCTTTGATTCGACAAAGTCGAGAAAACGTCGAAAATATCGATCGGACGAATGATTACATTTTATTATAAATTTCAAATGCTGCGAAACTATGTACGTTTCAAACACGCACCGATTTTAAAATACCCGCCAGTTAATGCTCGGCTGTGAGTGGGTCACCCACCAGAGCCAGTTAACGCAGTGCTGCCACGGTTAATCTATAAGTTTCGTTAATATCCAAAAACAAACCGTTCGAGCTCAAAATTCACATCTTCGTTCGACTTTTGTTCATGAACCAAGTGGAGAAACCGCTTTATTTTTTAACACGTCATTCCCAACACTAATGGCAGTTTTTTCATTTAAATCAAAGCATTATTTGAACTCCTGCAGCCCTAAAACTAGTGTTTTAGGGCTCAACTAGTGCTTACAGCCCTAAAACTAGTATTTTAGGGCTCAACTCGTGTTTACAGCCCTAAAACTCGCGTTTTAGGGCTGTAGGGCTGTTTAGAACCTTTAAAATCTGTGAAGCTATGTGGTGAATCGGATTAATTTTTGGGCAGTTAAGGGGGGAAATACATATAAATGGTCGACAATGACGAAAAATTTCGGGATTTCTTTCAAGCGCAACTACTGGACCAATCGTTGTGAAATTTGTAGGGTATGTCATTGTGCATTAGAAGACATAAAAAACATTTTTTTCAATCGACAATAAGTGTTCATCAGCCGCCTGCAGCCAATTGTTGCTGAACGAATTTTCCCCGCGATGTCGAACTGCGACAGCTGTAGTTTATTTTATCCAAAACAAAAAATTCAAAAACCGATTCATTCCATATAAAAGTATGCTGTCGACAAACCAAGAAAAAAGTTGAAAAAGTTGAATGTTGTAATAATGGCGGCACTAAGAAAAAAAAGATCGAATTTTCACCAAAAATTTTTGTTTTTTCTGCAAAATATGATTACTTAATTAATTTTTTTTTATTGAATCGGGAGGTGTATCCACGACGGCTTGCAATTATGTGTCTAAAAACCTTTGGTTGAAATGAATCGGATAGTTTTTTTTATCGCTGCCGCAAATTTCGAAAATTCGTTCAGTAACAATTGGCTGCATGCTGCTGATGAACGCTTATTGTCGATTTAGAAAAAAAATGTTTTTCATGTGTTCTAATGTAAAATAAATCCTACAAATTTAAAAACGATTGGTCCAGTAGTTGCATTGGAAAAAAATCCTGAAATTGTTCGCCATTTTCGACCATTTATATGTGTTCCCCCTTAATGCATCCTAAATGAATCTCTCGGAGATGTGAATTTCAATCGTCTTCAAGGTTTACGATTTTCGTGTCAAAACTCATCAATATATTTTTCGAGATTATTACTTAAGACTTTTATTGAAAATAATATTCCTAATTGACCAAAGCTTAATTAAAATGAGAAGTACAAAGTGTATTATCAAAAATGATTTTTATAGGAATAAAAGTTTATAAAGTACTATTCGCTGGCTTTACCCTATAGCGCGAATATTTGAAACAATATTGAGGGTGTGTCGTATTATCTTACTATGTCATCTTGAGCACCAATCCCCTACGTGAATAAAGTTCGTGGAATAATTACTGAAAATTCCAAATGAATGAATCAAGTTCTTGAAAAGTCCCTAAAAAACCCAACGTAGTTCTAACGAGCCATTACTACATATTTTTATTATACATTGCTTGAAAATAATAAATTTGCCATAAATATGTGAGACAAATATTATGTGTTTATGGTTTGAGTTTGATATAAACCATGTATTATGAAAAAGGGGAGATTGATTGATAAATAATTAATTATAATTAATTAAAGCTTTATTACGCCTGTTGAACGAAATCTACATGAATAATTAATAAATAATAATTATAAAGAAGAAATAATTATAATCATAAACATGTAGTAAAAGCCATATGATTAAAAAAATTAGTCTATAAATAATACGTTAATGTTGATAATATAGATGTAGTAAAAAGAAATCCATTATTTTTGCATGAAATTGAAGGCAAAAATAATGGATTTTTTTTTACTACACCTAATATATAGGAAATCGAATAATAAAAATAGTATCGATAACAAGAATAAAAAACGTAAATATGATAATAAAAATACTACTAACCAACGTAAATATTGATCATAATAATAATAATACTGACAGATATAAAAAGAAATTATTGTTATACTGACGATAACGCTCCCGGTAGTAACAATTACAGTCAAGACTGTGGTGAACATCACAATCACCACCATAGCTACAATAAAGAGCAGCGAGAATGAGTGAGAGAAGGTCGGGAGGGGGAGCAGAGACCTCGTGTGTAATTTTACTCTATAGCACACGTAGACGGTGAAGGCTCGACTGTTTGCTGTATAGCGTAAAGTCTCGCGGTTGATGCAACGTAAAGTCTCGGTTGCGCACGACGAATATCGGACGATTATGTGGAGCGCCACATGGCGTGGTGCCTCGAGGTTTCGAGCACTCCTCAGCTTTCGTCGTAACGAGTAGCGAAAAATCTGTTTTTCGAGATCGCACCAGTATCATGATATACCAATCGGTATCCGAATCTTTCGGAAATCGATTTGTTTTTTATTTTTAAAAATTATTATCGTTCAAAGTATTTTTTTTCTCAATTTAGTATTTTGTCCATTTCTATCAGTATTTACCAGTCAGTATCTGAATCTTTGGGAATTCCATTTTTTTTAATTATTATTATTACCGTACGAAGTAATTTTTTTTGTTAATTTAGGTTATAGATCTCTAATGTGGATTCTCGAAAACGTCTGTCTAACTTACGTGGTCTAGATGTGCGAATTAGGCTATTTGAGAACATTAATTTTGATCTTAATAGTTTAATTTCTCACGCGAAGAACATATTTTTCTTATCAATAATTCCGTTGTTGATCGATGGCCGGAGGTGACGTTCATATGATCTTTTTGTCCAGCGCTTTTTTTTACAAGGCACAGTGCTTTTAAAGAATCGTTATTCAATTATAAAACGTTATGATGACAATCGTTATCTAGATAATCCAATTTCATATAAAAAAACATGATTTCGATACCCCAATTCTTCTGTCCAAAATCATTGCCCCGATAATTCAATTATTCAAATAAAAAACATAATTTTGATAATCTAGGTATTCTGCCATAAATCGTCTCAACAATCTAAATGTTCTACTAAAGCCATCATTTCCTCGATTCAATTTTTTTTTTTTTAATCGTTATCTGGAACGTTATCTCGACAATCCAATTGTCATACAAAAAATAATCATCTCGGCAATCTAGATAACTCAATTATCCAACCAAAAATCGTTATCTGGACAATTCAATTATCCTACCGAAAATCGCTATCGCGATCACTCAATTATTCAACCAAAAATTGTTATCTCGACCATCCGATTGTCATACAAAAAAAAATTATCTCGGAAAACTACTTCTGCCTCGTATAGTTTTCGCGATCATCCATTTATTCTACCAAAATCATCATCTGCACAATCTAAGTATTCTACCATAAATCGTTGTCTCGATCATCTAATTGTTCTACCAAAGCCATTATCCCCACATTTAACTATTTTTTCAAAACTCGTTGCCAGGAGGGCAATTATTTTACCAAAAATCGCTATCTCGATCAATTATTCTACCAAAACTCGTTATCTCGACAATCTAACTGTTCTACAAAAAATAACTAGCTCGACAACCTACTTATACTACCCACTGTCGTCATCGTGATCATCCAATTCTACCAAAATCATCATCTCGACAATCCAACTATACTACTAAGTATAATCTAAGTATCCTATACAATCTAAGTAAACTCTAAGTATACCATAAATATCTCGATAATCTGAACGTCCAACCAAACCCATCAACCCCACAAATGTATTAAATTTTCAAAAATCTCGAGTCCCAAAAACCAAGCCAAGAATTTTTTGTAGAACTAGTTGTTGTTAAAAAAATAACCATCTCGACAATCCAACTATACTACTAAGTATAATCTAAGTATCCTATACAATCTAAGTATAATCTAAGTATCCTATACAATCTAAGTATAATCTAAGTACCCTATACAATCTAAGTATAACCTAAGTATCCTATACAATCGAAGTATAATCTAAGTATCCTATACAATCTAAGTATAATCTAAATACCCTATACAATCTAAGTATCCTATGCAATCTAAATATAATCTAAGTATCCTATACAATCTAAGTATAATCTAAGTATCCTATACAATCTAAGTAAACTCTAAGTACACCATAAATGTCTCGATAATCTGAACTTCCAACCAAACGTATACGTATAATCTAAGTATCCTTTACAATCTAAGTAAACCCTAAGTACACCATAAATATCTCGATAATCTGAACGTCCAACCAAACCCATCGACCCCACAATTGTATCAAATTTTCAAAAATCTCGAGTTCCCAAAAACCGTATTCGCCAAAAACTCCCCCATTCAACCCAGGGACCAAAAATTCTACTTCTAACTACTCCTCGAGTTCAACCAAACCACACCGCAAAGTCATCCCACCAGCAACAAAAAAAATTGAAAAAAAAACCAACGCAAGATGAAAAATTTCGTCACTACCGAGCAAATGCTCGTGCGAGCAAACGTCGTGTACGACGTTTCGTCGCGTGTTGTGAAAAGGCCGGAAAAACAACAACAAAAAGAGAAGCCGGACGATTCTCGGAACGACCGAGAACAATTTGCAACAAAGTTTTCTTCCTCGGCGACTCTTCCCCCCTGCCCACTCCGCCCTTCGGCCGTGCCGATTGCGCGGGCCTCGCCGGCAAGAAGCGAAGAGCCGCGTATCCGAATCGTCATCTGTGCCTTTCGGTGTTGTATCTTATGCATTTTTCATGCGAAATGTGTCACAGCGATGCAGGCAACAAGCGTTTGTTGCAAGAAGCGGTAGAACAAGAGCAAAAATAAGGGGAGTGAGTGAGAGCGATGGGGGGGGGTGGAGGGGGGGGGTAGAGCAAAGAAGAAAAAGGATGAAGAGAACAAGAGAAAGAAGAACAGGAATAAGAAGAAGTAGGATGAGCGAGAGAGGGGGAGTAAGATGCTGAGTGGAGTAGGGGGGGGGGAGAGGGAGCGCGAGGTTGAGGAGGGGGGTAAAAAAAGCAGGCACGACCATCGGGAATAACACGCGGGGGGTCTTTGCCGGCGATCGTCCAGGCCCAGTGACGGGGGGGGGGGGGGGGGGGCACAGCAGCCGAGCGGGAGGGCAGAAGGGAGCGGGATTGTGAGGAGGGAGCGGGGGGTAGAGTCTCGCAGGAGCCGCGAAACCCGATTGGTTCGCGCCTCGGCCATATTATAAGCGACTGCAGTCCGCGCTAGTTAATGTTAGCTCGAACCACCAAGAGACTCGCATCTCTCGTGCACACACACACCGTGAAATCTTCGAACCTTTTTACGGATTTTTACCGAAATCAACCCTTCGACTTTACGTTTTTCATTTTTCTCCGATACTTGCGCTTCGTGCAACGGCGATTTCGTTGACTAATCCAAACGACCCAATCGTGATTAGTATCGAAACAAAAAGAAGAACAAATAAGCCACCCACATAAAGACGGAGAGACAAGGGAGAGCAAATTGAAGAACCGGTCCATTTTTCGGTGATTGAAAATCGCGCGTTCGAGTCAGCCGCGCCCCTTGCGCTGTCGCGCGACACCCCCGCCCCCTGCGCTATCGCAAAAGTGTCGGAATCACGGAAAAAAAGTTGTTCTTTTTTTTCCACTTTATTTTCGAAAATTTCTGACTAAACAGTAGCGCGGGTACAAAAAGTGTCAGTGAACTTGGTCGTTGTCGCCACGGGGGTTGATCGACGAAAGTGTGCCGCGATTGTCACGAGGCGAACGATATTTCGAGGACTTGGACCGGGAGAGATCCCCGTGAAATTCCGAGCCATCGGATCCCCTGGACCCTCGGCTGATTTTTTTCTTCTCGCTCACTCCGATTTTTCGTCACGACGGAAAGGACGCTTTTACTTTTCATCCTTTCTTCTTTGCAAATGCGTCGAACGGACGAACGAACAAACGTAAGTTTTTTCTTCTTTTTTTCCTACGTTGATTCATCGTTTTTTTTCCCCGTTTATTTTTGCCGACTTTCACTCGTTGCGATGGTTCCACAAAGATTTACCAAAAAAATACGTCAAAACAGGGTGGAATTCAATTTGTGTTTCTTATTTTTTTCCTTTTCGTGTATTTTTTTCTCCTCGATCCTTCATTCACGCATAAAAACGCGACGGATACGACGACGTCGCATTGAATAACCAGATCGTACGGATTTGTGAGGCAAGGTCGATGAAATAGGATATCTGCCTGCGTGAAAAGGAAAAAAAGAACGAGGCGAAGGATACCTTATTCCATATCTATATGGCATTCATGTATATCTATATCTACAAATGTAAGGGCAAAGGTGATTTTGGGAACATTCGACATTCGGTCCTCAAAGTAGCCCACTGTCCCGATTTTCAATACTGCGTGAACCACAATGTCTTCGAAATAACCTTTGCACACAATGCAAGGACTGTCGCGTCGCCACATTCAACGAATCGTGTGGATAAAAAAAAAATTGAGGACCGTCCTCAAAACAGCCACACGTGCTGATAGCCACCATTAGATGGACAAAACGAGGTCAAAGCATTCGCTTTCCACGAACACACACATCCAGTTGTGTGTGATAAACACACTACACATTAGAGTTTATTAGACACACTCTACACTAGTGTAACACACTACACACTAGAGTGTGTGAGACACACTACACAAAAGAGTATGTGAGATACACTACACACGAGAGTGTGTTAGACACACACACACTAGAGTGTGTTGACACTACACACTAGACACTACACGCTCATGGGTGTGTTGGACATTACACACTAGAGTGTGTAGTATCTAGTAGTGTGTAGTGTGTCTAGTGTAGTGTCTAGTGCAGTCTATACTACACACTTTAGGGTCTACACTAGATAGAGGTGTACTAGGGTCTAGACACTAGACACTCAACACTAGTGTAGTACACACTAGTTTGACACTTGGCACTAGTATATAGTACGCACTAGTGTGTAGACACTAGTGTAGTACACACTAGTGTGTTGACACTAGTGTAGTACACACTAGTGTGTAGACACTAGTGTAGTACACACTAGTGTGTAGACACTAGTGTAGTACACACTAGTGTGTAGACACTAGTGTAGTACACACTAGTGTAGTACACACTAGTGTGCAGACACTAGTGTAGTACACACTAGTGTGCAGACACTAGTGTAGTACACACTAGTGTGCAGACACTAGTGTAGTACACACTAGTGTGCAGACACTAGTGTAGTACACACTAGTGTGCAGACACTAGTGTAGTACACACTAGTGTGCAGACACTAGTGTAGTACACACTAGTGTGTAGACACTAGTGTAGTACACACTAGTGTGTAGACACTAGTGTAGTACACACTAGTGTGCAGACACTAGTGTAGTACACACTAGTGTGTACACTAGTGTAGTACACACTAGTGTGCAGACACTAGTGTAGTACACACTTGTGTATAGACACTAGTGTAGTACACACTTGTGTATAGACACTAGTGTAGTACACACTTGTGTATAGACACTAGTGTAGTACACACTAGTGTGTAGATACAGGTGTATTACACACTCTAGTGTTCAAGACACTACACACTAGAGTGTCTTAAACACACACACACACTCATGGGGATGTTAGACCCTACACACTAGAGTGTGTAGTGACCAGTGTTATGGTGTGTAGTGTCTAATGTTATGTGTTATGGGTAGTGTTATGGGTAGTGTTATGGGTAGTGTGTAGTGTCTAACACACACATGAGTATGTGTGTGTGTGTGGGCTTAGTGTCTAGTGTTACACTAACACTACTTAGACTGTTAGAGTGTTAGACTAACATGTGTGTGTCAGACACTATACACTAGTGTGTGTGTGTGTGGGTGGGTGTAGGCTTAGAACGCATATGCGCGGGTCGCGTGCATTATGCGCTCTCCGAGCATCTATCGATGCACATACACACATTCATGTACCCATGTATCCATGTACGTATATTTATCGGCGCAAGGTGATTCTCGGTTCGATCGGTCCAGATCAAGAATCGTACGAACCGCGAAGCGAGAGAGGGAAATAAAATCGCGATGGCGAACCGCTGTGCACGTAAACACGCACCTACATACTTGCTCTAAGCATTGACGTTCGTTCTCGGGCCGCTAGTCGCGAATTGTCGACGGTAGGAAAGATTACTGTTAATTACGAGAGGACAGTTCGAATTTATCATCGAGATGATAGTGGGAATGAAAATCAGTAGGGAGGGCATCGTTTTTTGTAAATTGCAATGAAACATGAGGGAAGGTGAGTGTGAGAGATGACAGTGGGTTTAGCTCGAAATGCATCGAAGTCCTTTTACTTCCGATATTATTCAGATGGAGAATGAAAATGGGAATAAAAGTAGCAGTTTTGTGATTTTTTTGGCGAAGGTCACCATTAATCGGGAGATGAATAAGGGAAGGTGAACAAACCTAACGAAAGTTTAGTTTGTCAAGTTTAGTTGCCAAGACACTGTGGAGTAATTTTCAACACCGCGATTATAACGGCGCGGTCAATTTACCGAGCCGGGTGATTTGCAACAACGTTCGATACTGCGTTAACATTTATCGCGGCAGAAAATCTCACGAGTTCACTCGGAGAATTCCGCAGGTAATTAGCGTCTCGAGTGCCGTTTGACTGCGCCTCATACGTACGTGGTGCGATCGGTCGTTAGGAGCGGCAATTTTTACTATTGTACAGAGTTCTCGGCGAGTATATTAAAATTGTTGTAATAATGTATTGCACCCCCGGGAAGACTGGCTAGAATTATATTGGAACCCGGGAAAAAAATTACCATCCGCTTCGGAGAAATGTAAAAATTCTAGCCGACTGAGTGAACCGCCCACGAATGATACAATGGCTCCTCGACTTCTCGTCAATTTCCTGAGAATGAAATTTCATCATTGTGGCACAGCTTTACGGACCATTTGGGGAGGGGGGGGCTCAAAAATAAATCGAGTGTCCTCGTGAATTACCGAATGTTTTAGTAGGTGTGTGTATGGGTGTGTGTGGTAAAGTTTCAATTTCAGTTCACACGAAGAACAGATTTTTCTCTTTCAACGCTTATATCTCAGTCAATTTTGTTCGGATCGACTTGAAATTGTCAGGACATATTCTCAGATACTTATACTTCAAAAAAATGCAATAAAAAAAATCGTTTTTTTTCAAAATCGCAAGTGGGGGTAACCCCTTAAGTTCAGAAGAATCAAGACGATAAAGTTCCAAATTCGAAACACTTGTGAAAAACTTTTGGGAGTTTTGCAAAAAATTTGGGAGTATACCCTCGAACGTGCTTCTCAAAAATTGTTCTATTTTTTTCCGCGAGGTTTTTCGGGTTTTTGTAAAGTACTGCATTTTTCGAAAATGAGCCGCAACTGTGGTGCTTGGTGTAGAGCTGCACTGTCGGAGCTTTTTCTATTGCCGGTATTATTTCGATGTCAACAAGTTGTAATGTCAAAATACCGGTATTTAGGTATTTTCGGACATTTATAGAAAAACCCAGATTGAAAACATTGGAAGCTTGGAAGTGAAGATGGGAGTTGTAGAAATAATAGTGTACAGCTAAGTGAAACCACAGTATTTATTGAAAATCAGTATTCTATTCAGATCTTTCTTTATTATACATTTTTAAACATACCCTGCTATGTTCTTAAATATATTTAACCCAACATAAAATAAATAAACAAAAAAAAACGAAAAATAGGAACTTTTATGCAAATCAAGTAAGTAGTAACACAGGCAAAATAAAAATTAGGAAGTTTCATGCAAGTCAGCGTAGTAGTAGCTACCAGAATGCTAACCAGCTTGTGACAGGCAGGCAACAGCATGGTCACTTTAATTAACGAGATTGAGATTGTTAAGTCACGGAAGAAAAGGCCCTTTCTGATTCGACACTCGTAAATGAATGAGTTGACACTTCGGAAATAGTCACTGTGGGTAACAATATTTTAAGGCTGTTAAACGCAGTAAAAAACAAGTAAAAGTAACTTAATTAAATAATAACAATTATATTTTTATTTTTTCAACTGTGATATCGAATTATCGGCATTACTAGAGACCAATACCATTTTTTTCATTGTCGGATTTGTGGTCCGATGTTACGGTTTTTCGATACTATCGAAAATTGGTATCCATGCAGTAGCTTGCTGTTCGTGGATTATGAATCATTTCTCAATATTTTCATCGGACCATTGGACACATTGATAGCATTGTCGATTAAGGGGCTATACCAGTGTAACACTTTTAAAAAATCGATCTTTTTTGCCTCTTTCGACAGTTTATACTTTCAAGAATATCCTGTAAACATTTCAAGACCGTATCTCTAATACTCCCCGCATGGCAGCCTTCTAAAGAGCAACCGCTCGTAGGTATAAAATGCCCCAGTTAAATTTTTAAACGCGTTTTTCTCAAAATGAGATTTTTCAAATTTGCTGTCATTGTAACTCAAAGAGCAATTATCAGATTGACTTGAAATTCGAACCGAGTACTCTTGAATATATTTACTCTACAATGACGTAGGATATTTTTGATTGGATGAAAATTGACGATTTGGCATAGAAAAAAACGACCATTTTATAGGCAAGAAAACAGACTTTTTTCATAACTACGCCATTTTGTTAGAATTTGATATTTTTCGAAAATCCTACGTCATTGTACAGGAAATACCTTCCAGTTTAACAAAATTTTCTCCTTTTTCGGTTCCGGCTACTTAATCGGCCGGAATCATGTCAGCAGTGGAGGAACTTTTTTTTTGGCGTCTTCGAAGGCGGCGCGTAAGTTGCTTGGATCTCAATATTTTTCTATGAAAAAATTATGTAATATAGGTCAAATATAGCCAAATATATTATTAATTTTCCGCAATATTTAATTGAGTACTTCTCTTCGAAAAAAATTCCCAAAAGTCACCCAAATTTTCAGCGTTCGTTACGAGTGCAAGGGTTGAGGCGAAAATTGCTTCAGCAGGCACGAGCTGACTCATGAATGCTAGCACGAGGTGTGTAGACGAAGCGTCGGCTCAATGAGTACGGCAGAGAGGTAAAAGCCAAAGAGAAACAACCACCTGTGGCTCTCTCGTGGCGCACTCGGCCTCGATGACTTCTCGAAGCAAGTCGAGAACCGGGCGAGACGTTTTTGCAAAAATATGATAGTGTTTCTTCTTTCTCGGATCTTAAGGGGCTACGTCTACCCAAAAGCCCGAAAAAAATGGCAAATTTTAGGTATGTTTCAATTAAATGAAATTTTCAGGGAATATAGCTAAAAGGTGATACTTTCGAATGAAAATATTTTTGGAAAATGCAATTTTTTGACCCACCCAGGCAGATTCTGCCCGTTAGGGTGGTTCGGAGGAAACAATTCAAAAATCGACTAACGTTTAACCTCCTATTTTTTTTGTGAGAAAGAGATAGTATGTCATTAACCGCGTTGAAATAAAAAAAATTAAGCCACTCCACCGTAAAGTCGATAATGATCAACCGAATGCTCAATAACCAATGTCGATTGAAAGTATTTATGGAAATCATCATAAATTTTTCATTCTCACGAGTGCCCAAATAAAAAGTCAAACTGGCGACTTGAACTATTTTTATTTTCTTCTTTCGAATGTTGAAAAAACATAGAACTTAATCTCAATTAAGTTCTATGTTTTTTCAACATTCGAAAGAAGAAAATAAAAATAGTTCAAGTCGCCAGCTTGACTTCCGGTTTTTCTTCCGAACTACCTTAAATAGAAAAAATATAATGGTCGAGGGACGCTAAGTTTCAAATAATATGTATACAGTCGAAAGAAAATTGTTCAATAGCCAGATTTACTTTTACGAACTGATTGATCATAAATTAATTATTTTTCATTTGAATAATGAACTTATAAGTATCAATTCATTATTCGTCGTAATTAATGACAATAAATAATATGGAATAATTGAATAATTTTGTTGATTAAATCACTCTCGATAAAAATTGAAAAATTCTCAATAAAAAGAATGTCTTTCGTTCGCTTGACGTTATTAATATTCATGATTTCAAATAATAAGCATAGTCTCATATTGCGGAATTTCCAGACTAAAACCGAAACTCTTGTAGACCACTGAAGTTTATATCGCCGGGAGATTGAGTTAGGATTATAGTCCATAGATTAATCCATTTCACAATATAATTTCGGAGATTCGTCATGTTCAAGTTGAACTTTAATCCATGTGGTAATAGGGCTGTAGGGGCTAAAATAATGCTTCGATTTAAATTCAAGAACTGAGCAAACCGTGATTACAGTGTTGGGAATGTCGTGTCAAAAAATGAAGCGGCTACTTCGTTCATTAATAATGCTCGCACAAAGATGTGAATTTTTAGCTCGAACGGTTTGTTTTCGGACATTAAGGGGCCAGTCCACTTTGGAGCCACGAAAAAAAGATTATTTTCGCGATTTTTTTTTGACGATTTTATAAAAGATATGAACATAAAAATTGTTGGGCTTGATAAATAAAGTCTTGAAATACATTAAAAAAGTCATTTTAATGCATTTTAATTCATTTTTAAGTACAAAAACTATGGTTTAACGTAACGCCTCAAAAATAGGTGGGCTCGATCACAACTCGGCAACGGCTTGTCGGAAACAAAAGAATCAAAGTCCATTAGATTCAGTATGACCCCAGCTACAAACCCTCGGATATAAAGTTTTATCAAAAAATAAAAAAATGGCAGATGAAAAACGAAAAAAGTAAAAAAAAACGCGTTTTTCGCAGTTTTTCGCAAAAAAGAGTAAAAATAAAAATTTTAAAACCGTCGAGGGTCATCTTGTTGCGAATCATGTTTGCAATATGTGGTTCAAATTTCAAGAGAATCGGTTTATTAGTTTTAGAGATACGATGGAGCTAGATTTTGAAAACGTTTCGAGAAAAACGCGTATGAAGTTTGTACAATGAAAAACTCTTACCTAAACTCAATCGACAATTCCGGCACCGTACAAAATCCCTACTGATTGCTCATCATCGTCGATATCTTCAAGTCTTGCTTGCTTTCGTTTGGTTTGTAATTTTCGAAGTGGACTGGCCCATTCACGAAATTTGTAGGTTAAACGAGGCGACACCGCGTTAACTGGCTCTGTCGAGCTAGCCACTCACGCTCAAGCATCGATTGGCGGGAATTTCAAAATCGTCGAGTGTGTAAATCTTACGTAGTATTACAGCAGTTGAACTTTATGATAAAATGTATTTTTCGTCCGCTCAACATTTTTAACGTTTTCTCGACTTCGTCGAATCAACAACTCATTACAAAACGTTGCACACTGAACGTATTTCATCGTGTAAATAACCGTCAATCGTGCCAATGGCCAAAACGGCCCCTATTGCCGAGTCTATCGGTTTTTTTTTCTTTAACAAATCTGCATCGTATCTACGTTTAATTCTAAAAATCATAACCATTAAGGCGGGATTCTACTTTGAAACCATGAAAAAAACGCTATTTTCGTGAATTTTTCCGGAGAATACTATTAAAGATATCGATATGGGGTTTAAACTGTTCAATAAATACACTCTTTAAGTACATAAAAAAAATGTTTTTAATGTATTTTATTCATTTTTTGTACACGTAAAATATGTTTAAAGCCAACGCCTCGAAAAGCAGGTACCGTTGCCGTGGTCGTGAAATCTTCCCGACGGATGGTCTGAAACAAAAAAATCAAATAGTTTCATGTTCAGTATGTCTTCAGGAACCGACCTAACTAGAATATTTTATATACGTGCAAAATTAACAAAATGGCGGCTAAAATACGAAAAAAACAATGCGTTTTTTTGGGTCTTTTTTTGCAATAAAAAAATAGTTCTAATCAAAATTTTAAGTTGATTGTAGTTCGGTCGGTTGGTACACACATATAGAATATGTGTTCCAAATTTCATAAGGATCGGTTCAGTACTTTTTGAGTTATCACGACCACGGTACTTGAAAATGTCGTTTCGAGAAAAACGCGTTTAAAGTTTTGGTGAGTGATAAATCGTAGAAAAAATTATCTTACCCTCAATCAGCAATGCCTGGGCCATATAATATGCCTTCGACGTGTTCCAGGTGGGTGTTTTCATCCAATTTAGCCTTTTCAAAGTTTCAAAGTAGAATCCCGCCTTAATACCATTTCCCGGCTTGGAAATATTGCTCAGCGATATTATGCGTTGGATACTGCCCAATAATAATATACTTCTACATGACATTTTATTCGTAAGAAGTTGACAACCTGCCGAAAATTCATTGTCTCTTCATCCCCACTGTGGCAAGCGACAAACCGTTTCGAAACTACTTAAAATTGATTTCCTCATTTCTAGACTTTTTACTAATAAACTTTTTTTATGTATAATCAGTTGTTTTCTGTGAGCAACTGGAAGCTTCAAGTTGATTGAAAAATTCTCATTTTTTGGTTTCGTCAATATTCATTCCTGTACATTTTTTAATCCAATAAAAGTACGCGATGGAGAGAAGAAGTAAAAAGTAGTGAGATCTCTCCCTCCCTCTCTCTCTGTCTGTTTCTCTTTCGTCGCGGATCGCGCGCGTAATTCTTCGCGACTGAGAGAGTTATTTTTGGAAACAATCAATTAACTCGTCGGAGAAAAGAAAGGCGGGGAAGTGGGAGGAGGCGGTGAATACCTCATCATAGCTGTCCTCGAATTTCATTCCGCGAAGATCTGCTCTCTCTCTCTCCCACCCTTTCTTTTTTTCTCACGCTTGATTATTTTTAAACGGCCTCCCGCCCCCCTCCCCCGCCCTATATCACCGTCGGCTTTCTTTGACTATTTGAGTAGTGCCTATGCTCGTTTAACCTCGTCTACTTTCTACACTTTTTTTTCCTCGTCCACGTCTACGAATCGCGAGTGTGCGAATATACTCGCGACTTCCGGGGCGTTATTGTCCAGTCGTAAAAAAAACGAGGGAAAAAACGGGTTTTTTTTATTGCCCCGAAATATGCTTTGAAGTTTTCGTCGAGAGTCGGCGACGTCAAGAGAATTCGTTTGCTCGCCAAGATTGACCGAGACTCGTTTTCGGCTTTCCTCGAAAAGCTGTCAATCAAGCTTTTCTTTCAGCTCCATTATCGCGTCTGACCAAAGCCACACTTCCGTCCGCGCGCCAAGTTCTTTTTTTTACTTCGCGATATTACTTTTTTTGCATAGGTGCTATTTTTATTTATATATTTAAAAAAATATATCGCATTATTTATTTTTATTTATGTTGTTGTTTTCTTTGTGCTTCATGATTGTTTATAAACAGTTTTTTACCTCCGTTCCGCCGAAATGTATTCGACACCTACGCGTTTCCCGACGCACTATTTTTTCGCGTTTGCACGAGGGCACGGGGAAACTGCGGAAAACCCGTGGCGATAAAGGCAGCTATGTTTTGCTGAGTTTCCGTTGCGTTTGCCACCGGAAACGCGGTAAAAGTGAAATACGGCGGTCACCCATCCGTATATTGACCCCGGCCAACGTTGCTTGGGTGATCGCCAGGACGCGGCACCGAGCGCCTTCTCTTACTGTCCACTAATACGTGCTACATTTTTCCCCGTTACTTCTCACAATTGCAATGATAAATTTGCCCCCGTCCGCGATGGTCCAGAGAGAGAGAGAGAGGGAAACAGACAGACAGAAAAAGAAGGAATTCTTCATCAAACGAAAAGCGAGCGAAGGTCAGAAATACGTGTGTACGTCTGTATGCGCTTGCGCCAATTAAACTGTTTTGCCCCTCTCGTTGTATCGACGTCATTCGTCTCGGCGAGTATGGCTTTTCGATGCGCGCCAAATTCGTCATCTTTCACATTCGTACTCGACAACCGCGTCGTCGTCGACGTCACGTCGAAAATTTTGCCACAAAATTATTCACCGTGTCCCCGAGATGACTAGTGAGTTTTAATCTTTTTTTCCTCCACGAGCTCACAAAGAATTCCAACTTATATTATCTGGGACATTATCATAGAAAAAGACTATACTATTTCGATTAAATATTTGTTCCAATTTTTTAAATATCGACGATGGTTTTTTTTCTTCTCGGGTTTATGAATGTCAATGTTCAATTTTCTCATTGATTGAGTTTTTTAAGCCAATGATAGCATTTACAATAATAATAACCATAATAATTGATAATAATACCTCGAGCCTGACCCACCAGGTCAGGTGAATGTTTTCTGTTATACTGTTGTTATACTGATCCTACTTCAACACTCAATATTGATATTCTACGTAAGAACACGGAAAAATACAAATTTCTTTATGAAATCTATTTTTATTGCAAAACTCCAAGTTTCATTTAATTTTTTTACATTGGACGAACTTCTTTTTCGTGATTTTCGAGAGTGAGACTCGTCGAGGCAGCCACGCGTCAAACTCCAAATGTAATCAGTCATCATGTGCGTGTGGCCCGTCTTCCCTGATACCTGTCTTCCGTGATTTTTATGTCTTGGTTGAAGCGTTCTCTCCTTGCTCTTCACTAAAGAAGCCAAGATTTTCTGCCAATTTATCTTGAGCCTTTATTTATATCTCGAAAGAAAAAAGAAAAAAGCCTTTTGCACGATATTTGTAATCGCTTTTCTAAATTTTTTAACTACATACTCTCCGCATATGTAACAAAATGTATTGGGGCAGTTCGAACAAGCTCATCATCGCTTTGATGCTGTCGATATATCACTGAATTAGTTTATAATCGCAATGAAAAGAAAAACAAAGAAAAAATGTTTCTAATGAACCGCCAATGACACTCACTGCAAAACTAAAATTAATGTGAAAATCCTGTGTAGATACTTAAAATCTAGGCCAGCATAGGTCTCACCAGTAATCACTTGACAAAAAGCTATACTGAATACTATCAGCAGCAAGGGTTCTTTTTTGTTGACTTGTGTAACCAATATAAATAAAAATAAAAATAATAGTCATGATAATAATAATCAATAATTAAAATTATCAATAATTAAAGTAATCATAATAATAAAGATGATGCATTACGCACGAAGTAGTTACGATGTAGTTCGCACGGAGTTAAGTTATTCCTTCCACAAACCCGGATATTTAGCAATTAACTGATATTCGGCTAGGGTAATTTGCGGACTAATGGTCATAGTCTTCTCTGGGACGTCCCATTTCGAAGTCCATCATATAAAACAAATATTTATATTTTTGTTCAGTCATATGTTTATTAGTAATCAAATTGAACACAAAATAATAAGAGTCAAGTATTATCCTCACTTAAAAAAATATATTCTAGAATAGTGGGGTGGCCGCCTCTCTTATACTATTGAACCTAAGATGGCCATAGGTGTTGAGGTGAGATGGTCATGTTATTTTAATCAATGTGAGATGGCCACATGGAGGAATCATTTTCGTTCAGCCTAGACTCTTCCCCCAAGGATGGCTCAACTATCTAAGACGCGCTTCTTGTCTTCTTCCCCTTCTTTTCAGATGCTTTATCTTCTTGCCACATTGCCATTTGTCGCGCTCATCAGATTTTCGTACATACGAAGACCGTTTGATAAGTCCGTGCAAAAATGTAAACCACTTAATTTTTTGGGATAAGCCTTTTTTATTTTTCAACATAGTCTCCTTTCAGGCTTATACACTTCATCCAACGCTGCTCTAGTTTGTTGATCCCTTCCGTATAACAGGATTTGTCCAAGTCTGCAAAATAGCCATTCGTTTCTGCAATCACCTCCTCGTTTGAATAAAATCTTTTTCCCGTCAGCCATTTCTTCATATTGGGGAACAAATGATAGTCCGAGGGAGCCAAATCTGGAGAATAGGGGGGATGTGAAACGAGCTGGAACCTTATTTCCATTAATTTTGCGGCCAAAACTGCTGAGGCGTGAGCTGGTGCGTTGTCGTGATGGGAAAGGACTTTTTTGTGTGCCAATCGTGGACGTTTTTCTTGCAGCTCGGTTTTCAAATGGTCCAATAACGATGAATAATATGCGCCTGTAATAGTTTTACCCTTTTCCAGATAGTCGATGAGGATTATTCCTTGCGAATCCCAAAAGACAGTCGCCATAACCTTCCCGGCCGAGGGAACGGTCATCGCCTTTTTTGGTGCTGATTCCCCCTTGCCAACACATTGTTTAGATTGTTCTTTGGTCTCAGGAGTGTAGTGATGTATCCATGTTTCATCCACAGTGACGAAACGACGCTTAAAGTCCTGCGGATTCCTTTGGAACAGCTGCAAACCGTCCTTGCAACACTTGACACGATTTCGTTTTTGGTCAATCGTGAGCAATCGCGCCACCCATCTCGCGGATAGCTCTTTTATGTCCAAATGTTGGTGCAAAATATTATGTACCCGTTCATTCGAGATGCCCACAGCGCTAGCAATCTCACGCACCTTCACTATCGTGTCATCCATCACCATATCATGGATTTTATCAATGATTTCTGAAGTAGTGACCTCAACGGGGCGTCCAGAACGTTCAGCGTCGCTTGTGCCCATATGGCCACTTCGAACATTTGAAAACCACTTATAAACTGTTCTAATCGAAGGTGCACAGTCACCATAATTTTTATCAAGCTTCTCTTTAGTCTCCTGAAGCGTTTTGCCTTTCATAAAGTAATGTTTAATCACCCCACGAAATTCTTTTTCGTCCATTTTTTTTAAATCACTCGACTTCCTCGGTTCAAACGAATGCCAAACACATAGTAATACACCGATCTAGCTGAAACTTGGTATGTTCTCTTCCAAGAGATGCTACTAACTGAAGTCAACCTCGATACGCAACAGTATTACCATCTCTCTGACTTTGCACGGACTTTTCAAACGACCCGCGTATTCGTTAGGCATCTGGAAAACAAAAAAGTGGCTCCGATACGTCATACATAAGCAATAAAAGTGGTAGCCAATATGGCCATCTGACCTCAAAAAATTAGGGCCGACACTTCTAAAACATGTAGGGGAGATGGCCCACCCTTAATTCTTCGGAATATATCAACAAGTGTATCTCTTTTAGAGGTAATGTTATAAACAAGTATATGTCCTGAGTGGTACAGTTCAAAATATGGTAAAAAAATATGTTTGCATATGTCCACACTTTAATCACGAACTAAGCGTTATTTTTTCTACTTACCTAAAAAATCAACTGCAAATTACTCACTACCGCATTTATTTTTGGTGCAAATTTCAATGCAGTGTCGCGAGACTGATGACTACGTCCATACTGACAACAGAAAACCCTCTCCTCTCTTAGTGAAAGTTGGTAATATTTCGTTGGGCCATCTATCCCCGAATTACTATGATAAACTAAAAATACTTCACAGTGTACTGGTAAATTTTCAAACTAAGTTACCGAACTTTCAAAGCAAAATTTCGACTCTAAAAACCGTCTCTTTTATACGGCACTTTATGGAGATGACACGCTGGCCACATATCGATCTAATAATCGAAACACTTAACAACTCTAGATACCTGACATAAACTGCTGAACGCGTGTAATCAATTCGAAAGATTCCGCAACGATAATAAAAACCAGAGATCACAGAATGTTGAAAGAAGGCATCAATGATAAACATTAGAAAAACGTAACTAGCAGAAGAATTTTTGTAGCCGCGACTTTTTCGAGAAAATGTAAAAATCTACTAAATTTGCCTGAAATGTTTTATTCCACTTTACAATTGGGTATAATAATTGATTGTGACTTTTTTTTATTAAGCGCCACTGTAATTTACCAATTATTCAGAAGGCCCCTTCTAAAGACTCATGCCCCCCACAAAATACGGCCCTCAGCGAAAGGAATACCTTAAATGAGAGCATTCCCTTGGAAACGAGAGCCCTAACGAGGCAAAGAGTGAGTCGACGTCAAAAGATGCCTCAAAGCACAGTCCAGTTTGCAAACTTGACGTGCCCAACGGAAGTGAAAAGGCTCGCACTCTAAGTATAGGGTTGAGATACGTGCCGTGAATTAACATATCTCGCGTGTACAAACCCATACGATGGCCCACGTACCAAAGATACCTCTGTACGAAAGGCTACGAAATACACTCAAATTTTTTATTTAACATTCAGAGAGTTTTGTCGAATAACATATATATATATATATATATATATATATATATATATATATATAAACCCCCTGTCGATGTGCGTTGCAGTATAGCCAGACCATTAACTCAATCAAATAGATACATTTAGTGGACTCAATTGAATTGTTTTTTGAACAGACGAAACCGAATCACAGATCTATTAGGAATAAATAAAATATTTAATTAATAGACGATATTAAATACATCTTGATTTTAATACATGAATATATTTGAAATATATAATTCCTATAACGGAATGCAAAATGAAAAACTTGATTTCACGAAAAATCTAGTTACTTTAAGTTAAACAAAAATCAAATAGACGCATTTCTTTAGTATCATAAAAGTTTTCCTGTAAGTGTATTGCATAATCGGGGGACCAAATAATACTTAAAAGATCGAGTGTCAACAAAGTCGAACTTTTGACCCCTCGGGTAGGCACAATCGTAAGCTGAACGGTGTTTTTATCGCGATCAGTCAAAAGGAAGTCTTCTACAAATCAATTTGAAAAAATAGAGCTGAAGATGGAATGATTGAGAAGCGGGAGATAGAGAAGAAGAGAAATGGAGACGAGGAAGAAGAAAAAACAATTTCGTATATACGCTTCGACGGCGTGAACGCAAGAGCGATCCGGATCAATGGGAACGATATATATTACATTGCTTGGTCGCGTACGTAAAAAGTGGGCAACACGTGTCGAGGGAAGGCGTGGATAACGCGCGCGCTTACGAGCACACTTGTGCTCGTGTGAACCCGAGAACCGACGCAATGCTAACTTGACCTTTGTTGGGGTATCTCGGCAGACGCAGAGAAACGGGTGACTCGTCGGGCCTTGTCGGTTGTAATGATCTGAAGGTTGGAGAGAGAGAGAGAGAGAGAGGGTGAAGGGTTCGTCCAGCGATTAAGCAGGTTGAAGCGGTACAATTGAGTCAAGTGACGGTTTAGAATTTCTTTTTCAATGCAGCTTGAAAGAATAAACACGAGGTATAGATTTGTCCTGTAGATGAAAAGATTTTCAGGCAGATTTTCGGCTTTGAATATTTTCATTAGCGTAATAAAATAATGAAATTCAAATAATCGATTAATTTTATTTGCTTCACTCAAGCAAGCATCGAGAGATACTTTAATACAACTTGAACTATTTTCTTCATCGTAATTTCGTAACTAGTATGAACAGTAGCTATTTCATTGCTTAAATCGAATAGAGATTCGTATTTAACAATCAAGTCAACTGTGGCCACAGGCAATACACTAGATTTGCCGGCCGATACACAATCAGAAGAATACCGGAAGATCAACATTAGCTAAAAAGTTGCAGATGATATCATTGTAAATCTAAAATGCCAATTTGAGAATCTGCCGTTAGCTCATGCAGTTGACGCATTTTTGTAATTGAATGTAAAGAACGGAGAGGATCTCATCAATGATCATTCAAAAAAATCTTAATAATTGATACATCAGCCTTAGAAGCTGAATCGATGGTCATTAAAAACATCCTCCAATTGCAAATAATTAAATAAATGCTGGAAATTTGAGAAAGCATGTTAATAAGGAGTAAGGTAAGCGGCCCAGTTACTGACCACTTCAGGAGCGGCGGCGTCGGATTTCCGCTATTTATTCTATCGCGATAGAGCGAAACGTAAAATTAAAGGTTTCAACGCGTGCATTAAAGCTCTCAGAACGAGATTCACCCATATTAAAAGTGAAACGATTAAGATTTATCAATAAAATCATTGTTTTAATAGCGCTTCTCTGCTGCCGGGGTTTCTGACAATGGAAAAACACCCATGTCGTAGTTTGTGACCCCTGCGTGTACCGATTCATGACACTCGCGGCGCCGTTTATAACCTCACTTTCTGACACTCCCGAATATCTCCATTCAAACGGGTTAAATTGCAATAAGTATATGGAATATCACGGACACACGTTAGGTACAAACCACGAACTATATTTAATTAGTGCACGACTATTTTGTTTTCTTTACATAAGAATATGAGAGGTATAGAAAATAACAAACAAAAAATAGTTATCAAAGATTATTTTGTTTCTTTTGTCGCTTTCTTTTTGGCTCGCTTTCCGAGCGCCCTAACTCTTCTTGCTTTATTTTCTTCACGTTTAATTGTTGTACATTTTTTTCTTTTTTTTCCCCATCATCAAAACTAATATCTTCTTCTTGAATTAATTATTTCACAACGAATTAGGATAACTGAGCAATGCGAATTGTTCGACGCAATAGGTAATAGATCGAGGCTCAACAACAGCGGCATAACCTCAATTATGTGACGCACTTATTGACACCGTATATTTAAATAAATACCTAACCAAAAGTTAAATTATTTCTTATCTTGTCAATAGTCTGGTTTCTGCTGAAGATTTTGACATCATTTTTATGTCCTTTTATACTTATATGACGAGCAAAATTCACGATATGTCGCTTGTCGTGCCTAGTGGGTATCGTCTAGCACTGCCACTGTGGAGCCCTTCAGAAGCGTGTCGGACTATTCTCTAGTCAGTTTCTATTCTAAGAATTTCATGCAAAAAAGTTTATTTCTCCAATAATTAAAAGTGAAAAACTCTCTTTAATTAGGCGGTAATTAGAATGTTATTGGACAAAAATTGTATTTGTGGCAGTCAAAATTGTACCGTTGGTGTCACAATCTGGGACAGTGTCAGTAACTGGGCCGTTTATCTTATTGCCCGAATTTATTTAAACTTTTCCAAGTAGCCGTAGTACTCCTAGACTGCTGCGTCGGCTGTGAGAGGAGTTTTTCTTCCATGGGTGAATAAAAACGTGGTTTAGGAGCACAATGCTTCAGGAACGATTCTCTCATATATCACTGGTGAACACACAGAATGACATTGGTAAAAAAAATCCAACGAAAAAGGGGTTGATCCTAATTGCAGAAAAAAAAATATAAAACTAAGACTTGTTAAATTGAGTACCTACTGAAAGTAAAGTTTAAAGACTCGTAATTAGTATTGCCAGAGTTTGACACTAATGTTATCACGAACGTATGATTAAAGCTTCATATTTTATGCGTGTTACGTGATTATCGAATATTATGTCAATTTTATTCAAAAGACAGATAATTTAAGATAAAACTACTTTTTTGTCAGGCCGGCCCCACCTAGCCCCCAGACTGAAATGCTGGCTACGCCAATGAATATAGCACGAAAAACGAGGGAGGTTTCTACTTTGTTGGTTCCAAAAAATGTTTGATTTGTCACCATTTTTTATTCGAAAAAGATTAAATATAGAATGTTGAAATTTGGTACTTTTACTAAACGGTCTTTATTGAACAGAATATTTTTCAAAATTTGACAAAACATGGTACTGGAAAAGGGACGAGCCACGTATTTCAGTGCGCCGACGATGATATTCTTCGCTTGCGGAAGTCCTAAGTCCTGAACAGGTGATCTGAAGCAGAAAAGTCAAACCAGAATCTAAAAAAAAGTGAAAAATAAAAAAATAGTGAGCGATCAATAGGGCAGTTTAGTTTTTACCAAAAATATTTGCAGTTTTTTGTTCATCAAATAAAACGTTTGTATATTTTCGCATAATTCCGGTTCAACCAATGATGACGTTTGTTGTACACGTGCATGTCAAATTTCACGACGATTGCTCATCCAGGGCGTGAAGGGGCCCTTCCACAAACTTGGTAAACGTAATTTCGGGAAAAAAACGCGTTTAAAGTTTATCAAACTTTAAACTCAAGTTTATACGCGAATAAAATGAAAAGTTTCATACTTACACCTAATCTGCTTCAAATATCTTTCCGATGCAGCAAAATCAATTAATTGTGGCCCGACAAAGAAACCTTCCTCAAAGTTGCGCGATTGGATTTTGTAGACAAAGCAAACTTGAGCAATCGGAACAACGTGCTTGCAAAATTGCGCATAAATATGCTGCGATGAAAATAATTCCGCGTGTCTCGTAGGGTGAATTTTCGTTGCGAATTCCAAAGGACGCGAACTTCAACGTCGTTTGAGGAGACGGCAGTAATCGCGCGATCGTCAAGACAAACGACACACGAGGCTTCGTGTGACTTTACGATCGTGTTAATGACTCGTCAACGAGTCTTTCAATGTATCGGTACGGGAGAATCGGCGTTAATTATTTAAATATTTTAAATCGTGGCGTGAAGATGGAGACGTCGAGTATATCTCGTTACGTCGAAAAGTCGAAGAGAGAGGGGGGAGGGTGAACGTACAAGAAGCGTGCGGAGGTAGTTCCGAGTAGAGTGCCGTAAAACTTCTCTCTCTCACTCTCTCGGACGGTATAGACTTTTTACCATGTTACTTTCATGCACGCTACATACGTTACGGCTAAACACGCGCGCTTACCTATGCGCGTGTATGCGAAGCCAACGACGAAACAAACTGAAAAGCCGGTCGGCGCGAAAGCGGTCGGGCGAGCGAGGAGGGTTGGGCAGAGGCGAGATGGAAAGAGAGCTCGTGCGCGCGCGCGCAAGAGAGAGCTGCGAAAGACGGGGAAAGGCTACACGAGTTTCTCTATAACGCGAACCCGTGCGCGGACGCCAAGCTGTCTGCCGGAACCCGCGGCCCCCCACCACTCGCCGGCGACGGTCGCGGCGGTCGTGCGGTGAGTCGGAGTGGGGGGTGAAGCGCGTAGTGGGGGCGAAGACGCGGAGTGGGATGTGGAGCGCGGAGTGGGGCGGACGGTATAGGCTCGGCGAGCGGCGGCATGAGGCACGATGTGTCGCGCGCAACGGAGAATCATCGAAGTTCGCTACGTGTGTACGTATAACCTGCTCTAACCCCCTCCCCTGTCGCCGCTGCTTACACCGATCTAAGTACTTTTCGCTCAGCACCTTTGCTCACCATCCCGAACACATTTTACCCCCCTCACCCATTGTTTCCTTCCTTTTTCGCAATGCCCGAAAAAACCTTCAACCTATACACTTTGCACACGCTCTCCCTTCCTTTTACTCGCTCACTCTTGTGTACCAAGGCAATAAGAAAAATTTGCGCGCGTATCTCGCGTCCACTAGCCTCGCTGTCCACTAGCCTCCACTCTAACTCCCCTTTCCGCCGACTAAGCGCGCCGTTCGTGCGAAACCACTTTTGCGAAACTCTTCGCCCCAGCTCCGCCGCGATATGCACAGACCGGAGAAAAATCGCGAACAATGAAAACGGCATTTTCTCGGCTCTGGGAAAACGTGTAGCCGTGTGGAGAAAAAGAATAACGAAAAACAAGAGCTCCGAGGACACGAAACAGTGGAGCCGACTGTATTGTGACGCGATTAGCGCCAACCGTGCAGGAAAATTGCATCTTTATGAGTTTCAGCCTCGCGGCGTGTATCTTACGATCTGTAAAAAAAAAGACGACCATTCGTTCGTACACATTCGCTTGCCAGTCATCGTGCTGGAGAACAAGGCAGGCCTCTGTCCCTACTCGAATGCAGTGAACTCGTGCTCCTCTTACGAGAAAAGAGACACGAACATGAGGGCTTATGATGTGTGGCGAAAAACATGCTTAGCCATGTGCAGCTACGTAATGTTTGATATCAGCACGTATGGCTGTAAGGACAATATATATATATAAGGGTAATTCTCCCGAAATGATCATTTTGCATGTATCCTGATTTTATAATAGATGCTATTCAATTACTTTGAAGGTTTTTTTCGGAATACACTTAGTTGTCGAACACCTAAATAAATCGCATTTGATTTCTCTCTCTCGCTCTCTCTCTCTCTCTCTCTCTCTCTCTCTCTGTCTCTCTCTCTTTTTGCGGATGACTTACAATTATACCTGAGTTTTTATCCATGGGAAATTGAGGCCGCTATTGCCAATATCACTCGAGATGTTAACGTGGTTGCAACTTATGCTATCAACAATGGTCTTAAGCTGAACATCGGAAAATCTATAGTAATTTTATTGGGTAGTGGGGTCTACATCAACCAAATAAACGTGAACAATCTAGCACCCATCAAAGTCCACGGTGAAACTCTACCGTATGTCGACGAAGTACGCAATCTTGGGGTAACTATCTCCTCGAACTTGTCGTGGAATAAACACATAGTTGCTATCTCTAGAAAAGTTAATTTTTCTCTGTACAAATTAAGATATCATAGGAGTGCGCTGTCGCAAGAATTGAAAACGATGTTAGTGGTTTCACTTATCTTTCCGATATTAGACTATTGCTGTTTGGCATATAATGATCTCACCAATGAGCAAAATACAAAGCTTGAGAAACTGATACATTGCTGTATTCGCTTCATTTTCAATTTGCGCCGGGATGTTCATATTACGCCTTATCGACGGAGTCTTGGCTGGCTCACTATCAAATCCAGACGACTTTATTTCGTCGGTGCAGTGATGTATAATATTTATCATGATAATGCACCATCGTACATTCTGGAATTATTTTAACGTGCACATTTTTTGGAACGCCCTAGGAGACGAACAGTTCCCATTACGTTCCACATCCCTATACACAGAACATCTACCTTCCAAAATTCATTTGCGCTATCAGCCATATACTTTTGGCACCTGTTCTCCTTAGAAGGATAATCACTTCTGAGCTGGCACATATTCTAGATTTATTTTACATTATATTTACTGTTTTACCTCATATTTGTGTATTTACCACTGTTAGTACTATTATTACCTCATTATTATTACTATTATTGTTATTGTTATTACTGTGAGCGAATATTATTATATCATATTATAATTTATTATGATTATTATTATTTATGTATTCAATGTACATGTATTTATCATTCTTTGCCTCAAGGTGTTATCAGGGCATAATAAAATCAATCAATCAATCTCTCTCTCTCTCTCCCTCTCTCTCTCTCCGTCAACTTTATATCAAATTTGCTTTATATCGAGTTCCATCAAGTGCTTGAGTTTTCTGTTTTATTTAGTTTTTTATGCTTTACTTTTCTTATATCTTCTTTCTATCTTATCGCACCTTACATTGTTTACTTTTTTGTACTACCTAATACTTATTTCTATAATTCCTGTTTACTTTTTGCTGTACATCGAATCCTTATTTCTTCAATTTCTTTCTATTTATTGTTTCATATCAAATTTTCAATTCTCTAAATTCCTGCTAATGCTTTTTCACACTTTATTTGTTACTTCACACATCTCTCTCTCTCTCTCTCTCTCTCTCTCTCTCTCTCTCTCTCTCTCTCTCTCGTCTTCGCGCTCCTCGTGCGATCGGAGGCTATGGGGGAGTGGGCAAGAACAAAGTGGATACTCTGTCCGCGTTTACGTTTCTGTGTAGAATATGACACTCGAGAGAGAGAGAGGATTTTTGCCCCGAGGATAAACGATGTACGCGTGCGTGCGCTGTGAATTTCGAGCGGAATGACTTGTCTTTTGCCCGCACGCACTCTCGACGAAGACGACGGCAATGAGTGTGTTTCGCCTTGATTGTCGTCGTGGCGCGCACTCAAAGATACATACTACCGAGGCCTGCTGGCCGTTCGTGTGCGGCATGCGCGAGGGAGCTCGCGAAGCGACACGACCTCGTCAACGTTGGGTTTCGGTCTCTGCACGGGTGTTGCAATGCAACGGGCTCTCTCGGTGCGGCGCATGTTGCAGCGGGAAACGCACGCCGGTAGGCAACCAGAGAGAGAGAGAGAGAGAGACCGCCAAGGGTTCGTTGACACCGCGAGAACGTCCGCGAACGCTCGACCATCGATACCCATACAATACATGGGTGTGTGTATCTATATACATATTCATTTATGCGGAAAGAAGAGTCTTAAGCATTCGACTTCAAGGACCGTCAGGATAATAGCCAATTGTCTATATATAGTGTATATGTGTGTGTGTATTGGGGTGTTTCAAAAAAAAAAAATTTTTTTAATTTTCTTCCAAATAGGTTTAAAAGTTTCATTTAGGTATACAAAGACGCCAATTAAAATTTAAGATTTTAATTTTGACATTAAGGGGTGGCGCATCGCACTTTTCGATTTCCCATAAGAATAACATAGGAAACATTTTCTTTGCTGCTTCTGATTTTTATAACTAGCTAACAAAGCATTGTACCAAAAATCTCAATACATATTTTTATAGCAAATTGAACGCTCTACAAAAAAGGTCTCTTGTCAAAATTTCGCAAAACTAACTGTGTCAAAGTTACACCCTGTCAAAAGTTGAGTTACCTATAATTTTACGTTTTTTTTTAATATTACAGCGAATGCAGGTCTTATAAATAAAGTGGACATGAGTTTCGTTGTAAAGCATGCATTTTACTATGAATAGATGATCACTAATAATTCTATTTTGCAATAATGAAACAAAATTTCAGTGTTTTTCAAATTTTTCAAATTTGCTCTGCAATTTTTCAATTTTATTTATTTTGAAAAAAAATAAAAAAATTAATAAACTTATTATTTCAACACGTCAAATTTGTATTCTATAATTATTCTTACTTCAAATACGTTTCGAAAATGTTGTATGTATAATTCCAAATATTCGTTGAGGTATCTTTCTTTTTTATTTAACGATTGATGAATATGATTATTTTTACACTGTGTCAGTAGTACCATTCTTTTTCTACTAGATGGAGTTATACATGACTACTAGTGTAATTAGTTCGTTCGTCAGTCAGTGGAGGCGTGACGGTCTATTAACCCACTGAAGTCACATTTGTTGGCCACAAAACTGGTCCGCAAGTATCAGCGATGTTATCCAAATTGTTATAAAAAAAATCTCGTATAACAAATTAATGTAAATTTGCATAAATATTTGAGGGCATATAGCAATTCAAATAAATAAAATTAATAGATTTATAAAAGAAAAACACTTGTCTCTTTATTTATGTCTTCCGTTAATTACAGTAATGAAAAAAAAAATTTACCATTAAAAATAAATAAATAAAACGATAAAAACATTTTCCGACCAAATTTCTATTTAAAAATTGTTTCATTGTTGCTGTAATTATAAGTGATCATTTATTCATAGTAAAATGCATGCTTTACAACGAAACTCATGTCCACTTTATTTATAAGACCTGCATTCGCTGTAATATTAAAAAAGGTCAAATTATAGGTAACCCAACTTTTGACAGGCTGTAACTTTGATACAGTTAGCTTTACGAAATTTTGACAAGAGACCTTTTATGTAGAGCGTTCAATTTCCTACAAAAATATGGATTGAGATTTTTGGTACGATGCTTTGTTAGCTAGTTATGAAAATCAGAAGCAGCAAATAAAATGTTTCCTATGTTATCCTCTGTTTGGAAGAAAATTAAATAAAAATGTTCTGTTTTGAAACACCCTAGTGTATATATATGTATATATATTGGGATGTTGAATAAGTTCTCGCTGTTTTTTCGTGAAAATTAAGAATGGCAGTACACACAAATGGTCGAAAATTGCGAAAAATTTCGGGATCTTTTTCCAACGCAACTACTAGACCAATCGTTTTGAAATTTGTAGGATATTTTATCGTACATTAGAAGACATGAAAAAACATTCTTCTAACGCGTTATACGCAGTTGCCGGCAGTAGCATCAACCCGCCGAGAGGTGATTCTGCCGCCCGACAACGCTCGGCTCAAAGTTGCATTGGTGAACAAAAAAGAACACTGATGGAACTGAAATGGGAGGTTCTTTCTCACTGAGCGCATCCTCCGGACTTGCCCCAAGTGATAATCACTTGTTGGGGTCGATGGAAGGCGCCTTGGAAGATACGCACTTCCGTAATTGCGAGGAAGTCCAAAAATGAGACGAATGGATGGCATCGAAACGCAGGTCATTCTTTTAACGTCAGATTCAACTTTCGCCAAAGAGGTAGGAGACAGTAGTAACATCCGGGCATATACTTTTATTTACGTAATCCAACAAGTCTCTAATGAAATAAATGCTACGAAGACTCCGACTTCTACACTACTCAACGCATACTCATGATCACATGACCGGAAAACAGCACAATGGAACTTTTCCACATTGAGCATTTCCTACCGAATTGTAAGAGCTTTTTTATAGAGGCTGATCGGTATCGCACTCCACTGTCCTTTCCAAAGGAACACTGCATGTTCTCAGGGTCTACGGGACGGATCCAAATGGAACGAAGTTGCGAAGACATTCTTAAAGCACTTATTCTTACGTGCCAAGGGTTTAGGCAAAAAGCTTCAGCCCTTCCTAACCCAACTTCGCTCGAACAGACGGACTCTGTGTTTCCTAAACGACAGACATGGTTTCAGAAAGGCAGTCTAAGCCTACTGGCTCGATGCCAGCCTGAAGAAACGAATCTACGGGCAGACACTACGGTTTTATGATATTAGTAGTACATCTATATGCATTTGTTTTCTTCGCGGTAACTTTTCTCGTACAGTTTCTGGATTCACGACGTTTGAAACATGCCTCACGACCTTTTCTCGTGCAATGCTCGAGGAGACTCCCCGAGGGACGACCACTACAACGTTTTTTTGTCTTCTCTCGACCCGTACATTTATTTGTACTTCATCGGACATTCGAGCGCGAGAGCAGGGGGAAAAAGAGCGAAAGAGGGAGGGACGGAGAGACAGACAGAAGATCGGAAGGACGCGGCTGCTGGGTTTGAGGAACCTTGACAAGGTTTCTCGAGCACACGCATCGGATATTTATAGCGTAGCCATAAATACATATACACATGCACGAGACACTCGCAATTTTAGTTAATCGGGCGCGTCCCGCCCTGTCGGGCAGTAAGATCAATCAGTTCGTGTACACTCGGATTATATAGATTTCCTTTGCAACTGCTGCTGCACGCCTACGCGGCTCATTGCTTGTGAAACGGGGAGGAAAAATGGTGGCTCCATGACCGCGGAATTGGCATAGAATTGATAGCGAGAAAGGGAGAGGGGCTCAGGGAGGGGGCCGGAAGGGAGAAAAGGACAACGGCGACGAGAGTTGCCAAGATGCCAAAGGAAGCATCGATGTAGTGGCAAAGGTGTGTTGCACTGGGCGCTGGCACACCTGTTGAACATTCCTTCACGGATTCAAGCTTGCATGTTTCTATATATATACACTAGGTGCGCAACTAAGTTTCCGGGTTTTTTTGACGAATAAAAAATCGAAAATTTCAAGACAAATACAAAAAATGGTTCATTCGAAGTATTGTCCCTCACTATTTACACATTTTTGCCATCTCTCTGGTAATACATGAATACCGCGACGATAAAAAGACGCGTCTTTGGGCTGAAAGCATTCGTCCAAGCAATTTTGTACTGCATCGTAATTGGCCAAGTGTAGCCCACCCAAGCCATGCGCCATCGACCGGAACAAGTGATAGTCCGAAGGGGCCAGGTCTGGCGAATACGGCGGGTGCGGTAGCAGATCCCATTTCAGTGTTTTTATGGTGTCCTGGACGATGGAACTGCGATGGCACGGAGCGTTGTCGTGCTGCAATATCACACGTTCGTGTCTCGTGTCCCATTCTGGCCGTTTTTCGAGCAATGCGTGGTTCAAATTGATTAGTTGTTGTCGGTAGCGATGCCCATTGACAGTTTCGCCCGGTTTCAGCAGCTCATAGTACACGATTCCTTTCTGGCCCCACCGAACGCAGAGCATTGTCTTTTTTCCGAAGCGATTTGGCCGTGCCGTCGATGTTGACGGTTCGCCAAGTGAAAGCCACGATTTTCTGCCTTTGGGATTCTCGAAATATATCCATTTTTCATCGCCAGTAAAAATTCGATGCAGGAAACTCTTTCTGTTCTGCCGCAAAAGCAACATTTCGGAAGTGGCTTCCCGCTTGCCGCAAATGCTGCTTACTTGGCACAAGCTTTGACATTTTCGAGGTTAGAAAAAAGGTCGTTGTGTTGCGATATTTGTTTATATTACGACTGGGTATTCTTAACAGATGTCCAAGCTATAAAAACACCCAATTTCAGACCTGTCTGTCGATTATATGTGTCGCTAGCGCCATCCATGTGTGAAACCCGGGAACTTAGTTGCGCACCTAGTATGTCAATGAGAAATAGACAAATTGCGATTGCGCACTTCATTTTCAATACTGTGGACACAGTGAATTTCTTTCTGATGCTCTAAGCATGTGAGGGAGGCAAAATTCCGGAATTGGCTTATCAGATGTAAAGTAAAATCAACTGTAAATTGCCTGATGGGTAGACCAAGCTCCGAATAAACATTGTAGTTATTAGCCATAAGAATGAATAATAAATTCGTTATCCTCTACAGCGTTTATTTACACAGTACGTCCATTTATCGACTCCCAAATATCGTTTGGGAGCCAGTATATTTCTATTTCCCAAATATCCTTTGGCAAAGATCCACGCTACGAAAATCTCGCAAATATTTTTTAGGATTCTTATTTAGCGATCTACAACCTAAATCTGCTGGATATCCGCAAATGCTGTTTATTTGGCACAAACTTTGACATTTTCGAGGTTAGAAAAAAGGTCGTTGTGTTGCGATATTTGTTTATATTACGACGGGGTATTGTTAACGGATGTCCAAGCTACAAAGACACCCAATTTCAGACTTGTATGCCGACTACACGTGTCGCTAGCGCCATCCATGTGTTAAACCCGGGAACTTAGTTGCGCACCTAGTACGTGCCGCACATGCGCGAGTATAATAGCCCGCGTAAGCCCTCAGGCCATATCGTCGTTATCCTTATTATTATCATTATTATTGCTATGATTATCAGCAATGCACGAGATTGCTATGAGGGCCTATTAGCCCTGCTGGGCTTTTGCAGAATTCCATAATGATTTGATAATTTTAGGGAGCGGCTTAACGTCTCGCTCTCTTTCTCTTTCTCTTGTGCTCTCTTTCCCGGATGTTTTTTTCACGATCAGATACTCATACGACGGTGATCGAGCGATTGCTAGTGAAGAAGAAAAAAAATTGATAACTGAGAAAGATCGCATGTACGACGATGGCGAGATCCGCGAGGCGAGAACCGCGTATGTGCTCCGCACTCGCGTTCCGAATAGCTTAGCATTCAGCACAACGCGGAGTCCGCATAGGTTAATAGGTTCGTTCTTATGTAATTATACTCGCCCCATTGACGTCACTGACTCCTCCGTTTAAGTTTTTTTTCTTCATCCTTCGATCCTGTTTTTTTATTTCTCGTATCATATGTCGATAGGTGTGGATGTATTGGACAGTGGTATATCCGTATGCATAATTATGCCCGACAACAAGTCGTGCCTATCGTCCGAGACCGTTGTTGGCTTTATCCACGCTGTGACTTACTTTGTCAGATCGAACGAGAATACGAGCGAGGATGAGTCGTCGCTTTTTTCCTTATTACCGGTGCTTAAGGGGTCTATCTCGTATGTAATATTTAGTATGAATATCAAGCTGTTGGAAAAAATATCTATTTTTTTCCGATGTACAAAATGGCCGACTACTCGAAACTTCTCGAAACAGCTTTTTTCCAATTGGCGTGACAAATAACTTCAACAATTTTCACTCGATTTACATCAAATTTGAATGTTATGTTCCTAATTGTATTTCGCAGAGAAGTACGTACGGAATTTCTGATTAATCGAAAACTTTTCATTTTATGAGCAGTTATAACGGAATTTTTCACTGAAAATTCATTTCTTAAGTTCAAATACCTACAACTTTTGAATAAAACAATGTTTTTTAAATTCCCTACGTACTTCTCTAGGTATTCTAATGTAGATTGACGAGAATTTTTGTTTTTTGTTCTAGGTAAAAAATTGTGGATGCTAAATGTCACGCCGCGGAGCGCCTAAAAAAAGATAACAAAAGAAAATATTAGTAGTCGGCCATTTTGTACATCGAAAAAAATACATATATTTTCTAACAGCTTGATATTCATAGTAAATAGATGTGTAATCAATTTGATGATTCAATCGCTTTTTCATACGAAAACAAATTGTTATATTCGCACATGATTTTATACCTTTTACTGTGGCCTAAGGCCTTAAAATACTGAATCTAAAACCGTTTGATTTTTTGTTTCGGATTATCCATATCTCCGAGATTTCATCAACAGCGCAGACCTAAAATTTTTTGGGACATTTTTTAACTACCATTTTTGTCTATAAACAGTGACTGAAATAAATTTAATTAAAAAAAAAGGGATTTCGAAAGTGAATTTATAAAGGATGTTGTGTCCAAAATTGAAAATGGTGATAACATTTTAAAAATTTGATAGGTCATTATGTTAAACATTTGAAAGGTTGTGTAAAAATTTCACAACGATTAGGAAGCTGGCTACTGAGAAATTAGAATCCACATATTGCACGCAGCCTTGTGGAAACTGAAGTAACTTTGCAGTTCTATTAGCAAATAGCAATCTTTGCTATTTGTTATCAAGAAATAGAAGAAATATTTATGAATGATCGTTTTTCTTATTTCAAATATATCAAAAACAAAAGTAGTTTTATGGTGCAAGAAACGACGTCGTCCGTGAACGAAAATGAGTATTTAAATTTCCCGCTACTTTCGGTCTATGCAACGTTGCCGCTATATTCTTATATGTTTTTCCTCAAGTGTGATTTTTTTTGTATTTTTGGCATCATTTTTATAGCAAAAAAAATAATAATTGCAAAGTTACTTCAGTTTCCATAAGGCTGCGTGTAATTTGTGAATTCTAATTTCTCAGTAGCCAGCTTCCTAATCGTCGTGAAATGTTTACACAACCTTTCAAATGTTTTACATAATGACCTGTCAATTCTTTAAAATTTCATCACCATTTTCAATTTTGGACACAACATCCTTAAGTGTGACAACTTTTATATCAATATCTATAACATAAACCTATCAAAAAAAATCATGAAAATATCATTTTTTAGCGTCTAAAGTGAGAACATCCCTTAATTTTCATCTGAAGGATCTTTATTTCCTTATTTTTATTTTCGTCACGCCGCACGCTTCAATTCCCGATCTATGTGAAGCGTTTTCCATTACAAGCGCTAAATTCTATGTTAAAAAGAAACAGAACACATTTTGTTCATCTATTAGTCATTTTTTTTGTTGATGTTTTATTTCGTTGCCCTCGTTGATTTTTCGTGTCGCCCTGGCGACGATTGTAAGATCCCCCCGAGAATATCATACTGGAATACAGAGTAGTTGCGTGCATATACATAATAAAATCACTGCGTTTATAGTAAGTGTTCGAAATGACGGCCATCAGTATCAATGCAACATTGGATTCTTTTTCGATTGATTGACTTGCAAGTTTTACAGCGTCAGAACTTATTGATGCACAGGCTGTAATAATACTTTGTTCCATGTCGTCAAGTGTAGTTGGTACTTCTTTGTACACTTTATCTTTCAATGTTCCCCATAGAAAGAAGTCTAAAAGTGTTAGGTCTGGGGAACGAGCTGGCCACGTTATTAAACCGCCGCGTCCGAACCAACGATTTCGAAATTTTTCGTCGCGTTGCCTTCGTGCAATCGATGAATAATGTGCTGGACATCCGTCATGTTGATACCACGTCGTTTGTCGTGTAAATAAAGCCAACTCTTCGAGCAAAAGACCCAATGTATCTTGCCAATTGCCATTGATAAAAAAAGGACCAATAATTTTAGCACCTGTGAATCCGCACCATACATTCACAGGCCATTGTCTCTGGTGTTCAACCTGCCGCAGCCAATGTGGATTTTCCGTTGCCCATAAATGCATGTTATGCAAATTAACGTTCCCATGATTTGTGAATGTTGCCTCATCAGTAAATAAAACGGTATTGAGAAATGTCTCATTGTTTTCGATCTGACGTTGAACCATTCGACAAAACTCTACGCGATACAGAAAAAGAAACATACCGTTCGATTTAAAAAAATTGAGTCGACCTTCAAATGTCCGAAGTACCTCCACCTGCAAAAAAAAAAAATTATCGCTATCGGATGGCCCTTTTCGTACTGTGCAATTTCATTTCAGCAAATATTTCTGTGAACCTTATAGTTTCGAAGATATCCAAGGTGCTAATAGTTATTGATCCACCCTGTATATACTCACACATACACACACACACACATATATATATGCATATATACATATGTAACTTATTTAAGTATTCATGCGATATTCCCAGCGGGCTCGAGCCACCTGGGTGGCGATTGGGAGCTCGCGCCATCTCGTGTGTGCATTAAATTATCCCGGTGTTGATCCTCCTCGAAGGTTCGTTACTTTTGCACGCGCCCCACAAGGCACACAAAGAGAGAGAGGGAGAGAGAGAGAGAGACTCCCATATATATAATGCTTCTCAAAGAAGAACGAATGCACGGAGAAAGAGATAAAGAGTGAAAAAGGTGGAGAGCGATTGCATTCGAGCCACGGACCACCAAGAGCTCGAGGGCTTCACCTTCGTCTCTCGTCCGTCCTTTTACCGCTCTCCGGATTTTCAACAACTTTTACACCTTCATTTCCTGGACATGATTCAAAAGTTGTCCCCGCGAACATAGTCTTGCGAGCATCGAAACATAAAACACCGATAGCCTTTTGTTCGTTGCGATCGGTGAGGATACCAAGGGAACGAAGAATGGAAAGCGAGGAAAAAAGGTACAAGATTTAGGGGAACGCGCAGTGAACTTTTTAGGTGTAAAACTCTGGCCGAAAACTCGTTCTGGCGGATTTGTAGGCAACTAAAATGACTGGCAAACCTTTGAGGATCTTTATTGGAGGATCTTTATTGATTTATTTGTTTATTTATGCCATGGTCATACCGCGAGGCAAAATCTAACAGAGAATTATAAACATTGCGTACATAATATCGGGAATGATAACTAGGAATTAACGTAAGTTGGAAAGGAATCAAAGGTAACTGTAGAGAACGCATTTGAACGCAGTTTGATCATTAGTAGAATATTTATGATAGTAATAAGAAGTAGGAGTAGTAATGAAAGTGATAGTAAAGTAATTAAAACCAAAAGTAAAAAAAAAATAAGTAATAAAAAATAAAAATAAGTAAAAAAAAAAATAAGAAATAAATAAATCAAAATATACGATGTAAATGGATTTGAACTAGAGATAATGTGAGTATCATTGATGCTTTGCCGAGTGGACTACATGCTAAACGATTTGAGAAAGAGAGAGAGAGAGAGAGAGAGAGAGAGAGACCCCGGAAAGTTTAGGCACAAACGTCAAAGAGATCGCGATGTCCCAAATAGGTATACATAAAACATATGGCGGAAGAATAGAGAGATGCCCAATAATAACGAGGCACGGTCACGATGACTAATGAGCTCGCGCGAGCTATTTATCGTCGAATGCGAATGACCAATACCTACGTTGAAACTTTCGTGGCATGTAATGTCGCGATATGCGGAACAAATGACAAAACTAAATATCCGTTTAGACGAGCTCGGGTATCGCATTTGCACCTGCGAATCCGAGATCTCTGAGGTCCTTCATAATCCAAATATAGTGGAGCGGTTTTCGAAATTTATTCGTCCGATTCCACCCCGGATGATTTTCTGACATGTTTATCCATTTGTCAATAGCAAGTGATAAAAATTGCTTTTCCTCTCGAAAATTGAACATTTTTTTTCCACATCTTGCCATTTCCGTCATCATCACGATTAACAACAAGCCATTCGGTCATACGATCGTTTTATTATTATACGAGAAGTAAATGTTTTTATTTTTCATTCCGCACCACCCAGTTGACAGAACCACCTACACCGATGGCTCATGCAGCAACGGCCGTACTTTGTTCAAATTAAAATAACTTCATTGTTCATTGGTATTTTCCAATTAAAAAAAACTCAAACACGGCGAGACTATGTATTAATTGCGTGTAAATTCCGGACCTCGTCATCCTAATACGCTCGTCAGAAAAAAATAACGAAAGACGACGTGTTTTTGGGCCCCCAGCCTATGCAGAACCGTTAAAACGGAAAACCCATTTCCTCAGGCTCCAGTTGACAGATGCAGAGGAAACTTCTCTATCGGAAATTTATGGAAGTTTCCACTCTCGGATAGGACATGTTTTTAGTCAAATTTTGCTCAAGAAGATAAATTTGCCAAAAATTGTGCCACAGCATCGTCTTTCAACCGTACCTACTGAACATTCTGCGAAAACCAATGTACAGACTATGATACAATTTTATAATATTAGTAACATTACTAATGTCACCATGTACAATGTATTGTTTACTAATTATTGACTAGTTTTCTTACTAGTAATTGTTTAGTTTTCTTACTAATTATTGACTAGTTTTCTTACCAATAATTGACTAGTTTCCTTACTAATTATTGACTAGTTTTATTACTTATTATAGACTAGTTGTCTTACTAATTATTGACTTGTTTTCTTACTCATTATTGACTTGTTTTCCTACTAATGATAGACTAGTTGTCGTACTAATTATTGACTTGTTTTCTTACTAATAATTGACTTGTTTTCTTACTAATAATTGACTAGTTTTCTTACTCATTATTGACTAGTTTTCTTACTAATAATTGACTAGTTTCCTTACTAATTACTGACTGGTTTTCTTACTAATTATAGACTTGTTGTCTTACTAATTATTGACTAGTTTTCTTACTAATAATTGACTAGTTTGCTTACTAATTATTGACTTGTTGTCTTACTAATAATTGACTTGTTTTCTTACTAATAATTGACTAGTTTTCTTACTCATTATTGACTAGTTTTCTTACTAATTATAGACTTGTTGTCTTACTAATTATTGACTAGTTTTCTTCCTAATAATTTACTAGTTAGCTCACTAATTATTGACGAGTTTTTTTAACTAATTATTTACTAGTTTTCTTACCAATTATTGACTAGTTGTCTTACTAATAACTGACTAGTTTTCTTACTAATAATTTAACAGTTTTCTTACTAATAATTGACTAGTTTGCTTACTAATAATTGACTAGTTTGCTT
>OX632360.1:39660195-39665195 GCA_951751655.1 Ophion costatus
GGTAACTTTTATTGTGTACTGTCAGTTGCAATCATTGTTGCGTTTGTGGCTTTATAGTATGCTCAATTCGAGTTTTGGTTGTCGTGGTAACAGTGAAATACTTATAGATTATGTTACCGACCAATGAATAAAAACATTGAGTTTGGGGGCAAAATTATTCCCTTCTAGATGTACAAGATGTTATTTGTAAACAAGATGGTCCCTAGGCATCATCTAGGTGTACAAGATGGTCCCTAGGCATCATCTAGGTGTACAAGATGGTCCCTAGAAATCCCTAGGGATGATCTTGTATATCTAGGTTTGTTATACTGATCATCTTGTACCCCTAGTTGATGCCTAGGGATCATCTTGCACACAAATAACGGACCTACTTTGTTTATGTTAAATAGATTGTATATTTATCATCAAACTACGTTACTAATGTATAATTGGTCTCGCAAATAATAATTGATATACCTGACAATAAGTGATTTAAGACTGGCTTAAATGACTTATTGTTGGTTTAGTTGAATTCTAGTTGGGTGAGATAAAACTCATAATATAAGGGTAATTTAACTGGTAAGTTCAGTTTATGTTGTATACCTATGATTAATATATATAAATGCGTTGTAATCTCGAGCAAATTTTTATTTGTATTTACCTAATTTCTCCAGAATTAAAAAGAAAACCCAAAGAGGGGCAAAATGATCCCCCCGGATCATCATGTACGTACTCTAGGGATCATCTTGCACACCGGGGTGTCCAAGATGATCCTTATGTACGGTTTCAAGAAAAGGGAATCTTTTTATCGAAACCCGAATAAATTGAATATTTCGAACATGCCAATCGCAAGATAGATAAATATGCCAGCAGTGAACGCTTTCAGATCGCGATTATGTTGAATATCTTTGAAATTACGAGAATTCTTCCTTAGGAGTATCACCCCATTCCCATCAACTTGTAAAAAACCAATTCTCGTTCCTTATTCATGAAAAGTTGTGCGCAGAATCGATTCTTCCATAGTCGGATCGTTTAAAAATAGATTTGCCAAGACTTTGAGAGGCGCCGCATTAATTTCACGTTTCTCGATACCTCTTGCAGTACTCGTCATCAGGATAGATCCAATGCCTCGATCGTCGAATGAAAAACTTCAATAACTTGATTCGGGTTTCCAGTAGTATTTAACAGAGTTTGGTCAGACAGACATATACTGTACATATTGCGGTGGTTAAAAAAAATCGATTTTTTCCTGAACGCAAAATTGAAGTACGTCAAGAAAAGAAAGTTTTGGAATATTTAAGGGTTCTAAACAATGTTTCTGTTAGTGCTCAAACGCGTTTTTCATGTTTTTTTTCTCATGATTATCGGAATATTAATTTTTTTTTTAAACTCGATGCAGAAAATCTTAGTGCGTGATCCAATGTGAGTCTTGATTTATTTTTTTCTGTGACAATACACAGTTTTTAATTTTAAAAAAATTTGCACCTAAAACAGTTTGTATTTGCAGATTGAGAATCAATATATGTAATTCGGTTGGGAAAATTATATCAACCACTTGATGAACAAGAACACAGTGTTTACATCACTAAACGTTTAACAAGTATGCGTGTTTTTTTGGATTAATATGTTGTTTTGGAGTAAGGAAACAAATGAAGACGAAAAATTGACGAAAAATCAAAAAAAAAAAAAAAACAAATTCAAGTCGTTTGAGCACTACCTACAAAAATGTTTAGATCTCTCAAATTTTGTATGAATTACTTTTTCATAACGTAGTAACATTTTCCATCGAGCAGCGCGAAAAAAAAATTAATTTTTTTTTGTGAACCACCCTACAACGTGCATAAAGAAAACTGTGATTTTGAGGATATTCGAGTACGGCTACCGTTCTCACGGAACCTAATTCTCATACTAAACAATATGAAAACGGCAACGTCCCCTCATTTGCCTCTAAATAAATGCAAACATACGTATATTAAGACAGCAAAGCCACTTCTGTTACTCAAATCAATCATGATGAAAAGAAAAATTTGGATATCGTCCTCAAATCAGCCGGATGTGCCGATAGCCAACGTTACATAGATATAACGCCTTCAAAATATCCTTTCCTCACATACATACATTGTTACTGAAATCGTACGATCTTTTTGCTCATCCCCTCTTTTGCTCTTGCTACGATACAAGAATAATTGGAGTCTATATAATGGCAATGTGTCGTGGAACGAGTAAGGAGTAGCGCAAAGTGGTCGTGGAGAGGCGGGCGGGCGTGTACTGTATAAGTACAAGACTCGTACACTTTTATATATATATATATATATATATATGAGTACACGGTGATACATACGTGAGATCGCGCACTCGAACGATCGAGAGCGTGTGGCTTTTTACTAAAGGAGATTTACAGATTGCACACCTGTGCGTTGCCGCGAGCCGAGGAAAAGACCTCACCTGTCGACCAACCGGTCCCCATTGACTTTTTCTTTATTCAACCCTTTCCTTCCCCCGCTCTTCTTATGTTGCCTCTCTCTCTCTCATTCTCTGTCCACTCTCTTTTTGATCTCAGGTGGACGTGTATGCATTGATATAGATATATATATATATATATATATATATATATATATATATATATATATATATATATATATACACGCATACGACGACACAGAACTGCTCGCGAACTCCTTTCTCCTCCTCGAGCGCATATATGAGATACGCCAACTCGATAAGAGAAGCGAGAGAGACCTCCAACACTATATTTCACGTACGTAAACGTGACCAGAGTTTACAGCTTGTATATAATGTTTATATATGTGTACGTTTGTGGATGTGTGCGTGTGTGTGTGTGTGTCTGGAGAATCGTATATTTTCTCGTCTTTCTCACGCGTATCCTTCGGCTAAATATAGAACGGTTACTATTTCGCGTGGAATTGAATCGCGAATGGGGGGCCTTACTATGCTTGTACGGTCAAAGTTTCGACGAGGAATTAAGGTAGTCCTATCGCTTCACACTAGTCATACCACTGATCATACCTGCGACTTGTACAATTATATTTTTAAGATATGCAAAAAAAAATTTGTAATAACGAAAATTTTCCGTTTGTAAACTGTTTAATGTTCACATTTGATTAGAAAAATGAAAAAATCGCTATTCCAACGATTTGCGGAGTATTTCTAGGTTTGATATTTGGCAACATTGGTTCTATCTCCGTCTCTTTTTACTCATTCAGGCACGTTTAACCTCCATGCTTTTCAACGTCGATCTGTCAAAACAATGTCAGGTGCGGGAAATGTGAAGCATTGTATTCGGGCCACGACTGGTAAAAAAGCGTGGAAAATTTGTGTCGGCGAAATATGTCGGTTAAAAATGAAATATGTGTAGAAATTCGAATGAGTGAGGTGAGGTTGGGACTACAGTCAGCTGTTGCCTTGCTGTCACGTCTCTTTAGCGTAGCAAGTGGTAATAAATCCAATACCGGAAGTTCAAATTAAACTTGATATTACATGAAAATTCGGTCAATAAGCGTATTTTTTTTCTGAAAGCATTGGATTACTACTAGTGTTAAGGGGTTACCCCCACTTGCGATTTTGAAAAAATCGATTTTTTTATTGCATTTTTTTTAAGTATACGTAACTGAGAATATGTCCTGAAAATTTCAAGTCCATCCGAACAAAATTGACTGAGATATGAGCGTTGAAAGAGAAGAATCCGTGAATTGAAGAACTGAAATTGAAACTTTAAACACGTTTTTCTCAAAATGGCATTTCTGAAGTCGGTGACCAAGATTACTCGAACACTAATGAACCGATCTTCTTGAAATTTTGCAGGCTTATTTGATACATCAAAATGTAGTCTTTAATCGTTCGATTTTTTTTTTTTCGAAAAAAAAAATGGCCGTTTTATAGCCAAAAAACGGCCGTTTTTTTTCGTTAAAATCGAACCATTAACTTTGACTGTCCGCCATTTTGTGAAAAATGAATATTTTTTTAAATCCTTCGATTAAAGACTAGTTTATACTTATATTTGACTAAATCCATCCGCATTTTTTTTTCGGATGATCCACTTCGCCGCTATGTTGGTCACCGCAAACCGTGTATATAAAAACATTATTTCATTGACGGCCATTTGCCACTAAACAATGTAATATTTTTCAATAAAAAAATTACTGAAAGTTCTTCAAGATGTGTTCTTTAAGATGGTATATCGATCGATTAAAAAAGTTTTGTAGTTTTCTTTAAAAAAATTCATGAAAAAGGCCTTTTTTTGCGCTACAAGTGGGGGTAACGCCTTAAGTATGTAAATGTGATTATTTTTAAGAATCTGGCGGATTCTCACTATTGTCTACACTTTTGTAGCGACCGGAAATTGAGTTTTTGTATGTCGTCTCGGGCTTCCTTCACAAAAGTACGCAATTTTTAAATTTTTTTTCTCTGCAATAAGGTCGATAACCGACCCTGAAATTTTACAGAGACGATTATTAATATATTTAGTGAAGCTTAAACGAAAAAAAATTATGAATATCCTATGAATTGAAGCCTGTTGATAGCACTACCTTAAGGGCTCTGTCTACTTTGGATGCATGAAAAAACGTTCTATTTATTAATTTTTTTAAAGAATGTTATTATGTTTATTGATATAAAACTTACTAGGCTTAACAAAAACATTCGTAAATTACAAAAAAAAATATATATTGATTTTAACTAATTTTTTAGTGTGAAAGTGCCAGGTAAACTGGAGTCCTCAAAAAGTAGGTAGGTGTGCGCTGTTAAAAAAATCTAAATAACGGCCCATTTGGAAGAAAAAAATTGAATGGTTTTAGGTTTATTGTGAGAATGGCTAGATCCCGTAACTCTAAAATTAATTTATATGCAAAAATAACAAAATGGCGGACAAGAAATTTAAAAAACGGGTTTTTTTGCATGTTTTTTGCCAAAACAAAATAGTAAAAATAAAAATTTTGCAATAATTCTGGTACGGGATATGGCGATAGGTGTACAGAATATGTGGTTAAAATTTCATAAGGATC
>OX632360.1:39670195-39790680 GCA_951751655.1 Ophion costatus
TATCTATCTATCTATCTATCTATCTATCTATCTATCTATCTATCTATCTATCTATCTATCTATCTATCTATCTATCTATCTATCTATCTATCTATCTATCTATCTATCTATCTATCTATCTATCTATCTATCTATCTATCTATCTATCTATCTATCTATCTATCTGTCTATCTGTCTATCTATCTATCTATCTATCTATCTATCTATCTATCTATCTATCTATCTATCTCTTTCTCTCTCTCTCTCTCTCTCTCGCTCTCACTCTCTCTCTCTCTCTCTGGTTCTGTCGTGACTGGCACTGTCGCTATTTCCCTCGAATCCGCGCGTGTGCCCGCCTCACGTGTCACTTTCGGAAGTAGTAGCAGTAGTGCCGGAGCGGCCACCACCCGACTCGTCGCTGTCACCACGGCGCGCTCACTCCAGGAAACGCACGAGCATGTAACGAGGAGACGCGAAAACTTCAAATTTATACAGGACTCTTTACTTTCTCTTATTTATATTCTCTGAGTACCCGTGTGTGTGCGGGTATGTCTGGGTATGACGCGAGTGCCCCGAATGGCAAGAGAGAAGAGCGTGAGACTCGCTGAACGGAGAAGAGAGAAAGAGAGGGGAAGGCGTACTCGCGCGCGATATCGTTGCAAAAAATTCTGAGAATTGGGTCCCACAACCGTTGCTAAAAATAAAATCCCATCCGGGAGCGAGGATTATGTGTGCGGTCCGAAAAGTAAAGGGTACGGTGAAGGAGAGAGATCGAGAAGGAGAGAAAGAGAGAGTGGGAGATATGTAAGAGGAGGATAAAACGCAATGCCCGAAAGAATTTTCTTTTTTTTCTTTTGTGTATAGAAAAGGTTTGGGATAAGTGAACCCCACACTGCCTTTACATTGATCTTCAACTTGGCATAAACACATTTTATACATTATATGTCCATGACTCAAATAGACAAATGAATACTTCAGAACAATTGGGCGAGTGGCAACACTGTGAACCTGGAAGCGAGGCAAACGGCGAAAATTATCTAGCTATTTGAACTTTTTTTAGAGTACAATCGATCTGTTTGGTTCGTAGTTTTCACGGTGCCAAAGAATGTGATTAGCCTCCTCTTCGTTCTTTCTGTGATCGCCCATAGCATGTGACAATCTCAAATATTGGTTTTGTGGTTTTCACATTGCCAAAATATGTGATTTGCCTCCACTTCGTTCTTTCTGCGGTTGGGCATAGTAAATGTGACAATCTCAAATCTGTTCAGGCTCTGTCTTAAGGATGAATGACTGATGATCTATTGATCATCTGTTGATTGCAGTAACAGCTCCTCTAGATAGTTTAGGGTATAAAAAACCATGGCCGTTCGTTTGGATTATAGTAGCTTTTAAACTAATCTTTTCCTCCAGGTTCTGCGGATGTTAAGCACCATTGGTGGAGCTCGATCTTTCTTTATGGCTTCCAAAAAGTATTCAAGTCTATGTTCTATATTAGTAGTTGAGTGTCTCTTCCCGAAATGCTACCTACTTTTGCTGCAGTATCAGGTAGCTCATTGCATTAGATTTCCCGATGAGCAGGCACCCAAAAGAATTGGATCTTTTTACCCTCTATTTCTAAATGTCTCAAAGTTTATCTTATTATCTCTACACATATAAACGGTCTGTCGGTTTGCCTGTAGCCAATAAACTTCAGAACCGATTGTCTGATTTGGATGCGGTTTTCGCCAGTGTGTACTGTCTTTCCTAGTGCAGGTTTTAAGCTACGTATGATCACGGTAGGCTATGGGAAGGGGGGGCTGAGCCGTGAACAAAAATGTGAGACCCGTAGGAAAATTGACCGCGCAAACATGCCCGAGCGAGCCCGCACCACCCCTCGTTTCACTTGAATCTGAGCGGAGCCAGTTACGGCAGATAGGTAGCATTGAATAAGAACCTTTTTGTGCCATAAGAGGGTTCGCGAGAGATTTCAGTACACTCTTGGCATCAGAGAGAATAGAAAAGTTTTTCACATCTGCACTCTTAATAATCTCTAGGACGTCCATTATGGCCATAGGTTCGGCGGTGAATATTGAAGTATACTTTATAGATCTGAACATGCGTCCCATCGAAAACCTTTAGAAGGCACAGCGTTAAACAGATGGGATCCATTTCAATAGTAGCACTCTTTGGGATGAACGAGAATGATATATTTCCTCCACTCACAATCAGTAGGGAAGTTACTAGATTTATAAAGGCTTTTTCAATAAGGGGTGGGTAGATGTCGAAATGGAATAAAATAAGCTGTGTGTGTGAGGTATTAACGAAATTCTTTATTTATTTGGAAGGCCTATGTATGCCATTATGTATGGAATATAACATCGTTCAAATCTCCGCCGCAGCTTCTCACGGTGGCACGGGTCCGTGTGGACCAATTTTGAATGACTGCCCCACAGATCCGGCTGAATTTGAGCGATGACCTAGGTTATGTTGACTTGAAGAGCATCGGTCCATTACGGCTTATTGGCATAGACCTGCGACTTCAAGAAACCCCACAAGAAAAAGTCTAGCGGGGTCAAATCGCACCATCTTGGTGGCCAATTCACGTCACCTCTGCGAGAGATAACCATACCCTCAAATCGTTTATGCGGAATGTGCATCGTGGCGTCCGCTATGTGGCACGTAGCGCCATCCTGCTGGAACCACATGTCGTCTACGTCCATATTGTTCAATTTGGGCCAAAGGAAATCGGTTATCATCGTTCTGTAGCGTTCGCCGTTGACGGTGACGGCCTCACCAACGTCGTTTTAAAAAAAATACGGACCAATGACGCCGCCAGCCCAAAATCCGCACCAAACAGTAACTTTTTGTGGATGCATTGCCACCTGGTGAACCTCGTGTGGGTTGGCGTCGTCCCATATACGGCAATTTTGGTGTTAACATAACCATTCTGGTTATTGGTCTGGACTGGTTATGGTACCACACTGGTGTTATCATGACCAGTCCAAAAATGCGCCTCGTCGCTAAAATGGGCGCAACGCGCGCAACCTTTGGTCATTTGGACGTGCTGTTCAATCGTGTAACTTGCCATGGTGATTTGGCATCGGTGACTGAATAATAAACAACAGATTAGACAGACGCCACCAAAACAATATGACCGCCACAGGCCGCCAACATCTACCCGCGCCAATTGAAAAACCCTATATATATAGTTTTATAACTGAGGCACAATCTTACATACTTCGTTTAGAAATCTCGATATAATTTCATAATCGATGCTATAATTTCGCGGGCCCAACTTTGCCTCGACATTGAATAGTGTAAAATTCAGTTCTTCTTAAGAGCAGGATAGGTCAGGAAAGGGGTCACCTTCCTCCGCAAAATCAGGCGGTTTAACTTCCGTCCGAGTCGGGTAAAGGGTGCTTTTTCAACAGTTTGAGTTCTTTCTTTGTCATATTCATTCGCTTCATACCACCTACTTTGTAAATTCTTAATTTTCCTCCATACAAGAATAGGGTTCGTATCTTGAGTATATGTATCTCTGATTTCTCAAAGCTGCCTCTTTTGATGTTTTTCAAACCGTACTTAAATCTAGCATCCGCCTTCCGATGTTATTGCGATTATCGCGATCTCGTCTTACAACGTCATACCCTCTAAAACGTATACTATCTTTGGGAATGATCTATATTTCTGACAGTGCGATAATATCTACATTTTTTGCTCCGGAGTCGAGCTTGGGTAACTTCAGCGGGACGCTCTGACAATTTCATTGTACCATTGGATCGGAATTCCCGTAAGCTCAACAGTGTTCCTATTATCCAAGCTGTTGTCTTCATTTGTTAGCGTAGCTTCACCAATGCCGGAACCGCCTGCTGACGCTACTCTTAGGGTTTAAAAAATCCAATATATCCCCATAAAAAGGGTTTTTTGCCTTTTCTATTATTACACTTTATGCCTTTCAACGAAACTGGTTTGAACAATGCCCCGTGATTCGGATACAGAAAGCAGCGAAACTTTATTCTATAATCGATAAAGCGATCGATCATCGACCGCCTTCGCCGGCAGTTGCCTCGCCATCTGTCCGAGAGAAACGAGGCGAGATACGTGTGCTGCCGCCTTGTGGTCTGCGTTTGTGTTATTGTAGCTTGGACTATGCTGGAACGGAAGCGTACACACATTGGAACACATACATTTTATTCTTATATACAAGGCGGCCCGAAAAGTGACGTCCAAAAGGAAAATCTAAATACCTCGTATCAATACACATCTCTATCACCCTCTCATATGTTCTACGATAATTATCACTTTTCGAAAAAAAAGCATTTTTTCGAGTTTTCCTGTACCACTGGCTTTTCGTTTTTTTTTAAATTTTCTTTCCGTCTTGAAAGTTTTCAAAAGTAGTTAGCAGTAATTCAGACTAGTGTAAGTATTCCTTTTTTCATCTGAACGTTATTGACTAAATCGCTCAAAGCTATTTTTTTAAGCTCTTGGTCAAGAACCTTAGGCATCAAGGGATTTACAATAGTGTTCAGTTGGTCATTTATTTATTGCTTAACAGTGCACTTGATACCGATAATATAATTTGAGAAAATCGCTGGGACAGCACACACACACAAAAGAGAAAAACTAAAAAATGATGTTTTCATGAAAACTAAAAAAGATTGTAGAACATACATGGGGGTGATTCGCATAGGTATTGATATGAGGCTTCTAGATTCTGTTTTTGGGCCACCCTATATATATACACGTATGTGTGCATGTATAGGCGTTTACGTATATATCTATTTTGCCGAGGCCAAGATATATAAGCACGTGAGGCAGAAAGATTAAGAGAGAGAGAGAGAGAGAGAGAGAGAGAAGGATAAGAAGAAAAAAAACGAGTAGAAGGAGGGTGAGGCTGCTGGGATGGCCAGTGGTTAATGAAGTTGTCGGTTGAGGACGTTTACAGCTGTGGGGGACCTACCTGCGTGTGGTCCATTCACCATGGCTGGCCAGCCCAAGTGAGCAACAGGTTGCACAAACACACACACACACACGCACAATCCACCGTAGAGTACAACATCCCGTCTGTATTTTCAAGTTCTCTTGATCTCCATGTCTATATATATAATTCGTGTGTGTACATATTTCCCTCTCTTGCCCCTTCCTCTTCTTCGTTGAGCAACGCTGAAAGACTGGTTAGAAGAGCTGCGTTTTACACCCCCTCCCTGCCCGCGATTCCTCGGTGTTTGCTCGCCAAAGATTGTTTTTTCCTTCATCTTCTCTACTCTTTGGTAGGTTGTAATTGAGAGGTTTGATGGGATATTGCCTCGAGTACACTCTTACGCCTTTTTTCCGTACACAAGTCGAGCGCACAGAGGAGCTTGGTACGTAGAAGTTAGAACAGTTTCAGCATTTTACGCAATCGCGAGTTATATGAATAAAAAATGGATTAGTTTCTGGAGAGCAAACAAGATCGGACTGTGTAAAAGTGAAGTGTTCACTAAAGATGATTTAGTTAAGGTTCTACTTTCTCTCTGTCTATCTCTCTCTCGCCCTCCCTATTTGTCTTGATTACTTGACTCGACCTAATGACTGGACATAATCATGAAAATGAATCAATCAGTTTCTCGTAGGTATTTACGGTAGTCTGTAGTAACTTTTCACGGCTCCGTAGTCAAACGCGGAACCCCTCATAACAGTGTAATTTTACAGATCCTCCAGATGGGGATCTTAATTAATATGTGGGAAAATCTATTTAAAAAAAACAGTTTTTTAAGGGTTTCTCCCCGAAATGGAAAATCGGGGCGATTTTTGTTTCCCGCACTCCGTCGAGGGTGGGGTCATTGGACAGGTTGTTCGAAATGAAAGTTCCACTTGCCATTCTTTTGTGAGCACCTTTAGCCAAATATCGAGTCTTCGAAGAGATGAGCAATGTGTCCTTTCCATTCTAATTTTTGAGAAACTGATTTAAAAAATCTAAAACACCTTGGTGCCAGCATTTCATTAGAACTTCCGATTCAAGTTCTTTCAGTTGTCTTTCATCAACAAACTCAGGCGAAATGGACAACCGAATGATCGCTAAGTTGACTTGATGGAAACTCCGTAAGAGGTCGATACTACTAACTTTGTCGCGTTTTGTGTGAACCCTCGTTAGTGAAGTATCAAACATCAAACAAAGGGCCCTATTCTCTTCACCCCTCTTGCACACGACTAGAGTATTGCGATTGCAGATTATTGAATAAAACGAAAACGAGTGTGCAATTAATAATTGTGGCACAACATACGTGATACTGTATAACCAAGTGCATATCAGGTCAAAACTGATTCTCCGAATGGGGGCGCAAACAAATGACTACGGAACCTTACTTTATGCCCTTGGCAGGTTTCCATTACAACCGGACTAGAAATTTTGCTACAGGCCGGAACAAGCATGGATCCGGCATGCCGTATCCCGTACCGCGGCGCTGATCAAGCTGCCGGATCAGGGCCGTAACAGGCGTGAAACGCTTTTACGCATCCGGCCCGGATCCGGTAACGGACACGGCCCTGATCAGTAGGCCTTTCCAGGCCCTGATCCGGCCGCCGTATCAATGCCTAAAATGATTAAAAAAAACAAATGATGAATTTAAGGCTTTAGGCCACAGTAACGGGTATAAAATCATGTGCGAATCCGGCGTGCCGTACCATGGCGCCAACTGGCGCCATCTGCCGGCCACACAGGCCATGTCAAGGGACGCCGGATCCGTGCCGGATCCCGCCCGGATCGGGCGTGTCCTACTACGGCATTCCGGATTTCAGCCTGATAGGGGTCTGGTCGGTCTTCAAGCAGCCGGATCAAAATTTCTAGTCGGGAATGGTTATGAAGATAGTCATCTTTGTATTTATTACAATGACGATGCGACAAGACGTCCACGTAACTCATGATTGGCTAGGCCAAAGCAGCGAAAAAGTATACCGTAGAGAATAATTTGTATGTAATTTATGCGGAGTGCAAAAGTGTGTACAAATGATCGAACGGAGTCTCTTGGACGTCTGTTGCAGATGATGCACCGTCCGCAAACCCTGTCGCTCCTGAGGTCCAACAGCAGCAGAGGAAGCAACAACAGCGGCAAAAGGATAAGCAACTTGTCGAGCCCTACTTCGTCAACGTTGTCGTTAATATCGAGGCGATGCTCGGCAAATCGTTCGAAAAGCTCGTCAACGGCAAACCCAAGCCCGACGACCATTACTCCGAGATGCGCCGCGACGACGACCCCAACGACATCGACCACGACGCATCATTCATCGTCGTCGTCGTGTCCTGTTTTACTCTCGGTACTCGCATGGTCCGTAACGCTTTTATTGATCTCTTCGTGTCTCGGGATTGCCGACGCGGGCGTGCTCATGGGACATCCACTGGGAAAGAGATCCTTCATGCAGCTACAGTGCAAGGGGATCTACGACAAGAGCATCTTCGCTCGCCTCGATCGCATCTGCGAGGACTGTTACAACCTCTTCCGTGAACCGACTCTACACACCCTGTGCAGGTACAACGATCTCACGGTATTTGCCTTGATTAGTCAAATTGCCCATTGTTCGCGATGACTCGGTTGTGAATTTAGGCACGAGAGTTTTCATGGGTTCGTACGTCGAGAGAAGTGGTCTTCGGTCGAATCGAATTTTGCTCGTATCCTTCCCCTATCAGACCTTTCTCTCGGAGGCTATACCAGTGTGAACGCCGAACATTTGGGCGATTTTCGGGAATTTTTTAGAAGAAAAGTACTCAATTGAATGTTTCGGAAAATTTAGAATATATTTGGCTATATTTGACCTATGTTACGTAATGTTTTCATAGAAAAATATTGAGATCCAAGCGACTTATGCGCTGCCTTCGGAGGCGCTAAAAAAAAAGTTCCTTCCCTGCTGACATGATTCCGGCCGATTTAGTTGAAACCGAAACCCGGAAAAAATGTCGTTAAGCTGGAAGGTATTTCCTGTACAATTACGTAGGATTTACGAAAAATATCAAAATCTAACAAAATGGCGCAGTTATGAAAAAAAACGTCTGTTTTCTTGCCTACAAAATGGTCGTTTTTTTCAATGCCAAATCGTCAATTTTCATCCAATCAAAAATATCCTACGTCATTGTAGAGTAAATATATTCAAGAGTACTCAGTTCAAATTTCAAGTCAATCGGATAATTGCTCTTTGAGTTACAATGTCAGCAAATTTGAAAAATCTCATTTCGAGAAAAACAGGTTTAAAGATTTAACTGGGGCATTTTATACCTACGAGCGGTTGCTGTTTAGATGGTTGCCATTCGGGGAGTATTAGAGATACGGCCTTGACATTTTTACAGGATATTCTTGAAAATAAAAAATGTCGAAAGTCACAAAAAAATCGATCTTTTGAAAGTGTCACACTGGTATAGCCCCTTAACGAGCGTATCTTTTACATCCGCAAAGAAACAGCCCATCGTGGTTGGCCGAAAAAAACATGCCTTACGAGCTTTCTTATTTTATTTACCAATGGCAGACAAAACATATAGTGCTGAGCGCACTATATTGTTTTAAAAATTGTAATACCAAAAAGATCAAGATCAATGACCCAAGGCGAGTCAGAGCCAAATTCATTCATAAGTAGCTTTCATATTGTTGGAGAATCTCGTTTTTTTATTCCCTGAATGTGGTTGGTCAACGTCGAGATTTGGCATGGCGTTGAAGTTTGCGTCATTGGAACGCAACGAAAGTTCTTTTGTACATTCCATTTTCCATATTTTTGTTGTTACAGAAGATCTTTTTTTATAGATTTATATCGTAGATTGCTTCATAAATATCTTAAAAAATGGTTGTAGGATATTCGTAGACAATATTTGCGAAGAGAAATTGAAGCAATTCAGGAATATTCATTTTCGTTGCATTCCAGCGACGCAAACTTCAACCCTGTGACCTGGCGTTCTTTCTCGCTCTCGAAAATAATAATACTATGTAGTAATAATACGGCAAAATTCGGTCGGTTTCTCTTAATTAACAGAAAATTCCATTATCGAACAGAACTTTCCGGTAGACCTAATTCAGCCAGTTTCATCAATATTCTTAGTGACGTTATCCACATACAATGTCCAAACCAACAACCCCTGGGTTCCATTAGTATCCGATAAGATTATTCGATAGATGGCCCATATGGTCTTTTGCCTGTAAATTTTCTCGAAATTTGCATCTGCGTATGCAAAAATGGTCCTTGATGACCATTCATCAGGAGACCAGTTGGAAAAAAGGTTTCGATTAGCGATTGTTTGAACACGGGAACCTTTTTCGAATCTTTGACAATCCTGCCAGGTGACGTCTTGAGAGCGTGACGTTGGTAAAGCATGGGCAGATTGCGGTCGAGCATTACAGGTGGAGAATGCCTCGTAGGGCCAACGGAGTATGTGCATAGCTTATATATATATATATATATATATATATATATATATATATATATATACATCGGGGCACGCGCGTATCGAAACGCAATGAGATTTCTCTTCTATTTATAGCCTCGCGGGAACGAATGCCAGGCGTACATCCGTTATTACCTGGCCTCGCAACTCTTGGATCCGCGAACTGACTCTCGTCGATGCCATACGACGAGAGCGAGTTACACCTTTTTTTCTCTCTCTCTCTCTTCGTTTGTCTTTTTTGTTTGTTTGCCATTCAACTTTTATTCACTTATCGGGTATGGAACTTGAGCGGGAAGAGCACACACGATTTCGAAAGTAACCAGTTTATCCGTTTCGAGCTATGTGACGTTGAGGTTCGCATCGTTGAGGTGCAATGAAAAGTATTTTTCCCTATCGCCTAATTTCTTTTCGGCGGATTCCGGTTACGAGAGTAAATCGAATGTTTTTCGAGATCCTCGTTAGAGATCTACTAGGACGTTGAATAAGTTCTCGCTGTTTTCCAACACATGGCGTTACCCGAACTGCGTGCGTGTTGTTTACAATGGTAACGCATCTATGAAGGACTATAAGCTTGAGATTCAGTGTATGCACCAGGTGTAGAAGTATGAAACCGGATTTTTTTTGTAAACTTTACACGCCTCTTGTTTGAAAATGATAAAAAAATCTTTCAAACGAATGGAGACGGCTTGCTGCGTCATATTCAATTGATCCGCGAGTTCTTGTTGACTTTGTGTATCATCTTCATCCAATAAGGCTTGCAATTCGTTGTCTGCGGACGTTTTTCGGTGGTTTCCCACACTCTTCATTTCTCACGTCAAAATCGCCACTTTTGAATTTTTCAATCTTCAAATGATAACAGAAAACCAATGCTGTCCGCAAATCGTAGTTCGTAGGCACAAAACTCGACGTGTTTGAGGTTATAGAAAAAAATACCGGTGTAGGGAACTTGGGTTGTTGTGTGTTGAAAATCTTCCTCAGCTGTTAGAGGGAGATGATGGCGCTGCAGAAGCGGTCTACGGTCCCTAAACTGATGGCTAGCACCATCTATAGGGAAATTCCGGTTTCATACTTCTGCACTTGGTGATTTCGCCGAAGTGTAAATAACTTATTTTTTCCATAGAGTCAAATATGTCAAATTTCGTGGCAAAAAAAAGTATTCACGAGAAAATTTACTGCACTGCTTGGTTTTGAAAAAAAGTGCCGCTGAAGCACACAGAATTCTTGTTGAGACTTGCGACGATCATGCTCTGTCGAAAACAACTGGCAGAGATTGGCTTAGGCGCTCCAAAAATGGGTTGATTCAACGCGCTTTACGTGTCTTACAGTAAGTGTGTTCTCCGGCAAAACGTTAAAATCTTGTTGATGCCAAGAATGGTATAGAGCGTGTTGTTTCAACACGGCAATTGATAAGTAAAACGCATTGTTTCAACGCATTAACCAGGTTCTACACACGCTGTAGGCATGTTGTTTGGGTTTGTTTGGGTTGGGAAAACACACCGACAACACGCTTATTTTTTACAGTGCATGCTCTATCGGAAGCAACATGCAAAAATTGGTTCAGACGCTTCAAAAACAATGATTTTGATGTGTTGAATCGGAGGCATTACTCTATAAAGACTCATGTCAGATGCTAGCTGAACTTGCAGAAGCATTAGGAGCTGATCACACAACAGTTTCGAAACGTTTGGAAGCATTGGGGATGATGATTTATCTAAACTATCCATTAGGAAGCGAAAACTTATTCAACATCCCAATAAATGTACAGAACGAAAGCATTCTGGATAAAGATAAGAGACAAATTAAAAAAATGTACAATGAAAAACGCTGTTTCGATTAAACGAAATTGGCGAAGAACCACAGAAAGCAGGAGAGAGAGACGTGAAACCCCCCACGCCCTGTTTCGAATGAAAATCGAATTTTTGTTTTATTTGTGAAAAATTTGCAGAAAGAACTGCTTCACGTCGGACTACTTCAAGGGATGCCTGGACGTGCTTTTACTGCAGGATGAAGTGGAACAGATCCAAACGTGGATCAAACAACTCCACGGAGCTGATCCTGGGGTTTAGGTAGCTTTTATTTTATTTTTTCGTTTATGATTTGTCCTCGAGCCTTTTTGTTTACTTTTATTCTTTGTTAATCGTTCACCTGATCCTCTTTCTAACTTCGCTCCACTGTCCCGGTTGAAACCTGCGTTTCTGCTTTACCCTTTTTCATCTTGAAAGTTTGATCTTACGTTTCGTCATTCGGTTAAAGATTCTCACGCTTTATTAAACTCGATTTTTTTCCGAGTCCTGGCATCGCGTCGCTCTAAGAAGTCGTAGGTAATTGAGCAAGTACAGAAAACAGCCTTTTAACTTCACGTCATCATTGTCCTGTTCCTGAAGGTGGTACGAGCAGCTTGGCGAAAGAGATTTTCCCAATTAACACATTCAAATAACCCCATTCCAATATAGAAAAAAAGTGTGATACGAGAAAGTATAATTTCACATGTGCATAAAATTACGCGATCCCCTACGTTACAATCTGAAAAGTGTAGACAGCAATCACTTTCGCACACATTATTTTACCCTGATGAAGATTTGGGAACTGGCATTTAATCATGGAATATACATAAAACGAACAAAATCACGGTCATAATGAATTTTAACTCTTTAAGGAGGTACGATCATTACTACGAAACCAACTTTCGGATTTGAAATTTTTATATGATTTTAACGAATACTTTATGCGCCTATTGCCAAAATTTGAGCTATTTTGACCGTTTAGTTTTTTCGCAATAAAACTGCAAAGTCGAGCGCTTTGAGTTACCGAAGCACGTCGTCTTATGGAGACGGTCAACCGTTCAAGCCTAACCGTAATTCAAGCCTATTTTAATAGGTTTCCGGCTAATTTTTTTTGTCATTTTAGTCCGTTTTTATGGTGGATATGTCAATATTATTATTACGAAGATTACAGTTTTTATTTGTTCACGTGCAATAAATACATCATTGACCACAATATTTGGCACACTATAATCGATAATACGAATAATCAACATAAGTAAAAATCAGAGCAGCTGTGGGTAAAATAAATTTAGACTCTTTTTTGACCCCGTGGAAGTGATCGTACCTCCTTCCCAATATGGGTATAGACAGTCTACAGTAGCAGTCCAATAATCAAGTACGTGCTCGTACTGCTCGAAGTCCTCTGTTCCTCTTTTCCAATTCGTGCTCCTACGGGGGCCAAAAATCGCATTTTGCCATCACCATTTTTTCTCCATCAATGTCCACCGTTCACGTACGTTTTTTTTTTACGTGCAACGATTTGTTTTTTTTTTTGGTGGTTTTGCCTTTTGGTGGGCTCTCCGCTGTGGGATTGGAGTGGCACGCACGAGTGTACACTCATCACTGGGCGAATGAGACGAATGTTGTTTTTTACAGGAGCCAGGCAATTTTATTCGGTGGCGAGAATTTTTTCGACTGGCAGCATTTTTGTAACCAGCGTTTTTGCCTCGCAATAACACCGGCCCGATCGCCCATCTGTCCCTCACTAACGACATACGAAGAATCCCACAAACCCAACGCCAACTCGATCATCTTTCCTCCGCATCGAGTACCACCGCTAATCTTTGCTCTTGTTTTTCGGTTTTTCTTTCGTTCGCGCGATTCCGCTGGATCGGAAAACAGGCAAGATTGCTTCAGCACAAAATACTTCACGAGCTGCATCCAAGCACTGCTGCTTGAGGACGAGAAAGAAAAGTTCCAGGAGATGGCGGAGTACCTTGGCCGCAGGAAGTAAAACGGATGAATACTTATGCAAACGATAAAACGGACGTCGGTACGGGGCACGGCGGGACAGAGCGAGCGGGAACGACGAGACGCGCGATCTGATCTATACTTCGAAATGGAGCACGCGGTTTTATTTCGAGCGAGGGACAACAACGCTCTCCGGAAAATACAATCGCGTAACTTATTTTCTTTTTTTTTTTTCAATTATTTCGCCATGTTGCCAACGACAGTTAGCGATCTCTCGTTCTCGAGGAATCAATCCTTCGCTCGTAAATTAATACCGCCAAGAGATTAGGATTGCCCTTGATGGGTGTCGTGGGAAAAAAAAAAAATTCGTCGGAGGGGAAGTAGACGATACGAGGGACAAGGACGAAAAGTAGCGAGGAGGATTATTAGGAAAGAAAGGAAGCAGGCGAAGGACGAGAAGATCTCGAACGTCGTCGTCACCGCACGTCCTAAGGCTTAAGCGGAACGGTACCGAGGGCCATACATCCCATTACGAATTCTAGTCGACATAAAATATATCTGCGCACCATTTAACGCGCGTACGTACGAGTATAAATTTTAACAAATATACGCACACACACACACACACACACACACACACACACACACACACACACACACACACACACACACACACACACACACACACACGCACACGCACACACACACACACACACACACACACACACACGCACGCACGCACGCACACGCACACGCGCGCACACACACACACACACACACACACACACACACACACACACACACACACGCACGCACGCACGCACACACCAACTCGCTACCTTGATAGATAAAAGAAAAGAAAACAACGACGATATGGACTTGACAACCGTAAATCATAAACATACATAGCCGAATACGGAAAAATCGAGAGTATTACGATTAAACGTATTATTAATTATATTATTACCATAAACGACTATCGCTAATACAATATACGCTTACATGCATACGTGTATGTATATATACATACATGCATACACACAAATTTATATTCACATACATACATACAGACATACACATGAATACATATACATATATATATACATATATATATATATATATATATATACACGTATCAATGTTGTTATCATTGGCGAACGAGTGCAGCCTGGCGAAGATGAGAGAACGAAAGGGGAAGAAAAAGAAAAACAATTAACGAGAGACGAAGAGATAGAGCGCTGCGTCTTACGACGATCAAACTCGTATTTATACATTTTTAGTATTTATTTATTATTCCTTAACGTCCTTAAGCCGACACGAGATATACTCCGGTCACCGATATGTTCTCATGAAACATTCCAAAATCAGTATTTTGCGATGCAGCGTTTACTTTAGAATCAATTACGGCTACGGACGGCCAGCCTATCCAACATCGGACGAATTCTTCCACTTTCTTCCATTGTGCTTTTAATCTTCTTTTTTGTTGTCATTTTGTTTGTAATATTCGTTGTTCCCTATCGTCCGGACCGGTGAAAACGTATTTTCAGTGGTATCCCACACCCTTCCTCTTCCCACCCTCGCCGACTCGATTTGCACGACGTCGTTGTATCAATGCGTGCGGTTTACTAACGGCTCGCGTAATTACTTGGAGAGCTGGCCTCGATTTTTTGTTTGTTTTTTCTTTGTTTTCATTCTTTTTTTACTAACGTTTTGTAAAAAAAAATCATCGATGCGAAAGGTCGAAGAATGATCGAGTGAGAGGAGAGTGACTTTTCTTTGAACTGTTTGTTTTGTTCGTTGTAAGGGAAATAAAATCGTCGAACTTATCATTCCAATTAACCGTAGCGCGTTAGACGTAAGCGCGACAAACGAAAAAATAAGTAACAGCAATCTCACTCACGTCGAATATGCGGTTTCGGAGGTTTTTTGTTTGTTTATTTTCCTTGCTATCAGGTTTCGTACGTCGAGACGAAAACCGCGTATAAGTGTACGGGATTCGTGGAGAAACTCACGGATGAGCGAGCGAGAGAGAAAGAGAGGAAGAGAAAGCGAGTTTGAAAAGAGACGAGTGAGGATGATTCACTTACTTTAATAGACGCGCGATATTAAGATACTCGCATATCGCAATTTAATTTTGTTTTAATTTATTTCACGAAATGTAATAATTTTCCGTTACGATTTAATTATATTATTATATTTATATATTCGCACACTATATTCTTCAGGAAGGATATTGCGCGCAAGTTACGATAAAGAGATGAAAAAGAAAGAAGAACACGACTACTAAAATTCAGAGAGAACTTGAGAGTGAAATATATATATATATTCATAAATATATATGTGTATATTATGTACGACGAGAACGCTAAGAAAATCGTATCCTAATCGACGATCGTGAAATATTATATTATATGAAAGGTATATAATGTAATGATTTACAATATGGCATATGCGTTTGCATATCCACGTAATTACGTGCGCATTAACTATATACGGGATGTGTATGTAAACATGTGTGTATATATGCATATGCGTATATTAACGATGGATATCTAAACTTATTTTTGTTCGCGTGAATAAACGGATGAATGTAACGCTTCGCCTCTGTTGTTCATTGTATAGGGAACAAAAATCCAACTACCCGAAATACCGGAAAATCCTTTGAAGAGGGTCTCTCAAGGATGTCTTCCCAATGAAATAAACCGGGACATTTTTTGGGATTTTTTCTCGCAAAATCCATTCCAAACATCGGGAGGAAAACGTTTTGGTCTTGAGAAAGTGTGACACGACGTTCTTGAGATGTGGCAGAAAAAAATTAAACATAGAAAATCGTTTTTTTAGCGGCTGTACATCCGAATAGTGTTGACCTCTAACTTAGCGGAAATTCCGCACAGACTTTTTCGATAATATATGGTATTGCCTAATTGCATTTTTGGCGCAACGCAATAGTTTTCGAAAAAGAGCATTTTGAAAATGGATAAATTAACGAGCGTGTATATCTATTCAGCAGGTCTTGAAGCTCCTCCAAATTTTCGGTGGGCTAAATAAAATTGTTCGTTTCTCGAAGCTGTAGGTACTTGGCGTTGTTGAAAACTTTAATTCTATGGTATTGAAGTTTGCATCGTTAAGATGCAACGAAAATATATAATTTTGGCCAATTTAGGCAACAAAAAATACTAAAACATTCTTGAAGATCCTTATTAGGGTTCCGTCACCTAAATTTCATAAAAAGCGGTCTGGATATTAATAAAAAAGAAGATATTAAAAAAATAAAGAAGTCTTTTCGTTGCATTCCAACGATGCAAACTTCAACATCATTTAATTCCTGTGTTTACCTCGTGCTTGAGCGATTAACTGCCTACCATTAATTCTAGTTTTGTTACTCTTTGTTTTTGTGATCGTGAACGTGAACAACGCTGGAAACCGCGATCATTGAGATGCGTTGTACCAAAATGTAAAACAGGCAACAAAAGTAAAAAAATAAAACGGTCGGTGTTCCGCGTGCCAAAGGACGAACAACTTCGGAAAAACTGGGAAACCTGTCATCGTTTCGGAAATACAACGTCATTGAACGTTACGTGATATTGAAAAAGGAGTGACCATCAAAATTCACAAAAGTAAGTTGTAGATCAGAAAGAAAAAATTAAATACTTATCGGGTTTGAAGCAAAAAAGTCGTCACAAGTCGGACAACATATTGATGCGGCCATATAGGCACTTTGGTAGGGACGTTTCAAAACTGATACATGTTGATAGCATTCGCTTAGGGACTGAGAGTTATAAGGCTTCTGGTGTATTGTATTGAAGGTTATGTACATTTGACGATGGACTAACAATATAACGTGTTTGCTTTGATATTGCTTTAAAGTGGTAAATCGTATCAATTCATAAAATGCGCTTAGGTTATTAGAAAGAGATCGAAAATGTGTTTCTTTCCTCGAGCACTACTGTACTGGTGGCGCTCTACTTGTGGCGGCTACGGGAATTAAAAAAAATGATTTAGTCGTACTAGCCAAATCGTCCAAGTTTTAAGGCCTGTATGTAAGACCGTGGTCCAGAGATTCTCGCATAGGTACTGCACGCGATTTACGGGCCAGTGCATGTGGACGGACTATACGGACGTCGAGTATCTCACAATCGCCGCATCCGGACACGGCCTCACATGACGTGCTACTGGGTATACCCTACTTTATCGATATGATCAAACACATTCGGCGCTCGTATCGTGTGTTTAGTTGGGTTTGTTTTCGTTTGCTCGGGTTTTAGATGCGTTTGGTTTTGTTTTCATGTGCTCGTTTGCTCAGGTTTTGAATTTGTTTTGGTTTGTTTTCGTTTGTTCGGGTTTTGGATTTGCTTGGTTTTCTTTTCGTTCGCTCGGCTTTTGGGTTTGTTTTCGTTTTCTCGGGTTTTGGATTTGTTTGGGTTCGTTTTCGTTCGCTGGGGTTTCGTGGGGTTTGGTTGTGTTTGTATGCGCTCGATTATGTTGTTGAGATTTTGTAGGATTTGTTTTTTTTTTTGTTTGGGTTTTGTAGAATTTCTTAAGCTTTGGTTGTTTATTTGGGTTTTGTAAGCTTTTTTTAGGTTTGGTCGTGTTTGTTAGGGTTTTGTCGAGCTTGTTTATGTTCGGTTCTGTTTGTTTGGAATTTGTGGGTTTGTTGCGTGGATCATGTCGATAAAGTAGAGATAGCAGTAGCACGCTATGATAGATATAAATATACACGCACGTTAAGGCGTATACATTGTAAAGGATATTCATTGAGACAGGAAAAAATTGAGCAATTTGAGGAATTTTCAAAACTAAGTATAGAAGAATATTCTATATGAATGAAATTGTAGGCATACTTTAATAGTATATTTAAATATACAAAACATTCATTTTAATTCATTTATCATCAAAATGACGCAGCTCTGGCAGAGTGTTGCAGCAAGGTTCCCGCAGGAGTTGCGAATCAACGTGCAGTGTAGCTTACCGTAGACTTTGATTCGCAAAAAATTCATTTTTTTTTAAATTGGAACATGTATAGCTTTGACAGTAATTAACCCAGCCAGGCCACATAGCGGTCACATGGGATAACTCATTACCCCACGCTGAGAAACCTAGTTGTACAACACATATGGGTGTTTTAAGACTTCTAACCGATTGTTTCATGTTTGTTAAAGAGTTCTTCAACATTTCCAATGATTTTTATCGGTCAATTTATAGATGGCGTTCTAAAAACTGGTCACATATGTGAAAATTGAGCAAAAATTATTTTTTTCAGAAAAAAATTCATTACTCCGCCATTTTTCAATATTAAGGGCTAAAATTTTAGAATTGTACGGACAACATATACCACTATCATAAAAAAATAACAGTATCCGCCGATCATTCAAAAACTATATTTATTTTGCAAAATTACCGGAGGAAAAAATGAAAAAAAAATTACAAATAATAAAATTTGTTTTTTTGTGTTTTATTAGCTTCTAAATACATATTTACGTACAGAAAAGTGAAAAAAAAGATTATTTTTATATTTGAACAAAAAAAAATGATCTTGAATCCTATTTTATTGACCAGCGCACGTCATGCACAAAGGGAACCGATGTTCCTCGCAAACCGGTCTTTTACAGGCCGAACATCCAACACGCGTTTTTTTGTCCTTAATATCAAAAACTTACCCTTATTTTGCCTATTGACGCCGCAAACAAAGCGATTTGAAAAAAAAAAGATCTCGCCGAGCAACGGCGAGTTTCTAAGTGATCCTGCATGCCAATTTCGAAAATGTAGTTTTGAGAAAACGCATTGACAGATTATATCAAATTTAAATGGAATTGCACTAGGTACTTGTGGTAACTAATTACTTAAATAATGAATTACAAAGTAATTTAATTATCAATAACAGTAGTAGATATGATTATTAGTTTATAATTTAATTCATTTGTGCCGATCTCTGCTTGCCCTGCCGCACTCCTGCTTCTACCTGCGGCGTCCACTCCGTATCTGAGTGGTGAGGCACAGCGTTGACGGAACGTTTAAAGATGTTCGAATTTCGCTTTGAAACTTTGGCAAAATATTTTACACACATAGTTTCATCGTTTACCAAAATCGATTTTTTTGTCGTTGTAAATTTACATCCTGCAAAATTTCAGCTAAATCGGAGGTAACAGCTATTCGAAAGTGTATCCTTGTCTTCTACATATGGGACTTTATTGCTAAGCAACAGATGCTTCGTTATACAATAAGATAAGAATCACCTTTTATTTTGCAGAAAGATAAACAGAGGGGATCTCTCTATTTGCTCGAAATGTAATTCGTAAGGGAGAAAACTTTGTGGCGGGAATTTTATCGACCGAAGGCATAATGGATCGCTTTAACTGTAGAGAACAAAAATACTGGGCCGTTTGTTGCTTGGCGAATGGTAACACGTTTTTATGATCTTGCGAGCCTGCGGTCTTTCTCGGTCTACGTTGTTTCCTCGCGAGATGGCAGTACGAGTAGGCGCGGTGTGGCGACAAGACTCTGTCACCCCCAAACGTCCGCCATTATCAAACTCTCATCCTTACCGACTAGTTACGTGGACAGAGGCGCTCGAAGCGCCAACGACAAAATCCAATGTTTCCTATCATCAAAAGACTGACTCAGGGTTCCGAGACTAGTGGCCGTATTCATAGTCTCTCCTTATCTCAAGGATAAAGGACGCCTTGATGAAGGTTTCCTTGAATCTCAAAGGCGTCCTTGTTTCATAGTCGCAACTCGACTCTCCCTTCCAGAAGGATGACATATTTAGGGATATGTGATTGCTTATGGTGGTAAAACCGCTGATAGAAGCGCCACTCGGCTATATTTGAAACTAACTCAAACCGCTTGGCTCTCGATTGTATAGCCTCGAGTGTATAACCTCAAAGTTCAAAATTAGAAATTGAGTTGCGACGAGTACAATTATGGATGAAGGAAAGAATGTTCATTATACAGAGCGCGAAAGGCTGTTATTAGCTCAGCTTTTTTTTTTAACTCCGTTCACTGCGATACGTTTCGAAACTTTTTACGTGCTCCACTTTTAACTGTTTTTGAGGTTAACCTGTAGACTGGTCTGCGATACAGGTAAAAACTGCATAGACGCCAAGCGCAAGCGCAAGCGTTAGTCATATGAAACGAAACAGCCAATCACAGCGCCGAAGGTTTCCTCAAGGAAGCTCGAGACCTGCCTTGAAATAAGGAGGCCAATAAGGCTCCTTGTTCTGTGAAGGAAGGTCTATGAAACGCGAAATGAGGAACAAGGAAGCCTTGTTCCTCAAGGAAGGACTATGATAACGGCCCTAGTTGTATGTATACATAGTTGGTAAGCCTGACTACTGCGCTGCGGGCAGAAAAGTGTGTTCAATAATCTAAAACCAAATAAAGTATCAAACATTAAGGTAATCCTATCGCCAGGCTACAATTCATAGGATTTTCATCATTTTTTCAGCTTCGCTAAATTTTTTTTTTATTCTTTGCTACGGCGGATGCTTCCGCTTATTGTAGCTTCCATGTACGGGATATTTCTCCTTATTACATTCCCCACCATTTTCTCCACTTCACATCCCTAATCGATCCCCATGTTGCGGATCGTTCCGTACACACGTACCGTTCCGTGTGCCCGTCATCCGTGTAGAACTGGAGCTACGTCACGCCCGTATTTATTTTTCTTCGAAACTACGAGACGACGATTCGAACCCGTGACCTCCCGATGTGCTGCTTTCAGAGGCAAGCACGCTAACCACTAGATCAGCACACCGGTTGCTTCACTAAATATATTAAGGGAGCTTTCCAGTGTGAAATTTTCAAAAAATCGATTTTTTTTTTTTGCTTTATCGAATAGTATACACTCTTCCGAATATTCCCTGAAATTTTCATGCCGAAATTCAGATCATTTCGGTTACTGTACAGCATTTCTTGGAAGAAGGCAACGGAGCGCTACAGCTACAGCGAAACTTTGAACGCGTTTTTCTCGAAACAGCATTTTTCAAAACGGTGTCCAACTTGGAGGGCAGAGTTTTAAAGCTATCGAGTTGAATTTTTTACACAATATTCTTAACGTCATTGTTTATCGTGCTATGGAAGCTTTTTTTTTTTTGACATCTTCCTATTTTTTTGTAAAAAAACTGCCAAAAAAAATGCTAAAATCGATACTTTTTGTTCAAACCGGCGCCATTTTTGCAAAAAAAAAAAAAGCCTCCATAGCACGAAAGCCAATTATATACCGATCAATAATCTTTTTGTGTTTTTTGTTTCAGATCAAAATTGTGACCCCCAACGTGGACACCACATCCAAGTGCATTTTCTGCAACAATTGTTTCATCATTTTTATAGATATTAATTAATAAATAAATCGATCTTTAAAAAATTGTTTTGTATTCTTCAATACCCAATTAATATACAAAAAAAACCAGACCGATTAGATTATTTTTTCTTTAAAAAAAAAAAATCGCGAAAAACAGCGATTTTTCGGGCTGTCACACTGGAAAGCTTCCTTAATACTCGTCTCTGTAAAATTTCGGGGTCGGTTATCGACTTTGTTACAGAGAAAAAAAATATAAAAATTGCGTACTCTTGCGAAGGAACCCCGGGACGACATACAAAAACCCAATTTCCGGTCGCTACAAAAGTGTATAGGCCTCCGAAGTAACTTTCGTGGTGGCGCCCCGTAACGGCTGCCGGTGGCAAAACTTGGATTGGCGCATGGCGGTTAAGTCAAACGTCGATTCGGAAAACCATAAAAATGGAGTTCTGGATTCCTCGCTTCCGTGTGGGGACAACCCTCAACACAACATTTGCAATTAGCGCCTTCAACCGATCGAGTACCCATCACGTTTATTAATTTATAATGCTTGCTTACGCCGTTTTTACAACGTAAACATCACACGCGGTACTGTCATTCACGCAAACACCTGATTTAAATGGCGACCGGCATACTGCACTAGCAGACGAAACCCAATCCAAGTTTTGCCAAAACTCGCCGCAAGGGTGCGCCACAAGAGTTACTTCGGAGGCCTATACAATAGTGAGAATCCGTCAGTTTCTTAAAAAATAATCAGATTTACGTACTTAATACTAGATCCAATGCTCTCATACTAGATCCAATGCTCTCAGAAAAAAAACGCTTATTGACCTAATTTTCATGTAATATCAAGTTTAATTTCAACTTCCGGTATTGGATTTATTACCACTTGCTGCGATTAAGAGACGTCACAGCAAGGCAACAGCTGACTGTAGTCGTAATCTCACCTCACTCATTCGAATTTCCACACATATTTCATTTTTAACCGACATATATCGCCGACACAAATTTTCCACGCTTTTTACCGGTCGTGGGCCGAATACGATTTTACCGATTTCACCGGTCGTGGAACGAATGTTGCCGAATATCAAACCTAGATGTACTACGCGAAACGTTGGAATAGCTTTTTTTTCATTTTTCTCATTAAATGTGAACATTCATTGAACAGTTGACAAATGGAACATTTTCGTTATAACAATTTTTCTTGCATATGTTAAAAATATAAATTGTACAATGCTCAAGTATGATCGGTGGTATGACTAGTGTGAAGCGATAGGATAACCTTAAATTAAATAGTTTTTGACAGTGCAACGAAAAATGTGATGAAATGGTGGTTTTCGAAGCAACGGTGAACTTCTCTCTTCGGACTGCATGTCAGGCCTTCACGTTTCACCCTGATCAGGCCTTGATTTTTTACCCCACTCAGGTCGTGATTTTTCAGGGAAAGTATGCACAAAAATTATCAAGGCTTGATCAAAAATCGTGATCAAGGCATGAAAAAAAATCAGGTTGCCTGGTCAGGTCTTTTTTATAGCCGGAGCAGCAATAATACTCGGGCGGTTGCTTTCTCTTTGCTTTAGCTCCACATTCACAAGATAGTACACCATAGGGGTATTGTTCTAAAGAAACTTTATTTATTAAGAAAACTGGCTAATTTCGATTAAATTTTATGCGTATTTTTATGCCTCTCCATCGTGCCAGGAGGTTTGCATAACGTTAGTTATAACATTATTCGCATAATGGATATTTGTCCGAAAAAGAATTCGAAAAATGTTTAGCACGCTTCAACTGCAGGGTTATTCCAAGAAAATATTTCTTGGCCAACTCATGTTGTAGATTTTCAATGAGGATCCTGAAAAACTATTGAGTGATTTTTGTAGCCCAAATCCGCCAAGGAAATGCTCTGACGATGTTAAAAACTTAATTTTCGTTGCATCCCCACGAAGCAACTTCAACAGCGTTCCTATCGGGTTTAGGTGGAGTTGCTCTTTCATTCGCGATCAGCTCAACCAAAACTTACTTTCCTAACTTTCTTCGGTGATAATTTCCCGTGGTAAATTGATCGGCGATTTTTTTCCGAAAACACGAATATCCGAGATACATAGGCCCTTCTCTGGTAATCAAACGTCGACGTTTTGAGAAGAAATTCGCAAAACATTTCGCCGATCATTATAATTATTTCTATCACTGCTGATATCGAAAGAAATAGGAATAGCAAAGTCCTATCCTCTAATAGTATAAAATGCGGAGATCGCGTCACTAACAAACATGTAGCTACATGTGTTCCGATAGTCTGCCACGTCTTAATTCCAACAACTTGAGGAAACATTCCATGGCCTGTATGTAAATTACGCCACGAACGGCCAACAAGTAATAAAAAGCCAACATCATTATACTCCAGTGAGCCCCTGCTCGATATTGAAAACCATCAAATATTTACATAAGGCATATGCGATAAAAAATTGTACAAAAATGTGTCTGTTGGCCATCGAAGTAGCTTTGTGGGCTTTTCCATTACAGTATGTATATTGGGTCATTGAACGCTGAGGAATATTAAAAACATCTTGAATTTGCACTACGGTGTCATCGCATTTTTCCGGGAATTTTATCGTACCGGCTGTCGTCGGACGAAGGTTTTTTTTTGCCAAATACTGTTAATTGACGAAACAATGATAATTATAATGCGATTGTTTGTCAAAAATTGGATACCTCGCTGCAACATCGAAGAGTTGACGAACGCGGTCACGCATACATGTAATAACGTTCGCATCCTCGAAATGCAATGTTTCGTTTCGATTTCTTTCCGCAGATTCAAACTACGAAAATCACTCAAACGTTCATTGAGGTCTCATTAAAGATTTATAAGCTGAATTCGCAGGAAAAATGATGCTGGACAATTAAATAAATGAATACATAAATAGAGCGAGGGGCATGGTTAGTCGATCTCTGGACAGACGTTCCAAAGATTCCGACGTTCGATCGCGGCCAACACCAATAGACTTTCCTGAATGCTTTTTCCGCGAGCTCTGTGGTTTGCAAACCACCTTTCAAACTGTAGATCCTTTCCGAGTTACACTGAGAAAGTGTCAAGAGGTTCTAGAATCGTCGAAAAACTACGCGATTTGAACATTGCCGGAAACATCAGGTGCCTCGTTGTGCAAAGAAAGTCTCCAGCCCAACAGAGCAAGTGCCTATACAACTAGAGCAGTAGAAAAAGTGAAACGCTCACTTTATCCCCACTATAGAAACCGTTTCTACATTAACGTTTTTGGCAACACCTTTTGAAAAAACCGACTAATTATCAAGAAAAATATGGGTTGTTGTCCGGAAAATTCGTAGCGAGTTTTCGGTAGGTAGCACATTGAAAAATCATTTGAACCATTGAAACCATTGAAGGACATTTGGAAACTGGTAAAACGCCATCTCTAACTATCGTTATAATATATACATGCCTACAACTATATACATATATATACGCGCTCCACCAGAAGGTGAACGATGTATTTGCACACGTGGCTTTTCTGACACGACTGTTGAAAAAATAGTCTGCACAAAAAACCGTGTATTCGAGCAGCATGAATACCAAAACCGCTATCAAACTCTACCCTGCCGGCGCTACCGCAAAACTCAAGCTAACTTAACTTAACCTAACTACACGTAACGGGCTATAAAAGTCTTTGTTACCGACCGGGTTCATTCAACCTCACACTGTAAAAAAATTTCTGTATAAAAATTAATACACAAGTGTAGGAAGTTTTTATGCGGATACCGCTTATGAAATTTCAGATACGATTTTGAAAATTCAAAACAGGTTATTTGAAAAATGAAAGTGTAGCTCCGTAATATTAATATACTTGTGCGTTTCAAAAATAATGCACGTGTAAAGAAATAATCACATCCAAGTATATTGAAATCAAGAACCATTTGCTGATATCAATATACGAGTGTATATTAAATTGAAGAACCATTTGCTAATAACAGCATACGGGTGTGTATTAATTTCACAGAACCAAACTATTACCTTTAATGTACACTGTAAAAAGCTTCTGCATAAAAATTAATACACAAGTGTACGATGTTTTTATGCGGACGCCGTTTATGAAATTTCAGATATTTTGAAAATCCAAAGCAGGTTATCTTAAAAATAAAAGTGTAGCTCCGTAATATTAATATACTAGGGCGTTTGAAAAATAATGCACGTGTAAAAAAATGTTCACATTCATGTATATTAAATTCAAGAACCATTTGCTAATATCAACATACGGGTGTGTATTAAAATTACTGATCCTAAGTATTAAGTTTATTTCAGAAATTGATAATTAAGCCCACTGAAAATGTGACTCGTATTTATCCTCCTCGACGGGAGCTAGAGATAAAAAAGGTGGTCTTTGTGAAATTTCATCCTTCAACACCGGGCAGCGTAAAAAGGGAAAAATAATTTCCTTCCGGAAAGGCGAGTTCAAGAACTGCGACTCTGGCGTGGATATGGAGAGGTAACGGATTTGCGACACTCTCCGACGCGTGCACGAGTTGCAAACGCGTCTGTTTTTCCCAGGACAATCGTAGCCGGTGGTCGGGTTATATGCCCGACCGAAGCTGCGAGTGGCTATGGGAAAGTGCGGAACATGGCGCCGTCCCTCGGGCGCTACGCGAACTACGCGCGACCATCGGTCGTCGCGAGCGGCCGAGGTGGGTTGAACGCGTTGTGTATTTTCAATACTCTGTTTTTTATATTTGAATTAATATACAACTGTTCTAATCTTTAATTTAAGGCACGGGTTGATGCAATACATTTTCCATAAATTTGCAAACTTTTCTTGGAAATTCCATGTTGCATCTATTAAATTCTATATCCACGTTAGAATTTCATGTTCCTGTTTTAAATTTACGGTACAAGTGTCATAAATTCAATTTCATTTACTGAGTTCGTAAAATTCAATTCTTTTGTGGCTTAAATGTAGTGTAAATTTAATATAATTTTCACGTTGTTTCATGTGATGTTCATCAGCGTTTATGAATTCTTTTTTCAATTCCAGTTTCGCACTTTAAAATAAATCTGTTGTGATAATGCATTGTACGCATCGTAAAATTCAGTTTCACATATATTATACTTTTCAGGCAGCTGTAAATAAATTTCAAACTTGTTTTGTATTTTCAATGCCGTTTTTTATAGTTGATTTATCATACATCTGTGGTAATTTTCAATTGAAGACACGGGTTAATGCAATACATTTTCCACAAAATTACAAACTTGTCTTTGAAATTCCATGTTCCATCTATTAATTCTATATCCACGTTAGAATTTCATGTTCCCGTTTTAAATTTACGATACAAGTGTTTCAAATTTAATTTCATCTACTGAGTTCGTAAAATTCAATTCCTTTGTATCTTAAATGTATTGTATAATTAAGTTCTCTGAAACGAGGCGGACAACCGGTATTTTTTATTTAAACAATTCTTCTTTCATCCGCTCTGCGTCGTTTCACATAAACTTCGCTATCGCGTTAAATATCTTTGTCAGTAAATACATGTCGCATATACATTGACGCTAAAACAGCGCAACTGTAACTTACAATTGGCAGGAATTCCAACATCTGTTGCCATAAATTGAATACGTGGAGAAGGCTATTGAATACGAGTAGCGCAGACTTTCGAAATGGTTCGCCGTTGATATTCAATTAAGCCAGTTATCTAAACCCACCCCACCTACTTACCCCACCCAACAAAATGTTTGCCATAAAAGGCGCTCCGCATTCGACTAGTTACTGACAAGTACACGCGACAAGTCGTACATCAAGTCTCGATCACCTTCCTCCTGGACATCTACGTCACATATCAAATTCCGGTAAGGACCACGATGTTGCAGTTTGTTGGATTGCAAATGAAGTTAAATGAAAATTATTGTTTTTTTGTCCAATTGGTTAATATTTCCTCGCGAGATTTAGGCTACGGTACTTAAGCGCTTTTTAGATCGACAGCCTGAATCGGCACAAGAATATTTTAGCCAACAATGAAAGTATTGGGATGTTGAATAAGTTTTCGCTGTTTTTTTTTTCGTAAAAATTAATGCTTTATTATAAGAAATCTTTCCTAAGGCGGTCGAACGTTTCAAAACTGTTGTGTGATCAACTCCTAATAATTCTGCGAGTTCAGTTAGCATCTGACATGAGTCTTCATGAAGTAAAGCCTCTGATTCAAGACATCACGATTTTTAAAGCGTCTAAACCAATCTATGCATGTTGTTTCCGACATAACACGGTCGCCGTAAGTCGCCACAAGAATTTTGTGTGCTTCAGCTGCAGATTTTGCCAAAATAGAGTAGGGCAGTCAAATTCTCGGCAAAAACTCCTTTTTTTGGCACGAAATTTGACATGTCTAATACTATGAAAAAAAAAAAGTGGTTTACACTTCTGCGAAATGACATACACTGAATTTCAAACTTGCTTATAGTACTTCTCATAGATGCATTAGCGTCTTAAACTACAAGCACGCATTGCTGGTGATGCCATCTGTTGGAAAACGGCAAGAACTTATTCAGCGCCCTAATAGGACAAGAAATTTTCGTCGCATTTCAAAGCACATTTTTACACCATTAAGGTAGACCTAGCGCGGTCTTCGGAAGCAAAAATATCACGCGCTACACGCAGTAGACCATATACGTAAATCTGTAGTTTCGTAATAAATCGTTTCCTCCTGACTGTACTCTACAGTGTAAGAAATGCTATACGAAGCTAGTAACCCGACTATAGATCTCGGCGGATGAACGATCGTGGCAACGCTGTAACGAGCTGTCGGGGAGCTGACAGAAAAATCTGAGCATCACATAGACAATTGCAACCTTATCTGAAGGTTGTTCTAAAAATCTGTTCCTTTTTTTTTAAAAAACGTTCTAAAAGTAGCTTTTAGAAAGATTACTGAAAAATCTCGCGTGACCGTTTTGTTTGAAGTTTTCTGAAATGTAATTTTTAGAGTGCACCGAAAAAGCTTGTTTCACAACGTTGTTTCAAGACTCGCTTTAGAAATTCATCCAGAACATGGCCTGAAACCTTACTCTTCGTAAGACGTGTTCCCCACTCAACCCCCATATTTGGAATGGCGCACAACAGCTATTTATTCGATCCCCGCCTCGCGGCTAATCTATTCCAGATCACGAATAGTCTACGAATCGTTGGAAGCATGGCTGGAAAATCTTACGCAAAACTCTCGTCGAAGTTTTCGACCTTGGCGCTCGCGCTGTTGCTGGTTCTTTTGTGCGTTGGGATTGCAAACGCCAGTCCACTATCGGACGTTTCAGGGGTGGAAGTACCACCTGGGGGAAACTGCGAAGTCATCAGGGGTAGCGATTTGAATGTCGAAAGAGAGAATTGCGCGAAATGCACCAAACTTTTCGGCGAATCAGTTTTGAGTAGTTTGTGCAGGTACGTCAATACTGTATTTTGGACAGTGCTGGGCAAAATTGTAATAAAACATTAACAATTACAAATTACTAAAGGTAATTTGTAATTAAATCGTATTCCATTAAAATTACTTTTAGTAATGATAATTGAATCGGAGTTCATTGAAATTACTTTCGATAATTGCAATTGAATTAGAGTCCATCGAAATTATTTCCAGTAATTGTAATTGAATTGGAGTTAATTCAAATTACATTGAGTCATTTTAATTAAGTCGAAGGTCATTAAAATTACTTTCAGTGATTGTAATTGAATCAGAAATCGTTACAATTATTTTCAGTGATTGTAATTAAATCAGAAGTTATTAAAATTACTTTCAGTAATAGTGAACCACGCAATGTGGTTTCATTAGATTTTTTTTGCTTGAGAGAATTCTATGCATCGAAATGAATATCTGGTTTTTTTTTCGTAAAAACGAAGCTTTTTTATACAATATTTTACGAAAATATTGTATAAAAAATTATTTTAGCGAAATTTAAGTTGCGCCATTCGAAAGAGCGGCCTTGAAAATAGTCGACAAGCTACTTTAGGATTTTTTTCCCCGACATTTTCGTGGTAAATAATCACGCCGAAAAGAAGACTTGTGAAAAGTGTCTTTGTGGCGTTACAGGGTTAATCGTAAGAAAATTGTAATTGATATAAAAAATAACAATTTTCCCAAGTAATTGTAACGAATAATACAAAAAATACTATTTTTTCCAGTAATTGTAATTGATAACGGAAAAATTACAATGCGTTCAAGTAATTGTAATTAGCAGCAAAAAATTACAATTTTTTCAACTATTTTCATTTGGCAAAAAAAAAAATTACAATTATTTCGAGTAATTGTAGTCGACAATCACAAAATTACAATTGTTTATAGTAACTGTAATTGATGAATACAAATGTATAATTGTTGCCCGTAATTGTAATTAGTGACTAAATATTGCAGTTATTTACAGTAATTGTAATTTACGGGTAATGAAATTACAAAAGTAACGTCTGCTGCCAAATTCTGCTTTTGGAACATTTGCCGATTTCGTACTTTTTGTTGTTGTTTGTCAACAAACCCGTCACATTCAAGATGGCCGCTGATAATCGCCGATTCACGACCAAGTGGATCGTCGATTCCTAGCTAGTATCAAAGCTCGTAGTGGATATACTTCGTTTTTCAATTTATTTTCGATACGTCGACTCTGAGCCCCAAAGTAGACATGAAAAATTCAAAATGGCGAACGAGGATCGCCGAAATTGCGTTGATCGGAAGGAGTGCGCGGAGCTGGTTATATATTCATTAATTTTCAGCGACAACTGCTACGACAACGATTACTACTGGGCATGCGTAAACGTAATATCGCCGAAGTTGCTATAAAACCGGATATGCCAGAATCGCCACAATGCTACCTCTACCGTTTAGGTATTTGTTAATTCCGTTTGAAATCTACACCCTTTTTTCAATTATTCCTTCCCCCTCAATAATATTGAGGAAGAATTAGCTGCAGGTTCGACTAATCTCGTATTTCTCTATTTCTCAATTCACTCCTGACCGGAAGTCGACCGAATTACGTCAGCACCGAGGAGCCGAGATTCCGACGGTAGAATTGGACAGCGAGACGAGAAATATTTGTAAAATAATAAATACGCGAATATTCACAAAAGCAAATGTTCTCCTATTTCGTAAAAAGCGTGCCATTCGTGTTCAAAACGAAATTGAACTCGCACGAGTTCATTTTCACACTTGTGGGATCGCTGATACGCCGAGTATTTTGAGATAATAAAAACGACGTTTCAACATCGCTAAATGGATTTACTTCATTTTGTTTGCATCGCGTATTCAACGCAAAATTCGTAGACGCAATCCCAATGTAGTGTGCGTTTACGAATAATTTTGTTTAAACAATTAGCGCCGGCTGAAATTTGTCGTTGTACGTTGAGGAAAGTGTTTTTTTAAATACGTATTTCAAGGTCAAACAAGCTGGGTCGGCTATTCGTAATGTTTACACGTGTAGACCCAACTGTCGTCGCAGCAGCGATGGCACATTTTTTTTTTCGACATACCAGATTAGATAACGCGTTGCCTGTACAGCTGCGGAGAATTGGGACCGGCTGATGTTCCTTCAGACTCCTGGACCTCGCTCGAGGTTATCGAAAAGTGCGTTGCGACACGAAGAGTAAAGAACAAATGTACGGACAGGCAACACGCACGCGCGCACGAAACTACTCGTTTGTTATTGTCGCGGAGACGCGGCACGATATTCCGTTTGCCCGCGCGTAATCGTCTCGCGACCTTTTATCGGCGCAACGATCGGCAAAAAACTGGCATCGTTGCGTTGCGTCGATGGCTCGATGCGAAAGTATAGTTCTAAACGATTTTTTTTAATCCTTCGCAGCGTAAAACTCATACGATTCCGAATGGAGATTAGCGGAGCAGAATCGGGACGCTCGGTATGACGATCTTTGTCCTCGTTGCAATCGCCATTTGCAATCACGTCGGAACGCGCATGCGCGTCAATTTGAATTTCTTTTTTACGGTGGGTTCGAGCGATCGTACAAAGTAAACGATGATTATACATGGGATATCTGGAGGTCCGTCGTTTTCCACCGGGAGACGTAAATCCCGTGATCGGGTGGAAATTCGTAACGGTGCGATGTCCGGTGGCTGTACGCTCGTTGTCGTTGGTCGTATCGTCGTTATCGCAGCTTCTGTAGGTCGGCAAAGTAGGAGGCAGGAAAAAGGCATTTGGCACGGTTATGCAACTCTGGTAGTCATGGAGCCTAGATACCACGAGGTTCAGCGGCAATGCAAAGGCGCTGAAAAAAGCGTCCCCAATAATGTGTCGAAGCGATGGCGCTGGAGTGCAGCGGCACCCACATATATAGTAATATATTGGTCAACGAGGTGAAAGCGATCGGATGAGTTTCTAACCTCACGATCCCGACCGATCGTGACATCAAACTCATTGATGTCACGATCGTTCCTCATGGCGGTTCGAAAAAAAAACTCAAAAGCGAAAAAAGATCTCACATTCAAAATGGCGGCGATAGAGCCTAACTAGAAAAACGCGTTTTTTTACAAATAGCTTCACGGGAGAACGGTTTTCAAGTAAAGTATAAAACCTGAAACTTTAAGGAAGCTTTCCAGTGTGACAGCCCGAAAAATCGCTGTTTTTCGCGATTTTTTTTTTTAAAGAAAAAATAATCTAATCGGTCTGGTTTTTTTTGTATATTAATTGGGTATTGAAGAATACAAAACAATTTTTTAAAGATCGATTTATTTATTAATTAATATCTATAAAAATGATGAAACAATTGTTGCAGAAAATGCACTTGGATGTGGTGTCCACGTTGGGGGTCACAATTTTGATCTGAAACAAAAAACACAAAAAGATTATTGATCGGTATATAATTGGCTTTCGTGCTATGGAGGCTTTTTTTTTTTTTTTTTTTTTTGCAAAAATGGCGCCGGTTTGAACAAAAAGTATCGATTTTAGCATTTTTTTTGGCAGTTTTTTTTTACAAAAAAATAGGAAGATGTCAAAAAAAAAAAAAGCTTCCATAGCACGATAAACAATGACGTTAAGAATATTGTGTAAAAAATTCAACTCGATAGCTTTAAAACTCTGCCCTCCAAGTTGGACACCGTTTTGAAAAATGCTGTTTCGAGAAAAACGCGTTCAAAGTTTCGCTGTAGCTGTAGCGCTCCGTTGCCTTCTTCCAAGAAATGCTGTACAGTAACCGAAATAATCTGAATTTCGGCATGAAAATTGCAGGGAATATTCGGAAGAGTGTATACTATTCGATAAAGCAAAAAAAAAATCGATTTTTTGAAAATTTCACACTGGAAAGCTCCCTTAATTTATCTAAAACGCTTGTTAGAGATTCAAGACCTAAATCTACCAAAAATGATTTTGGATAACAATGAAAATGGAGAAAAACGATAATAAAAAAAGCATTTTCGTTGCATTCCAACGATGCAAAGTTCAACCACATCTAGAAATTTGCTTTCAAATTTTGAAAAAATAGCGCACTTCGAAGGAAATAAATCGATTTTTTACAAAAAAAGCAGTAAATTGTTTATAAAAAAAGTTTACATTTAATCAAAAAACGGCTACGTATTCCCATAGAGAATGTAATTGTGAAGCTGCTATGAAAATTTCAAATCGATGCATGCAACGGTGTCGAGTAATCCGTCTTCCGAGATTGAAAAAAGTGGCTTCGTGAAAAACGCGTTTAAAGTTGTACGAGCAACTCAGCGCGCGCTCCGAGGCGCTGCGGCAAAATCGATAATTGAACCGTTAAATAAATAAAAAATCGCCACAGGACCAATTGCATATTGTTTTTATGACACCAAAGTATTTTTAGGCGAGAAAATGTCTTTCCAAAATCCTAGAGTGGTGTAATCCTTTAACACGGATGAGGGTTAGGTACATCATTTGTGATCTGTCTTAGATCGCACCCACGGAGACTAGAGTAAAGGAGCCCAAACGCAATGCTGGCGGGATGGTTGTGAAAGTGATCAACGATCCGCGGATTGTACCCGCCTGGCGGCGCTACCACTGCGGGCTCCGTCCGCGCGGTGATTTTGAATCGTCGATCCGCAATTTGTCGTATATTTGTTTCTTATTAGCGCAGCTTGTAATACTGAAGAGTAATATTGATATGCTTTTGTTTAAATTATGAAATGATAATATTTCAGTAATTTTTCTACTTGGAGGTGATCTATACTGTAAATGCTTTATTTTTATACGGTGACATGTACGATTAAACAGCCATAATGTGAATATTGCATACTGGATTTCCAAGAAAAATATTTTTTTCACATCGTACATTATAACGAAATGGGAGCGAGGGGTATTCATATTAAAGGATTCGCATATTTAACCTAAAAAACGGTTTTTTGTCCAAGCATCATGCATTACATTTTTGCTGTATATCAAAGAAATCTCTAACAGCATTAAAATTAATGGCAATTATAATTAAATTCGGCGACGATAGCATGCAATAAAAAAAATACAAACGCTTTGACAAAATGAATCAACGTGTGGTTGTACTTGCCGATGTCAATATGTGTCAATATTTTCGCTAATTCGAGAATTAATTGCACAAACATAATATTAAGGTTCAGTCCTTACCTTTATTGGATGGTTTTTTTCTGTTTTGCTTTTATAAATACTTTTAATATCGAAATATCACTCAATAAAGGGCAAAAAAAATAGCCGGAAGCGTATTAAAAATAGGTTCGAATTACCTCAGCGGAATTAACACGTAGACGGCCAAGGGGGCTGGCCTGCCTTGTTTGGGTGCGTTGGAGTGTCCTCTGTACGTGCCGATAAGGGTCGGACGATTCCTATCGGGTCGATAGGACCCCCGTGTGACCTGAACGTATATTTATTTATTTTATCCTAAAAAGCGGTATTTGTTGTTTTATTTTTTCCTACGTAAACAGTACGTGTGCACCATGTCCGTAAAATATAATTTCCTTCGCCCCCTGCGCCAATTTACAGCTCCGACACGAAAAACGTATGCCCGCGAATCAACAAAGCTCCATCGACATACAAGTGCGACGTTGTGAAATTGGGATTTCGTAAAGCAACTCGAAGCCCGTCGATAAATCTACGTCCTTTTATTATGCACAGAAAACGTTCGATTCGTACGTGTAACAAAATATCGCGTACGTTTTGACACGGAGGTGAGAAGTCTCTGAGAAACAATTGTACTTCCGCTCATTCCATTAAGTACCCTATCTGCAAAACGAACGTTAAATATGTACTCGTAAAAAAAGAAAATGGTAGTTGTCACCGATCGATAAAACTTCGGTAACGGAAATTTCGTATCCGTGACTAAAAGCATGCGCGATAGGGATGAGAGAGAATAAAAAAAGGAGAGAGCAATTTGAGATTTTGTGAATCAGATACTGGGTCGCAGCGGTCATAATTTTTCCTTCGTTAAAATTCGTTCGTGGCACAAGAACGAAATGGCAAACTTTCGAAACGCGATAGCAGCGCCTCAAGCGAAAAGCTCTCGTGCCGAAACGGCGTATCTACGATATTACGATTTTCACCGCTTTTTTTTTACCGTTAATGAAATTTCGCTCGAACGAAAACAAGAAATAAATCCTTCGTGCACGCTCCGACGTCGTGGCGAATCGCGACACGTTTTTCATCGCGTCCGCTGGCAGAAATTACGAGTATCGTTACACTTACGTATATTTTACATTAGGACCGTTACAAAAAGCAGGAATTTTCCGTCGTCTGAGCGAAAACGCAGACAAAACGAGACTCGTACTTAACGCTACGTGTGTTGAAATGTTGCTTGATTTTGTTAAGTTTTTCTTCGACTTTAAACGCTTCTTTCGTTTCATGAATAATTTGTACTTTCGTCGTCGGTATCCTTACATATAGTATAATTAGGTAGAATTTACTTCGCTTTGGGTAACTCGGCTTTGTTTCGGCGTGATGTACGTTTTCTTTTCCTCTTCTTCTTTATTCCATCGGAATTCGGAACACCGTTCAAGGAGGCTCGAGCGATGCGCCGATCATTGTTCAAGCACGCACGATTGTTTTCGCAATTACATCGTAACTTTTGTACGCAGATACATCGTACAAAAGTTATCCGTACGTTTGCGCGTCTGAGAAAGTCAACGTATCAACGTTCATCCGTAAAACGCTCGCCCTCCTCGAGAATCTCAGTTTCAAGTGTGCGCCCCCTCTCGAAATCTCAATTTTCCGAGCCTCCGTGAGAGGCTCGGCATTAACCATGAGAAAATGCTTAGATTCGAAAAAATGATGCGCGGAAACTCGTTGGAACTTCGAAATCGAACTTTCATTGAACCTTTGTAGGTCTTCAACCAATCAGGTGCTTTCAACGTTTATCGGTGAAACACTCGTCCCTCGTTAATGTGTGCACAGAATTTGATAGTGACGATGAAGCTTTCCTTCCACTCCTACATCGAATCGATCAATCTTTCGTCCTAGAGTGACTGTTATTTTTCTTCTTTCTTCAAGGCACGGCGGATCTTATCTCCAGCTAGAGAAATATTATTTACCATTCCGACTATTGTTCGTCGTTTCAGTCTGGTGGAAGAAAAATTGTACGTCGAGGCCATTGGTTTGACTTTTTGTTTCACTCGGCACCTATCGCTCCGCCTCGCTAAACAGGCGTACCGTGCACCCGAAATCGGTAGAGACACGTGTACTCGAGCTGGCCTTGGTTGCTGTGAATTCTCAGCTCGACGTACTCGTACGGCTCGGCTATTGCGGCGTTCTGGAGAAAATCGACAAAGTGAGATTTTTTCGTCTCGTTTAAGGCCTCAGGCCACAGTAACGGGTATAAAATCATGTGCGAATTCAACAAGTTTCTTTTCGTATGAAAAAGTGATTCACTCGTAAAATTAATTACACATCTATATAGTATGAATATCAAGCTGTTAGCATCTTTTTTCGATGTACAAAATGGCCGACTACTCGAAACTTCTCGAAACAGCGCTTTTCCAAGTGGCGTGACAAATAACTTCAACAATTTTCGCTCGATTTACTTCAAACTTAAAAGTTACGTTCCTAATTGCATTTCGCAGAGAAGTACCTACGGAATTTCTGATTAATCGAAAACTTTTCATTTTATGAGCAGCTATAACGAAATTTTGGGTGTGGTGGGGGGGGGGGGGGTAAAATGTCGAACGATCGATATGCAGATGGGCCAAAATGTCGAATTCGAAAATGACGACGATTTTTTTTACATTGAGGGAGTTTTCCACCCCCAAAATGGCGGAATTTTGCGTGAAAAATAGCACCTTTCACTTTACATGACCACCAAAGATTTAGAAATGAAAAAAAAAATTATCAAAGGTCATTGGGGGAAGGATTTGATGATACTTTGACTAAATTTTAATGGCACTTGATTTCAGATAATTTCTAGCTGAGATACAGTGAACACCGCAAATCGTGTTTTTCCGAAGGCGTTCTTGGCAAAGCTTTGTCACCGGCTTGTTTGTGGATATTTTCGCGTACAAATTTCACGGAATGTGCTTGAAATGACACTTAACAATGTACAAAAGGTTTCAATAAATTTATTCTATCCGTATAGATGAAAAAAATTCGCAAAAGAGTGTTTTTTTTCACGCTGAAACCCTTCCCTTAAGGCCGTCTTCTAGTCTAGAGTTTTGAAAAAATCGATTTTTTTTGCAGCATATTTTCAATGTTTAGTCTTTCAAGAATATACCCTCCAAAAGAAATTTCAAAATTCCAAATATTTATGGAGTTGCAGCAGTGGTTAGTGAGGTGGAAACTAAACCGGCGAAATCTAAGTATATGTACCATTATATGACTTAGACTGCCTGAAACTTTACTCGAATCTTTAAACGCATTTTTTCTCGAAACTACTTTTTTCGATACGATCGACACGATATCTCAAGTTGTAATGAACCGATTTACGTGAAAATTTTTATGAACCTTCTGTATACACCCCTCTATCGCCCCTGCCAGATTTATCGCGAAATTTTGTCAATGACTATTTTGAAAAAATAAAAAATCATGAGAAAAAACGGCAAAAAATTACCTTTTTGTTTTAAACAGCCGCCATTTTGCGATTTTTTTTTTTTGCTATAGCCATTAACATACCTACTCTAAAACGGTTTGATTTTTTGTTTCGGATGATCCGTCTCCGAGATTTCATCAACAGCGCATACCTACATTTATTTGGAACGTTTTTTTTTTACCACCAACCCTTTTCTAACCCTTCCCTTAAACAAAGGTTCCGAAAAACGATGATTTTCGTTCCGGCTGTCGGTACACAACCCGTTGAAGAATGAAGGAGATAAGTGGAAGATTCACCTGTACAGGAAAGTATTGAAGGCTTTCCTCGGAATCGAGAAACTCGTAGTCTCCGAACATCACGGGATCCACGTCGTTCTCGTCCTTCAAGCCCTGGAAAGAAAAAGTTCGTCACGCCTTTTCGTACCCGAAAGGACACATATTTTTAATACATTAGGACGTTGAATAAGTTCTCGCGGTTTTCCAACAGATGGCGTTATCAGAACTGCGTGCGTTTAAGACTCGAGCCTGAATTAGAAGGTCCGAAAAATCGTTTTGTTTTTATTGCTCGAATCCATAGATGAACTATCCAAGAATATCTTTGCAAAGTTACAGAGGCCAATTGTGAATATTTTCGAAGATACGAGGCCAAAAGCAGAGAAGAAAAGAGAAAAGCAGAGAAGAAAAAACTAAACGGTCAAAACAGCTCAAATGTTGGCAATCGGCGCATAAAGTATTCGTCAAAATCGTATAAAAATTTCAAATCCGAAAGTTGGATTCGTAGTAATGATCGTACCTCCTTAAATGGGCTCACTTGTTTTTTTCCCTTCTGAAAAAATTCCCGAAAAAACGATTTTTTGGACCTTCTGATTCAGGCTCCCTTAAGGTGGTAACGCATCTATAAATTTCGGGGCTAAAAGTACACTCAGCGAATTTTTTATCTGTCCGGAAAGACGGTGTTGAAGTCTGCATCGTTTGAACGCAACCAAAGCTTTTCTTTTTTACATTTTGCTTTCCTCATTTTTATTATCACAGAAAATCTTCTGCGAATTTATATTGTAGATCGCCGAATTACAATCGCAAAAAATAGTTGAAGGATTTTCGTGGGCAAAGTCTGCCAAAACAAATCAAAGGAATTCAGAAATATCGATTTCCATTGCATAAACGATGCAAACTTCAACCTCGTACGAAAAGTTACAAATCTCGGGAAAAAAACAGCCCCCGCAACTTCGCGTGTTATTTTTCGGGACATGGCAATAAGTTTTTTTATAAAAAAAAACTCCAGGTGTTCCGCAGATTGCCTCCAGATGCTCTAAAAACGATTCTCCTGATTTTTTTCCTTAAGGCAATTAGCCTTTTCGTATCGTACGTACGGTGTTCGAAAATGCGCCGAAGCTCGAGAGCCACATGTTTCGAAGTAAAAGATGCAGAGGGAGAAAAGTGCGGTTAATTAACTGCGAACAGTTTAGGGAAAAAAATATCGGGAAGATTCTACTTTCGAACAAGTAATCATGAGTAACCAAACTTCTTCACTCGTCTTCTCCGAAACGATAAAAGTTTCTCCATTGCCAATTAGTGAGGTCCACCTGTTCAAACTGCGTCATTTTCTTACCCAAACGTTAAACTTTCCGGGCGCGCTTCTCATCTCTCCGTTCGGCAGAATTGCTCTTGGCGCGTGTTCCACGGTAAAGCCGGTTACCCGTATCGAGCCTCGCAATTTTATGAGCAGATAACCCGGAAAATCTTGGAATGCCCAGCAAACTCCGGGCTGCAGGGCGTTCCCTTGTATCACCGTTCGGGGATTGTTGCTCTCGTAGAAGAGCGTGACACCGAGCAGCTTGAATGCCCGCGTGTGCACGTTGTAACGTTGAGTGCATCGGGTGCTTATGACCTGTCCACCTGTTCAATACGTACACGAAAAGCTTAACACTTGGCAATAGTGTTTCAAAGTTAGTTAGTTAATAGTTAATAGATTAATAGTTAATAGTTGAATAGTTAATAGTTTAATCGTTAATAATTGAATAGTCAATAGTTGAATAGTCAATAGTTTAATAGTTAATTGTTAATAGTTTAATAGTTAATAGTTTGATTGTTTAATAGATTAATAGTTTAATAGTTTAATAGTTTAATAGTTTAATAGTTTAATAGTTTAATAGTTTAATAATTGTACAGTTAATCGTTTGATAGTTGATAGTTTGATAGTTAATAGTTTCATAGTTTTATAGCTAATAGTTAATAGTTAGTAGTGAATAGTCGAATAGTTGATAGTTTAATAGTTGATAGTTTAATAGTTAATAGTTTAATAGTTAATAGTTTAATAGTTAATAGTTTAATAGTTAATAGTTGATAGTTTAATAGTTGATAGTTTAATAGTTGATAGTTAATAGTTTAATAGTTAATAGTTAATAGTTAATAGTTTAATAGTTAATAGTTTAATGGTTGATAGTTTGATAGTTAATAGTTTGATAGTTAATAGTTTGATAGTTAATAGTTTGATAGTTAATAGTTTGATAGTTAATAGTTTAATAGTTAGTAGTTTAATAGTTAATACTTTAATAGTTGATAGTTTAATAGTTTAATAGTTAATAGTTAATAGTTAATAGTTTAATAGTTTAATAGTTTAATAGTTAATAGTTTAATAGTTAATAGTTTAATAGTTAATAGTTTAATAGTTAATAGTTTAATAGTTAATAGTTTAATAGTTAATAGTTTAATAGTTAATAGTTTAATAGTTAATAGTTTAATAGTTAATAGTTTAATAGTTAATAGTTTAATAGTTAATAGTTTAATAGTTAATAGTTTAATAGTTTAATAGTTAATAGTTTAATAGTTAATAGTTTAATAGTTAATAGTTTAATAGTTAATAGTTTAATAGTTAATAGTTTAATAGTTGATAGTTTAATAGTTAATAGTCTAATAGTTAATAGTTTAATAGTTTTATAGTTTTAGAGTTTAATACTTTTATAGTTTAATAGTTTAATAGTTAATCGTTTGATAGTTGATAGTTTGATAGTAAATAGTTTCATAGTTTTACAGCTAATAGTTAATAGTTAGTAGTCAATAGTCGAATGGTTAATAGTGTAATAGTTTGATAATTAACAGTTTAATAGTTAATAGTTTAATAGTTAATAGTTAATAGTTGATAGTTTAATAGTTAATAGTTAATAGTTGATAGTTTAATAGTTAATAGTTTAATAGTTTGATAGTTTAATAGTTAGTAGTTGAATAGTTAATAGTGAATAGTTTAATAATGAATAGTTTAATAGTGAATAGTTTAATAGTGAATAGTTTAATAGTTAATAGTTTGATAGTTAATAGTTCAATAGTTTAATAGTTAATAGTTCAATAGTTTAATAGTTAATTTTTATTAGTTAATAGTTTAATAGTTAATAGTTAATGTGACAATGTATATATTTTGGAACGATGAGATATGTTTTTATTTCGTGGTCGTGAATAGCGTCAATATCCAGACCATTTTGATCGATTTCACGTGATTTTCGAAGTCATCGGAGCCACGAAGGAAGAATAGAAATTTCGACACTTTTCGACATCACTCTTTTTCAAGATTTTCATCGGTCCTTATTAGGACCACAAGAATTGCCAACGTGGTACAATTGTATAATACTTCATGCTCCCCAATATAGGCGTCGAAATATTTGAAAATTCCCTATTTTATCACGTGTTTCCGCGAACTTCAAAACCCCCATAACTTATGGAATCAATCGAAAATGTCAGCCTCCCCCGACGGAATATCACTCGTTACAATGGAATAAAAAAGTTCACGGTGAAACACAAAATTGCCCGTCGTTTTTCCGAAAAGTCCTCATACTGCATAATTACCAAGTATCCAGTCGCGGGCTATTTGGCGGTTGTTCGTCTTCGTTATATCGTGAACGATGCGACACCTGTAGGGACTGAGGGCACTAACCGATCGCGCTACCCGTTCTACCTAACGTGACCGTAACTTCGTCAATTTTCGGACTTGTGAATAAAAATGGTGCCAACATATTTTTGAATATACTTTTGAGAATTTTAATAAACGAAAAATGTTTTTTTCCAAATTTCGTTTGGGGAAAGTGGAAAAGCTACTGTCCCCGACTACTTGACTGACATTTCGAATGGAAAGCTGTCAATTTTTCGCTAGCAAGTAGCAGAAATTTTGCTATTTCTCGCAGTTCTAAAATCGTGACGTAACGCAAACCTCGCCCCCCCCCCGCCCCCGCGTACGTAGACCGTAACGCCCCTATTGCGTTGCGTAATTTCGGTGCGCACCCTAAGCGTAATGGCGACATTCTTAGAGATTTTAAAATTTTTCTTTCGTCTCAGGCCACTGGAAACTGAGACATGTGCAAAAAACGGCGGCATCCATTTTTTCCAGCCATATTAAGAAGTCAGATGCAGTCAGAATGTTACAAAAAATCGATTTTTTACATTTTCTTGAAGTATGATGTTTCGAAAATATTCCCTGAAAATTTCAAGTCAATCCGATGAATAGTTTCCGGGATATCCCTTAATTAGTGAAGGGGCGTCGGGTCCCCATGGCAGGTAGGGGACGGCAGCTGCAATATTTTTGTTGAAAATTTCTATTTTTTTCAAACACTAATGGAGCGATTTTTTGGACGAAAATCGAAAGTTGTCTGTCGGAAACCGCCATTTCGTTAAGGGAGCTTTCCAGTGTGAAATTTTCAAAAAATCGATTTTTTTTTTCTTTATCGAATAGTATACACTCTTCCGAATATTCCCTGAAATTTTCATGCCGAAATTCAGATTATTTCGGTTACTGTACAGCATTTCTTGGAAGAAGGCAACGGAGCGCTACAGCTACAGCGAAACTTTGAACGCGTTTTTCTCGAAACAGCATTTTTCAAAACGGTGTCCAACTTGGAGGGCAGAGTTTTAAAGCTATCGAGTTGAATTTTTTACACAATATTCTTAACGTCATTGTTTATCGTGCTATGGAAGCTTTTTTTTTTTTGACATCTTCCTATTTTTTTGTAAAAAAACTGCCAAAAAAAATGCTAAAATCGATACTTTTTGTTCAAACCGGCGCCATTTTTGCAAAAAAAAAAAAAAAAAGCCTCCATAGCACGAAAGCCAATTATATACCGATCAATAAACTTTTTGTGTTTTTTGTTTCAGATCAAAATTGTGACCCCCAACGTGGACACCACATCCAAGTGCATTTTCTGCAACAATTGTTTCATCATTTTTAAAGATATTAATTAATAAATAAATCGATCTTTAAAAAATTGTTTTGTATTCTTCAATACCCAATTAATATACAAAAAAAAACCAGACCGACTAGATTATTTTTTCTTTAAAAAAAAAAATCGCGAAAAACAGCGATTTTTCGGGCTGTCACACTGGAAAGCTTCCTTAATATTTGAAAAAAAAGCTTCGATTAAGGACTAGATTTATTATTAAACTAATGATTTTTTTTCGTTTTTTTATTTCAGATGATCCAGTAAAATTTTACGACGGTCACCGCAAAGCACCACATGCCGAAGGGGGTCCGACAAAGATGGCGATATTTTTATAAATGATCAATATTTTTCTTTGAAAATTTGTACAAGTCAAGTTGAAATATAACATGAAAAGTCTGCGTAACCAATTTTGTAAAACAAACTTAATTACTATTTTTTTAAATCTATTAAAAATGCTCGTTTTTCCACGCCTCTGACTGCATCTCACCCCTTCATATACATGTAACTCTGTTGTTAATCGACTTCTTTTTTTTTTCAATCGATAAAAAACGTTTGTGTTCTCCATTTCTTGTTTAATGAACCGCGAAAACCCGAAATGTCCTGTCTGATGATTTTTCGAGAAAAAAAAAAGTCAACGACTGCGTTTCTCTTCACACTAAACGATGACCGTGAGAGTATCCAAAACGACCGCCGCTTATGCAAAGAGACTGTGCTCGAGTGAGTTTTCTTTATTTTTCCTTTTCCTCTCGTACCTGCGGATTCGAGAGCGTAGTCGGCTCTTCCAGTTTTATCGGCATCGTAAATCTTGAGAACCTCATTGACGATTTTCCGCACATCCTCGTCGGACGATGTTCCCGTGCAGAGAGTTTCCCCGTTCTCGGAGGAGGCAGCTCGGCCATCGGCAATGTTCGTTGGGTACGTTGACCTCTTGTCGTCGCTGGCTACCGCGAGACTCTCGACGATTTGCCTCAACTCTTGTTTCGAAACCCCGTCACCGAAGTACCCGGCGACGACACGATCCACGTGTCTTCCGATCTCCACGTCGCTCGCCGCTAACGATCTCTTGTCGCAACAGGTTTTCAGTCCGGCGTACAACTCTCTGAGACTCTGGAATTCCAGTTTCATCGCGTTGATCTCGCTCGAACTTTCGCCACTCCTCTCGACGAGTTTCTTCTCCATGCTGTCTAACCTTTCGCTGTAACGCTCCCATATAGTGATGTTGCTGGCGCGAAGTTCCCTCACCGCTTGGTTTATCATTTCTATGCGCTCCTGCCAAGATTCGACCACACGGAACCATTGAAATGAGACGACTATAAGCTTCTGGGTAGGAGTCCAGCTAGCGTCGTTGCTAGATAAATTCTTGATTTTAAAATATGTATGAGCTTATTAACGCGCGCTTTGACCCGACGACACAATATCCGCAGGACAAAATATCCTCATGAAAAAATATCCGCAAGACAAAATATCTGCCGATATTATATCCGCTGGCGATAATTAAATGTTGAGATGTTTGTTTGTTTGTTTGGTGTTTTTGGTGTTGTTTGGGTTTGTTTGGGTTGCTTGGCGATATTGTATCCGCCGTCGGTAATTAAATGTTGAGGCGTTTGTTTGGCGTTTTGTTTGTTTGGTGTTTTTGGTGTTTTTAGTGTTTGTTGAGCAATATATGAGAATCGTCCCGCGACCGCGTCAGCGCGCTTGGCAACAACTACGATTCGCTGGTCCGAGCGAGCTCGTGCGCTCTCGGGCGTCTCCGTCCTTTTCGTACGCTTCCATAACTCTTCTAGCTCGAGCGAGTCAGTCGACTACCAGCCGCCAGAGGGCTCACACCTTTTCATGATATTTTTATTCCCGTCTTTGTTTTTCTTTTGTACTCTCTTTCGAAACTTGTAATTTAAAAAATAAACAATAAAGAACCAGCGACCATTTTATAACGCAAAACAGTGTTGTTTTATTTGTTTTTTTGGTGTTTTGTTTGTTTGTTTGGTGTTTCGTTTGTTTGTTTGCTGTTTTTCGTGGTGGTTTGGTGTTTTTAGTGTTGTTTGGTGTTTTGTTTGAGCAAAAAAAGCAGTTTTGTTTCTTTGTTTGGTGTTTTGGGTGTTGGTTTGGTGTTTTTAGTGTTGTTTGATGTTTTGTTTGTTTGTTTGGTGTTCTTCGTAGTGGTTTGGTGTTATTAGTGTTGTTTGGTGTTTTGTTTCAGCAAAAAAAGAAGTTTTGTTTCTTTGTTTGGTATTTTTGGTGTTGCTTTGGTGTGTTGTTTGGTGGTTTGTTTGGATGTGTTTGGGTTTGTTGGCGATATTGTATACGCTGTCGGTAATTAAATGTTGAAGTGTTTGTTTGTTTGGTGTTCTTGGTGTTGGTTTGGTGTTTTTAGTGTTGTTTGGTGTTTAGTTTGGGTTTGCTTGGGCTGGTTGGCGATATTGTATCCGCTGTCGGCAATTAAATGTTGAGGTGTTTGTTTGTTTGGTGTTTTCGGTGTTGGTTTGGTGTTTGCAGTGTTGGTTTGGTGTTTTATTTGTTTGTTTGGTGTTTTGTTTTTTTGTTTGGTGTTTTGTTTGTTTGTTTGGTGTTTTTGGTGTTGGTTTGGAGTTTTTGGTGTTGTTTGGTGTTTTGTTTGGGTTTGTTTGGGTCGGTTGGCGATATCGTATCCACCGTCGTTATTTAAATGTTGAGGTGTTTGTTTGGTGTTTTTCGTGGTGGTTTGGTGTTTTTAGTGTTGTTTGTTTTTGGTGTTTGCTGTTTCGGCGATATTGTATCCGCTGTCGGCAATTAAATGTTGAGGTGTTTGTTTGTTTGGTGTTTTCGGTGTTGGTTTGGTGTTTGTAGTGTTGTTTGGTGTTTTATTTGTTTGTTTGGTGTTTTGTTTGTTTGTTTGGTGTTTTGTTTGTTTGTTTGGTGTTTTTGGTGTTGGTTTGGAGTTTTTGGTGTTGTTTGGTGTTTTGTTTGGGTTTGTTTGGGTCGGTTGGCGATATCGTATCCACCGTCGTTAATTAAATGTTGAGGTGTTTGTTTGGTGTTTTTCGTGGTGGTTTGGTGTTTTTAGTGTTGTTTGTTTTTGGTGTTTGCTGTTTCGGCGCGCAAAACACCAAAGGTTTCTTGCGCGCGATCCCGTAGACGTCGTGGACAAGATTTAGGATTTTGCCTCGCGGATGTTTTGTCATGAGGATACTTTGTCTTTCGGATATGTTGTCCTCGGATATTTGGTCGCGGATATTTTGTCGTCGGGTCAGATGTCACGCGGCCACGAGTTTATGTTATAAACTTTTATGCAGTGAAGATATTTGATACCTCGCCGAAGATTCCAACAAGTAATGTTAGGTTGAAAATGGAAAAATTAACCGGCCGTTTTATGGGAAACCCGCTACGTCAACATTGTAATCACCGAATTCATCCCCCGATCGATTTGGTGGCGTTGATATTAAAGCTGCTACTTATAAATTAGAATCTGAAGATTCCAACGTGGGTTCACCGAATTATTCGAACAGAACTTTTAAGATAATCTCGATAAAAACTTGATTGAATAGCAGAAGATCGACCGCCGCGAAGTAGTTGGGTAAACTTGGCAACATCGCACGTGAGCGTGTACCCGGTATACATTTCGGGAGCTTACGGCAATATGTATATACAGGGTGGATCAATAACTATCAGCACCTTGGATATCTTCGAAAGTGTAAGGTTCACAGGAATATTTGCTGAAACGAAATTGCACAGTACGAATGGAGCCATTTTTTTGAATTGATCGGTATGTTTTTTTTCTGTATCATGAAAGAGGACGCTCGAACCACCTTGAAATAAACGGTAAATATTCGGAAGTGGGGCTCCTGCTATAATCAGGTTAATTTTCTTCAAGGATTCAAACAAATCCAAAGAACTCCCAAACAACCCCAAAAACCTCAAACAAACCCCAAACAACGTCAAACAACCCCAAAAACCCTCAAACAATCCCAAGGAGCCCCAAAAACCTCGAACAACCCAAACCAACTCCAAACAACCCCAAAAACCCTCAAACAATCCCAAACAACCTTAAACAACTCAAATCAAACCCCAAACAGCCCCAAAAACCCGCCAACAATCCCACACAACCCCAAAAACCTCCAACGAAGCCCAAACAACTCCATACACGCCCGAACAACCTCAAACAACCCCAAAAACCTCAAACGAACCCCAAACAACTTCAAACAACTCCAAACACGCCCGAACAACCTCAAATAACCCAAAGAACTCCCAAACAACCCAAAAAACCCTCAAACAATCCCGACCAACCCCAAAAACCTCAAACAAACCCCAAACAACTTCAAACAACCCCAAACAACTCCAAACAACCTTAAACAACTCCAATCAAACCCTAAACAACCCCAAAAACCCTCCAACAATCCCAAAAACCTCAAACAAACCCAAACAACCTTAAACAACTCCAATCAAACCCTAAACAACCCCAAAAACCCTCCAACAATCCCAAAAACCTCAAACAAACCCCAAACAACTCCAAAAACCTCAAACGAACCCCAAACAACTCCAAACACGCCCGAACAACCTCAAACAACCCAAACCAACTCTGAACAACCCCAAAAACCCTCAAACAATCTTAAACAACTCCAATCAAACCCCAAACAACCCCGAAAACTCTCAAGCAACCTCAAATAACCCCAAAAACCTTAAACAAACCCGAACAACCCCAAACAACCAAAAAAAAGTTGGCCTGATTCTACCAGGAGCCCCACTTCCGAATATTTACCAAATAAACCATTCCAACGATACAATTGATAACTGGAAGAATTTAATCCGAGTCCTCACCACTTTGGACGTTTCTTCCGCCTCCAACTTTTCCACCCTCCTGAGCAACGGTTCCATAAAGACTTTGATCCTCTCGTCGTCCACGTTAGCTGCTCTCCCGCTGATCTGATTCTCTCGTTTAGCGTGGAGCTCCATGATTCCCGGCTTCGTTGCGTAGGCTTCCTGAGTTGAATTTCGCGCGACCGTCAATAGTTTCATCGCATCGAGGGCGCACGAGAGAAACCAAAACCCTGAAATTCATTGGAGTCTTGTTGACTGACGGGATGGACAACGGGACACGCATACGTATGCACACGTTTAACATTCAAGTCCTTCTCCTGTTACCGTTGGGTTGAAGAAAAAACAAAAAACGCTGATGTGACCTTAGCACGGTGCAAAGTGAAGTTTGCTTTGTTATTATTCAACAAGATCAGATCAGCGAATAAAAAAAGAAGGAATAGGTAGAAATTTGACGGACCTATACGGTAACTGAGAGAAGGATAGACGAAGGAGAACTCACCGTTAAGATGACTTCGCAATCATCGCACCTCAAAAGTCCAAGGAAGCGCCGTGATATTATTTGATTCTTTTGTTTTTAATAATATGTCTCCACTCGAGTTTACCTCCCTCTATCCTTCTCCCATTAAATGATCAAGCTTTTCTCTTTTCGTAACCGAGTTTTGCCATTGCGCCTTTTCGTTACTCATATCTCTCGGTCTTTTGGCAACGGATTCGTCGTACGTCGAATCGATCGATCAACGTTATTCAGCATGAACGTGTTTGCCTTCTCATCGAGTGTTATTTGATTAAAATCTATTTTTTTTTTAACGTTCTGTTTGTGGGGAGTCCGATGATCACGATACAAATTTTCGTTGTCCGATAATGTTCGTTCTTTTTATTGCGTCAATAATTGAAATATAATTGATGATAAAAGCGATTCGGTATTGTCGGTGTGTATAAAAAGTCTCGAATACCTCGAGAAACACTGGCAGGGCTCTACGTTTTTTTCTTCTTCTCGAAACGCGCTACAGTCGCCGTTGCTCGTGTCTACGTTATCTTACGCTTAAAGATCTAAGAAAAACCACCGGAACGACGATTGAAAGTTATTTCACCGTTCCGCAACGTTAGTATGATTAGTTCAAGAGAAAACAAACAAAAAACGCAAGCAAACGAAAGTCTCAAAAAGTTTCGACGATAAGTACGATAAAGTATATTGAAAAAGTACAAGATTCCTTAGTTCTAGCGGCTAATACAACGTTAGCATTCTTGGAGGATTTTCCGGTCGTCAGGGGCAAACAAAAATGCATTTTCCGTGCACACTCGACGGAATTGCCGATACGAGGTCGTCGAATTGTCGAAATTGAACAAGCTCTGGGGTTAAAAAAAAAGCACTGCGCAATCGTTAGCGTTTGGTTAATTAAAGTCGGACAATTGGGCAAGAAAAATAAAACGATGAGTCTGGGTAAATATAACGGGAGAACGACGCGATGAATTTAGATTATGTTGCTACGATCAATCACCACGTAACGTTCCAACCGATGTCTTTTAACGATGGAACAGACACGTTCATACTAGTCAACGAAGGTAACGAAAGGTCTTTCATATTCGTTATGTATTTAGCGACGAGGCCGTAATCAAAGAACGTTAGATTCGTCAAATCGTTATAGATGCGATTCGTTGTCTCGGTTAAACCATTCTGAACTTTTTGTAGATTGTCCATAGTGGTTAACGAATGCTTTTGCGCGGCGTAAGCTCCTGAAACAAAAAGAAGACGAAGGCCAGGCTTGGACGTATCCGGGCTGTGCTGCTCCCCATTCTAATCACCCCCCACTCCAATCCTTTCCTCTCCCCCTTTCCAATTTTCTCTCTCGCACAATGGCATGACATTCCATGGTAAGGATGTGTTTTGGCTTCGACGATCGCAATGATGACTATACGAGAATCCGTTCTAGGCGTCTTCACACTTTAGACGCTAAAAAGGCTATTTTCATGAAGCTTTTTGATAGGTTTATATTATAGACGTTGACATAAAAAGGCCTTAGGCCTTTTGAGGCAGCAACGGGTATAAAATCATGTGCGAATTTAACAATTTTTTGTCTCGTAAAATTCATCAACTTAATTCGACTAAATAAAATTATTTTTTTTAAATAACTTTTTTATACTATACAAAATTAATACATAATTTATACACAATAATTTATACATAATTAATTTATACTAAATCATTTATAATTATTTAGTATAAATGTCAAGTTAGAAATGTTTTTTTTTTGTGTACGAAATGGCCGCCTACTCGAAACTTCTCGAAACAGCTTTCTTCCAATTGGCGTGACAAATAACTTCGACAATTTTCACTCGATTTACATTGCACTTCGCAGAGAAGTACGTACGAAATTTCTGATTAATCGAAAACTTTTCATTTTATGAGCGGTTATAACGAAATTTTTCCCTGAAAATTCATTTTTTAAGTTCAAATCCTACAACTTTTGGATAAAACAATATTTTTTTAATTCCGTACGTACTTCTCTAGGTATTGTAATGTAGATTGACGAGAATTTTTGTTTTTTGTTCTAGGGCAAAAATTGTGGATGCCAAATGTCACGCCGCGGAGCGACTAACAAAAAGATGAAAGAAAATATTAGTAGGCGGCCATTTTGTACATCGAAAAAAAAAATGTCTAACAGCTTGATATTCATATTAAATAGATGTGTAATTAATTCTATGAGTGAATCACTTTTTCATACGAAAAAAAATTGTTAAATCCGCACATAATTTTATGCCCGTTACTGTGGCTTAAGGCCTTAATAAATACATTTTGTGCAAATACAAATTAAATACAATTTTTGTAAAAAAAACTTGTAAAGATTATTTGTACTCGATTATTATTATATTACAAATTAAATACAAATTTGAAATACATTTCAATTTTTTTTTCATTCATTTAAGTTACTATTTATAGACGAAAATGGTAGTTAAAAAAATGTCCTAAAAAAATCGTAGGTCTGCGCTGTTGATGAAATCTCGGAGTTGTATCATCCGAAACGAAAAAATCAAACGCTTTTAGATTCAATATGTTAATGGCTATAGCGCATGTCATACGATTTTTGATATGTGCAAAAATGACAAAATGGCGGACATTTTTCGAAAAAAAAACCAAAAAACGTGTTTTTTAAAACCATTTTTGGTAAAAAAAAAGTAAATATGAAAATTTTTAAAAAATCCTTGATATGCGCTATAGCTATAGTTGTAAAGAATATGTGGTGAACATTTCATAAGGATCGGTTCAGTAGTTTCGACGATTTTATCGACAAGCCGTCGAAAAACGTTGTCTCGAGAAAAACGCGTTTAAAGTTTGTTTGGGTTACATAAATACATGAAAAACATTTTTTTGTGTATTTCGAAAGTGTATTTATGAAGGGGCTATACCAGTGTGACACTTTCGAAAGATCAATTTCTTTCTGACTTTTTCGACAGTTTATACTTTCAAGAATATCCTGTGAAAATGTCAAGGCCGTATCTCTAATACTCCCCGAATGGCAGCCTTCTAAAGAGCAACCGCTCGTAGGTATAAAATGCCCCAGTTAAATCTTTAGACGCGTTTTTCTCGAAATGAGATTTTTCAAATTTGCTGTCATTGTAACTCAAAGAGCGATTATCCGATTGACTTGAAATTTGAACTGAGTACTCTTGAATATATTTACTCTACAATGACGTAGGATATTTTTGATTGGATGAAAATTGACGATTTGGCATTGAAAAAAACGACCATTTTATAGGCAAGAAAACAGACGTTTTTTTTTCATATCTACGCCATTTTGTTAGATTTTGATATTTTTCGAAAATCCTACGTCATTGTACAGGAAATACCTTTCAGTTTAACGATTTTTTTTCCTTTTTCGGTTTCGGCTACTCAATCGACCGGAATCATGTCAGCAGTGGAGGAACTTTTTTTTGGCGCCTCCGAAGGCAGCGCATAAGTCGCTTAGATCTCAATATTTTTCTATGTAAAAATTATGTAATATACATACAGTGACGTATTACTGTCAGTTACTATATATGTGAGTATTATATATATGTCAGTTACATATAGTTTACGCTGTTACGCATCGTTGAGTGATATTTCGTTATTAAAAGTATTTATAAAAGCAAAACAGAAAAAAACCATCGAATAAAGGTAAGAACTGAACCTTAATATTATGTTTGTGCAATTAATTCTCGAATTAGCGAAAATATTGACACATATTGACATCGGCAAGTACAACCACACGTTGATTCATTTTGTCAAAGCGTTTGTATTTTTTTTTATTGCATGCTATCGTCGCCGAATTTAATTATAATTGCCATTAATTTTAATGCTGTTAGAGATTTCTTTGATATACAGCAAAAATGTAATGCATGATGCTTGGACAAAAAAACGTTTTTTAGGTTAAATATGCGAATCCTTTAATATAAATACCCCTCGCTCCCGTTTCGTTATAATGTACGATGTGAAAAAAATATTTTTCTTGGAAATCCAGTATGGAATATTCACATTATGGCTGTTTAATCGTACATGTCACCGTATAAAAATAAAGCATTTACAGTATAGATCACCTCCAAGTAAAAAAATTACTGAAATATTATCATTTCATAATTTAAACAAAAGCATATCAATATTACTCTTCAGTATTACAAGCTGCGCTAATAAGAAACAAATATACGAAAAATTGCGGATCGACGATTCAAAATCACCGCGCGGACGGAGCCCGCAGTGGTAGCGCCGCCAGGCGGGTACAATCCGCGGATCGTTGATCACTTTCACAACCATTCCGCCAGCATTGCGTTTGGGCTCCTTTACTCCAGTCTCCATGCATTTAACGATCATTGACGATCTAACCTTTTTTAAATCGACCTTCATTTTTCAGTTACGTGAAAATTGCGACGTTTTTTTCGTCGGTTTTCGATTCGTCGCCACGCTGTTAAAAAAAAATGATTTAAAAAAATCGGCGATCGTCACTGACTCGTATTTATTGTTGACTCGAATAACCCGTTTGGTTTTTATGTTTCAGATGGACCGTTTGAGCTGGAGAGCGTCCACCGCCAAACGTCGCGAAAACAAATTCATCATCTGCCGGCGACCATGTTTTTTTTCCTCCTTATTCTGTATTTTTTAAAAGCTCTCGACATACGTGGGATTCTCCGTCAATTCAGCCACTTTTTTTTCGACTAAAAGGCATTCTATGAGAATTTTTTCCGATTTTTTAATTCAACATTTTAGAAGATGCCGTTTTTTTTCCAAATGAATATATCTCGGAAACTAGAAGTAACTGCAAAAAAATGTCTGTACACAAAAGTTGTAGTTTTGTGTTAGCTTTCGAGCGGACGACTTGAAATAATTTTTCCGTTCCGGTAACGCTGATTTTTTTTACCAAAAAAGGAGGATATTATTTTTTTTATTCAAAAACGGCAATTTTTTTTGCTCAAACAATTACAGAGTCTTCCAGTATGTCTGACGATATCGCAAAAAAATCGCCAGAGTGGCACGGATCGGGATTCTAGGGTAAAAAAAATGAAACCACACAAATTAATTTTTTTATACCGTCTCCCATTGACCCAAAACATATTTGTATACGTATATTTGTATACGTATTAATCAACTTTCAAAAATTAAGATCTTCAATCAACATATCTTTATTCATTTTTCATCCCTTGTTTTATTGTTACTTTTATTCCATTCTCATTGTATTTAGCATGATGTGCAGCGTAGGCATTCCGCGACATTCATATCGCATTCTGCGTGAATTGCCGTCTAGGAATTTTCCCTGGCAATCACAGCTGACGCCCCGATCACCGTTTAGCAAAGCAAAGCAAAATTTAATAAATTATTGTGAATAAATTACACGGTGGATCAGCTACAATTTTTGCAGGTGAATTTCGTATCAATCGGCGATTCGAATAAGAAGTTTTGTTTGTTGGGTAGAACGACCAAATATTACGTAAAGTTGTCACTTCCGGTCAATTTTTCGGAGGTTACGTTTGAGTGCGTGTATTTTAGGCCAGCTTTCAACGTTCGTATCTCGGAAATGGTAAGGTGGAGTGGCTTGAAATGTTTTATTTCAACGTGGTTGATGACACACTATCTCTTTCTCACAAAAAAAATGGCAGGTTAAGGGGAGAGTAGGGGTTCGCACTTTTGAAAAATCGATTTTTTTGTGTCTTTTCTTATAGTTAAACATTTCAAGAATATAATCCCAAAATTTCAAGTCAATCAGAGCAAAACTCTCGAAGTTATTGACTATTTAGTCCCGCTCCTCTAACACTGTAGCTCGCGTTTCAAACTGTAGCTAACACTTCAAACGCGTCTTTCTCGAAAGCACTTTTTCAAAGTCCGTGTTCACTGCCATTTGAAAACTACATGATCGATTTATTTCAAACTTGGTACACACTTTCTACATATAAAAAACCTCCCCCCAACGGTTAGTTTGAGATTTTTTTACATTGAGGGAGTTTTCCACCCCCATAATGGCGGAATTTTGCGTGAAAAATAGCACCTTTCACTTTACATGACCACCAAAGATTTAGAAATGAAAAAAAAATTATCAAAGGCCGTTGGGGGGAGGATTTGATGATACTTTGACTAAATTTTAATGGCACTTGATTTCAGATAATTTCTAGCTGAGATACAGTGAACACCGCAAATCGTGTTTTTCCGAAGGCGTTCTTGGCAAAGCTTTGTCACCGGCTTGTTTGTGGATATTTTCGCGTACAAATTTCACGGAATGTGCTTGAAATGACACTTAACAATGTACAAAAGGTTTCAATAAATTTACTCTATCCGTATAGATGAAAAAAATTCGCAAAAGAGTGTTTTTTTTTCACGCTGAAACCCTTCCCTTAAGGCCGTCTTCTAGTCTAGAGTTTTGAAAAAATCGATTTTTTTTGCTGCATATTTTCAATGTTTAGTCTTTCAAGAATATACCCTCCAAAAGAAATTTCAAAATTCCAAATATTTATGGAGTTGCAGCAGTGGTTAGTGAGGTGGAAACTAAACCGGCGAAATCTAAGTATATGTACCATTATATGACTTAGACTGCCTGAAACTTTACTCGAATCTTTAAACGCATTTTTTCTCGAAACTACTTTTTTCGATACGATCGACACGATATCTCAAGTTGTAACGAACCGATTTACTTGAAAAATTTTATGAACCTTCTCTATACACCCCTCTATCACCCCTACCAGATTTATCGCGAAATTTTGTCAATAACTATTTTTAAAAAATCAAAAATCATGAGAAAAAACGTCAAAAAATTACCTCTTTGTTTTAAACAGCCGCCATTTTGCGAATTTTTTTTTTTCGCTATAGCCATTAACATACCGACTCTAAAACGGTTTGATTTTTTGTTTCGGATGATCCATCTCCGAGATTTCATCAACAGCGCATACCTACATTTATTTACAACGTTTTTTTTTAACCACCATTTTCGTCTATAAATAGTGACTCGAACAAATAATTTTTTTTCCAAATGTATTTCGAGAGTGTATTTATTGCGTAAGTAGTGGTGGTGTACAAATTGAAACTTTCTTCATTGTTGATTGCTATCGGATAAAGAATTTAGGGTCGTCGGATTACTAAAAAGAATTATCGATACTATTTACGTACGAGTTGATTTCGCTGGAAAGCCGAGATATATTTTCGATTATCCGAACGACGTTCGGTCCGAATTGGTTCAAATAATCGAGGTTCTACTCTACGTATACGGTCGAAAATATTTTTATCCAAATAATCCTGATTTTCGGGTCGTCAGTACAAACTTCTTTCTCATCCGTCAAATTTCTTCATTTTTATTATAATCGATCGGTTTTTCAGATCCGTTAAGGTCGTGGGTCTCTCACGAGGTCACAAAACCGTTTCGTCTGATTTTCGTGACCTAAAACGGCCGAAGAATGTTAAACAATAGGGGAAAAAGTTGAGTCACGTTTTCGTATATGCGTATGATACTAACTCACTTTCCTTTGTGAAGAAAAGCGGAAACGCAAAGAATCGACCGATCACTACGATGAAAAACGATAGTCGGCTAGTCCGCGGAAGGAAACAATACAAACGGGTGTGAAGGAGGCAAGGAGAGTCCGTTGCTATCGGTGAGATATCGATGAACTTACCGGCGAGGAAGAGAGGCGGCAAGAGTATCAGCCACAACACTTTAGCCCGTCTTCGTTTCAGATGCTCTCGGGCACTCGAGGCACGGCTCAGGAGCCAAGTGTCCAAGAACAGTATCCTCACCAACAGAAAATAGAGGTACTGCATTATACGATCGATCGGGCCCCAGGCTTTCTTCCATTTCGATTCTGAAAACACCAAAAAACGTTGCACTAGTTCTCCCTCGAGGCTCGAATATGTTTTTTCTTCTTCAAGAAGCGTCCTACTTGGTAATAGGGTATTACATCCTTATTTCAAAGGTGTCTCAATTTGATCCTCTGGTGGTAACGAACTACTAGAATGCTTATTTCTAATTTATGAACTTGATAAGTGCCATAAAAATGCATTTGAATTATACATTTCAAATTTCAACTAGAAATTTTTAGGTTATGATGATTAACCACTTTACGATATACTTTTAGAAGTAAATAGCGTCGAAAATGTTATGTTAATACACTGAGCTGTAGCGAATCCTTCATTTCTACAAGGGTCGTTTGAAAAGTCCGTGCAAAGTCAGAGTGATGGCAGCAGTGGTGCGTATCGAGGTTATTTTCAGTTAGTAGCATCTCTTGGAAGAAAACGTACCAAGTTTCAGCAAGATCGGTGTATTTCTATGTGTTTGGCATTCGTTCGAAGCGAGGAAGTCGAGTGATTTAAAAAAATGGACGAAAGAGAATTTCGTATGTTGATTAAACATGACTTTATGTAAGGCGAAACGCCGCGGGTGACTGAAGAGAAGCTTGATAAACGTTATGGTGACTGTGCACCTCCGATTAGAACAGTTTATAAGTGGTTTCAAAATTTTCGGAATGGCCATATGGGCACAAGCGACGCTGAACGTTCTGGACGCCCCGTTGAGGTCACTACTCCAGAAATCATTGATACAATCCACGATACGGTGACGGATGACAGGAGAGTGAAGGTGCGTGAGATTGCTAGTGCCGTGGGCATCTCGAATGAACGGGTACATAATATTTTGCACCAACGTTTGGACATGAAAGAGCTATCCGCGAGATGGGTGGCGCGATTGCTCACGATTGACCAAAAACGAAATCGTGTCAAGTGTTGCAAGGACGGCTTGCAGCTGTTCCAAAGGAATCCGCAGGACTTTAAGCGTCGTTTCGTCACAGTGGATGAAACATGGATACATCGCTACACTCCTGAGACCAAAGAACAATCTAAACAATGGGTTGGCAAGGGGGAATCAGCACCAAAAAAGGCGAAGACCGTTCCCTCGGCCGGGAAGGTTATGGCGACTGTCTTTTGGGATTCGCAAGGAATAATCCTCATCGACTATCTGGAAAAGGGTAAAACTATTACAGGTGCATATTATTCATCGTTATTGGACCGTTTGAAAACCGAGCTGCAAGAAAAACGTCCACGATTGGCCCACAAAAAAGTCCTTTCCCATCACGACAACGCACCGGCTCACGCCTCAGCAGTTGTGCCCGCAAAATTAATGGAAATGGGGTTCCAACTCGTTTCACATCCCGCCTATTCTCCAGATTTCGCTCCCTCGGACTATTATTTGTTCCCCAATATGAAGAAATGGCTGGCGGGAAAAAGATTTTATTCAAACGAGGAGGTGATTGCAGAAACGAATGGCTATTTTGCAGACTTAGACAAATCCTATTATACGGAAGGGATCAACAAACTAGAGCGGCGTTGGATGAAGTGTGTAAGCCTGAAAGGAGACTATGTTGAAAAATCAAGAAGGTTTATCCCAAAAAATTAATTTACATTTTTGCACGGACTTATCAAACGGCCCTCGTACAATATACCCTCTAGCGGGAGAAAGTGGCAGTCGGATTGCCCATTACGAATGCGCAAATCTAAATAAGTGGCTTCCGAAAAACGAGGCTGGAATTATTTTTTTGCTATTCTCTCATTTATTGGGTTATCAATGATGATATTCAGTCGGGGGAAGTTGAAACCCCCCCATAAAAAGTTATGGGGTTTTGAAGTTCGCGGAACCACGTGTCGAAATAGAACATGTTAGAACATTTTTGAACATCTCGACGCCTATGTTGGGTTTGTTTAGGTTTTTAACAAATTCGAAATTATTTTCAACGATTTTTTGCTCGTGAACAATTTGTCAATGAAAAGTTTCAGCTTCCCCCTGAATGTCATCATTTATAACCCAACGAATGATATTTTATCGGAGAAATGGGATATTACTTTTCGGAAAAGTCACTCATTTGAATAATTACCAAAAGAATACGATGTAACAACCAAAAGTCGTAACAAAACATACCCTAAGTCTTAAAAATGGTGAACGAGTTTTTTCTTAAAAAAAAATTAATGAAAATCTGACATTTTTCCTCCCCGAAAGGTGTCGCCCCCCTTGATCGTTTTTTTCTTCTTCTTGCAATCGAAATATCGCGAAACTCACGGAATCGACACACTCTAACGGTAATCAATGCACCGCTCGACTGTCTTCACTTGTACACTTACCTCGATAACGATGATACTCGTGACTAGTTGTTGCGTTTTTTCTTTGAAATATTCTTACATTTACGAATCGCCATACACTGTAGTACCACACGACGATAGTCCGTCCGATTATTTCGGACCACTCGCGAATCTTCCATTTTTTCTCGCGATTTGTTTCTCGAATCGACAAGGCTTCGTCGAGCTCCGTGTCCGAATCGATCTGCGACGAGACACCGTAACTGAGGAACGAAGGAATGACGTTGAGACGCGTGGTCTTTGATTGTTCAACCGCTCGAGGGTCAGTACGAGGTCGACATAACCTCCCACATGGTACGACAGTTTGGGGGCGTACATAAATACCGTAAATAAAATTTTCACGTATACATACAATTATATACAACACTATATTGAATTGTATATAGTAGCTGTATATAATATTATATCTAATTATATAAACCGTAAATTAAAGTTTCACGTATATATATAATTATATGCAACACTATATTGAATTATATATAACTGTATATTATATTATATCTAATTATATATAAACTCCCTATAAAAATAGTATCTCCATATATCGTTATACACAGAACTATGTATAATTTTATCAAATCATCTTGCACGTTCCTTCGAAATGAATTTTTCAAATAATCCCGAGTTTTTCGGTCGTCACGGTAGCCTGTTGACGCGCCTGTAGCTCGTTCAATGGTAAAGGATTAACTTGATTACGAACTTACCGATCGCGTCTCGTTAAACTGCCGGGTTCTCCATATATAATTTCGCGATGACTTTTGTACTGTGCGACGTGAGTCTTTTTATAAACTACCGAACCCTCGGACATTTCGGCCCTCGCGACGTGCGTCCGCAGCCGACAAGAGTTCTCCTCGTTCTGCGGGTGCGAAAAACGGCCGTTGAACGTCCAGCGGATCAACGAGAAGCATCCAAATTAGAAAGAAACACATGTAAGAATATCGAAATCGACAAGAAGCGAAAACAAACAACAACAAAAACAACGCTTTTACCAGACGATTTTGTTCAATGGTTTCTCTAGCGTCTCCTCCGTCCAACGAATCGCCGTAGCTTTCTCTCGTTCCGCGCGAGCATTGGCTCAAGTTTTGCTGACTCAGCGAGTTTACGCTGCCGGTCGTACTGTTGCCGTCCGAGTGAATCGACGGTCGCGACATATTCGGCATCGCCAATACCCCCGGTGCTATCTCGTACCGGGATTGCGAATTTTGCGAATACGTGTAATCCGTTTTCGGGAACACACTGAAGGGAAAAAAACACACACACAGATCAGTCCGGATGTAGAAATTTGGAGCATAACAAGTCAGCTAAGATTTCGAGCACGGTCGCAATCGCTGGACAATATTTGTTCGGTCGAATTAATTTGGTCGTCGTGTGTTTCCATTGTCCGGAGATGGACGGGGACTGGCAGTATTTACAAACAAATCGCGGACGTCGGTCGTGATGTACAGAGCGTGACGATACCTTCCAATCTGCGGAATATTCCGTTTAAGGTATTTCTTTCACGAGCCCGAATACTTAAGGGGTAAGGCGACTGTAAATTTTTTGAAAAATCGATTTTTTTTTATTGGCTTAAAAAATAGTTTAAACCCTCTAGAATGAGAAAAAAAAGGTCCTGTGCGAAAAAAAATTTGTTGTCCTTAGGAAATGAAGGTCGCCGCCAAGCGTGTCAAAACTTGCTCCGAAACGACTGCAATTATATCGGAGATGGCGATTCCAAAACTTTCAAAGGCATCGTGGATTCGAAGCCTTATGAAAATGTTGATGTTAAAAAAAAAGAGTGCATAGATCACGTGCAAAAAAGAATGGGCACTCGATTGAGAAACTTAAAAAAAGGAACAAAAGGTCTCGGGGGAAGAGGAAAACTCACTGCCAAATTGATTGACGAACTAAGCATTTATTACGGCTTAGAAATCCGTCGAAATTCCGATTCCATCAAAAATATGAAAAATGAGATCTGGGCAACCCTTTTTCACAAAATGTCAACGGATGAAAAGCCTCAGCACGAAAAATGTTCGGAGAATTGGTGCAGTTGGAAGAAAGCGAAAGCAGAAAATGCCTTGGATGCGTATCATCACAATCAGCCAATGAGTGAGGAGGTTTATCAAGCCATCAAACCCATCTACATGGAATTGAGCCGGGACGAGTTGCTGGAGCGTTGCTTGGGGGCCTATACTCAAAACAATAACGAAAGTTTCAACGTTACCGTTTGGAGTTTGGCCCCCAAATCATCCTCAAGCGGAAAAACTGTACTAGATATTGCGACGGATATCGCTGTTTGCATATTCAATGGCGGCCTTACCAACGTCTTGCAAATATTCAAGATGTTGGAGGTGGAAATTGGTGTACAGTTATATAATTTCTGCATCGAAGCCGACGCCAAACGCATCACGCACGCGGAGACATCTCTGAGCGACGCGGCCAAAAGTGCGCGCGCGCTCCAAAAATCAACCAGGAAAGACGAAGAAGACGAAAATTTGGCTATCGAAGGACAAATGTATGGTGCTGGGATTGCAGACTAACGGTAAAAATTTTTTTTAACTTCTTTTTTTAATTTTTTCCAATAAAAAACTATTCGCAAAACTTTAAACGCGTTTTTCTCGAAACATGGTTTTTCAAAATGGCACGCAGCATAACTCGAACAATTTTCATTTTTTTTACTTGAAATTTTAAACAGATGTGAACATTTACATTATCTTGAGAATGTCGATCGGAATTTTCAACAACTTTATTTATTGATTTTTTATTAACAAAAAACTTGCCGTTTTTTTCGTCAAAAATCGATTTTTTTTTCAAACGCACGCCAAATCCACAAAAATTGATACTTTTTAAAATCCGATCGACATTCTCTAGCTATAGCCCTCTAGATTAATGGTTTTTTTTTTTTTTTGTTCTAGATTCAAAAGTGCACCAGTGGTGCTGCGTGCCGCGGAGCCCTGGAAGCAAAACATGTCCCGGGAAGATAGCTGTGGAACCGCCATTTTGTTTTTTTTTACTGTAAAAAAATTTTATAATAAAGTTTAATGTATGCCCGATAACACCATTAAAAGTTTTTTTTCAAATACCTTCAATTTCGGGAGCAAAAAATTAGTGAAAAAACCTTTTTTTTTGGGCCGTTACAGTGGCCTTACTCGTTAAGGGAGCTTTCCAGTGTGAAATTTTCAAAAAATCGATTTTTTTTTTTTTTGCTTTATCGAATAGTATACACTCTTCCGAATATTCCCTGAAATTTTCATGCCGAAATTCAGATTATTTCGGTTACTGTACAGCATTTCTTGGAAGAAGGCAACGGAGCGCTACAGCTACAGCGAAACTTTGAACGCGTTTTTCTCGAAACAGCATTTTTCAAAACGGTGTCCAACTTGGAGGGCAGAGTTTTAAAGCTATCGAGTTGAATTTTTTACACAATATTCTTAACGTCATTGTTTATCGTGCTATGGAAGCTTTTTTTTTTTTTTGACATCTTCCTATTTTTTTGTAAAAAAAACTGCCAAAAAAAATGCTAAACTCGATACTTTTTGTTCAAATCGGCGCCATTTTTGCAAAAAAAAAAAAAAAAGCCTCCATAGCACGAAAGCCAATTATATACCGATCAATAATCTTTTTGTGTTTTTTGTTTCAGATCAAAATTGTGACCCCCAACGTGGACACCACATCCAAGTGCATTTTCTGCAACAATTGTTTCATCATTTTTATAGACATTAATTAATAAATAAATCGATCTTTAAAAAATTGTTTTGTATTCTTCAACACCCAATTAATATACAAAAAAAAACCAGACCGATTAGATTATTTTTTCTTTAAAAAAAAAATCGCGAAAAACAGCGATTTTTCGGGCTGTCACACTGGAAAGCTTCCTTAAAGAGTTACGATCACTTCCACGGGCTCAAAAAAGAGTCTAAATTTATTTTACCCACAGCCGCACCGATTGATGTTTACTTATGCCGATTACTCGTATTATCGATTATAGTGCGCCAAATGTTGTGGTAAATGACGAATTTATTGCACGTGAACGAATAAAAACTGAAAAATTCGATCGTCAACGACTCGGTAGTAAAAACGGACTAAAAAGACAAAAAAACATCAACCGGAAATTACCTCAGCGGAATTAACACGATAGGCAGAATATAATTATACATATTATTGATACGTGATAAATGATAAAACTCCATAAATTGTCGTTTGCATATTTTGTGGCGGCTTCTATTCAAATTAATTTCAAAACAAAGCTGGGTTATGTTCGCCAAACGCATCAGCTGTTACTCGCGACGTTGCTAAGTCTGTGGCTGCTATTTCGTCGTTCTGACAATTTTCAACCGGAAATTGAAACTTTCTTGTTATGCAGTGCTTTGACTACACGGTGAAGATTGATTTTCTTATTTTTTGCAATATCTATTATATCTGATCTATCGAAATTCAGTTTTCCAACGGGTTTGGTTGGATACGCGAGCAGAAAAACCACGATCACCGCACTTCCGGCTGACCGTCTCCATGAGACGACGTGCTTCGGTAACTCAAAGTGCTCGACTTTGCAGTTTTATTGCGAAAAAACTAAACGGTGAAAATAACTCAAATTCTGGCAACAGGCGCATAAAGTATTCGTCAAAATCGTATAAAAATTTCATATCCGAAAGTTGGATTCGTAGTAATGATCGTACCTCCTTAATATCTAATTATGTTTTAAAAGATATAATTACTTATCACTTCATTAATTCTTTCATACCGATCGATACTATTTTCTACAAATTTTGTTTCAGATATTTACGGCCACAGCCGTGTACGAGGTTTGTTAAAAAAATGAAGTTCCTTTTCAAATTTCGCGGGCTACGTACATTCGATTTTCGTTTTTTTGTCATGTTGGTACACATGTCTCCAACATATGTTGACATTATCAGCCATTTTGCATATTTAGTTTGTTTCTGACAGATATAAACATGGCGCCTAGATACCAGGAAGTTCAGCGGCAATGCAAAGGCGCTGAAAAAAGCGTCCCCAATAATGTGTCGAAGTGATGGCGCTGGGGTGCAGCGGCACCTACATATATAGTAATATATTGGTCAACGAGGTGGAAGTGATCGGATGAGTTTCTAACCTCACGACCGACCGATCGTGGCATCAAACGTCGAAATATCCGCCGATTCATAATTTACTCATGACGGTTCGAAAAAAAAAACTCAAAAGCGAGAAAAGATCTCCAACTCAAAATGGCGGCGATAGAGCCCGTCTAGAAAAACGTGTTTTTTTTACAAATAACTTCACGGGAGAACGGTTTTCTCGTAAAGTATAAGACCTGAAACAAAAACCAAAACAAATGATAATTTATATATCATTAGCTATGGGACTACCTAGAAATTCGCTTTGAAATTTTGAAAACAAAAAAGCGTACTTTGAAAGAAACAAATCGATTTTTTGGCCAAAAAGCAGTAAATTGTTTATAAAAAAAAGTTTACATTTAATCAAAAAACGGCTACGTACTCCCATAGAGAATGTAATTGTGAAGCTGCTATCAAAATTTCAAATCGATGCATGCAAAGGTGTTCGAGTAATCCGTCCTCCCAGTTTGAAAAAAGTGGTTTCGAGAAAAACGCGTTTAAAGTTGTACCAGCTCCTTTTTTCCGGACATTTTCAACCATTAAAAAATGTTTAAAAAAATAGGAATAAACGTTAAAAAATTCATTTTCTGTTCTTCACGAGTGCTTTGATTTGACGTAAGAGAATCGGACTAATTGGGGTATTTTAACGACGAAAAAAAAAATCGCAAAAATCGGCTATTTTCCGACCCATTACACTGCGATGATCCCTTAAGACGGAATGACACCCGACGCGAAACTTCGATGCGGCCCCGGCTTCCGACCGGTAGGGCAGAACTCAATCGAGCTTCTACGCCCCACCGACGGATGTCACCGCGCGCGTTCGTCGCCGCGCGCGCGGAGACATTGCGTTTCGCCTTCCACGGGCCTCGACACGCTACGCAACGCATGTGTGCGTGCGTGTCGGTGCGCGTCTACACCACGGTGTGGAGAGACGCTATTGGCGCTGCCACGGGCCTCGATGCGCGTCGTCTGCAGACCACGAGGCGAGCGCCGCGCGCGGAGTTCTCGTGAACTGAGCACGTCGAAGTTCGGGCGACATTTGCTTACAATTATCAACAATTACACGACAAATCTAGATTACCACTTTTCTCCTAAGATATGCAACGAAGTGCAGTGATTGAGAGCTCAAATTGTTCGTTTTTTATGTGGCTACCCGGTCTAGCTTTTCTCTAAGTCGTGACATTAGCCAAACATCTGATTTTTCATCTTTTCGGTCTCGAGTTCCGCATGATAAGCCAATCTACGTTTTTTTTCTCAAATTCAAAAAATTTGAGGGGCTGGCAGCTGTTCGTCTATCTATTTGACGTCGTTTGGCAAAGTTTCGACGGGATCTGAAGAGCCGTTTCAGAGATTTTTGGGTATCTATAATTCTGTTCTACCATACCGACCGCGATGAGGTGTCATTCCGTCTTAACGCCTTCGTCGGCGTTGATGCAATAGTGCGTAAAATAATTCCGTGCCCCGTGTGGCATTGACGCAGTAGTGCGTCAGCCTTTATTTCCCCATTGAGCTTGCTCTGATTTGAGATCGGAGCCTCACTCGGGGGTTTTGGGCTCGCCGAATCCGAATTTGAAGTGAAAATTTGTAAATTCAAAATGGCGGCGCCAATATGGCGGACAAAAATCAAAAACTTTACTCGATTTAGATGAAAATTAGTACTCCGGGATTTTTGAGGTCGCACATTACGAATCTGAACTTTAAATTTGAAAATTCAAAATGGCGGCGCTAGAATGGCGGACCGAAATTGAACATTTTACTCGATTTCGATAAAAATTGGTACTCTGGGATTTTCGAGGTCGCTTGTTACGAATCTGAACACAAAATTCAAAGAAATTTAATGGCGGACGAAAGTGCGAAAAACAGCTCGATTTTCATCCAAATCAATCTGTATTATTTGTATTTTCATTCGCCATGTTTGTTCGTCATTGTGAATTCCTGAATTTTGAGTTCCGATTCGTAACCAGCACCCTCAAAAACTCCGGAGTATGCTCATATTCGTAATTGTTATTTTCGACTTCACAGACTCCGGTAAGATCGATCTATCTATATTCGAACATTCGTTATTTTCGAATTCGACTTTTTTTTTCCCCGACCCGTAGCGCCGAAAAATTTTTGGGGACACGTACTTCCACCAGTCACCGGCTTGTTTGTATATTTCGTAGGCCGAGCCTGGCCTGCTCGGCGGATCCTCTTTCTCACCCTCCTCGGAGGAGTAATCGCTCGTGATGGTTCTCCTCGGTGTGACGCTCTTGCGTTTCTCCGTCGTCCTTCCTTCCGACGAGGACGACGAGTGCTGCTCCTTCGTCTCGGTCTGCCCGTTGGAGAAGATTTGTCGCTTGACTCTCTGGCGTTCGGAGCGACGCTCGACCTTGCGCGACACGCTCGACGACGTCGAACTCTCCGAGCGGCGAATCTGCTCGTCGGTCGCCTCGTCCACTCTCGGCTCCTCCTTCCTCTCCGCTATCGTGCCCATGCTTTTGTCCGATTGCTTGCTCGCGCTGCCCGGCCTGAAACATTATTTTCACTCGCGTCAACGGAGAGAAACAAACCACTGCGATGCGATCGAAGTTTGCGTCGTTGGAGCGCAAAGAAAATGACTTTTTTTTTGCACTTTCTCAAATTTCTTTAACCGGTCTCGAGCTACGAAGGTGCCTCGAACATTTAAGATGCTCGTCAGTAGATCTGCGATGGAAATTTGCCAAAATGATTTCGCAGCGTGTACATGGAAATAAAAAATATGAATACGAAGCGGCGGCGCGTTACAACGATGCAAACTTCAACGCCATCAGCTGCGTCCAACTAACAGCGATCTCGTTCCCGATCTTCGGCTGCTGGTGACCTCGCCGGGCGTGTGCGATCTCTCGCGACTCTTGCTCCTCAGGTCGTAGTGACGCTCGGGCGTTTCGCCCTCGTGGACACTCCGGCTCTGTACCATCGGCGTGTGCGACCTCGATCTGCTTCTACTTCGCAGCTCGTAATGGTGCTGTGGCTCTTCTTCCATTTTGCTGCACAAAACACGCGAAAAAAACGCTTGAATCGTCCAACCATCCGACGCGGTACCAACGGCGAAGAAATTTGCGCCGTAGGCACCCAAAGAAAATACAACGCTGAAGCTTGCTTCGGAACGCAGCAAAAAGTCTCGACAATTTCGTTTCTTTCCTTATTTGAATCATCCGGAATGTTTTTTTACATGCTGAGATGGAAAATCGCTAATGAGGATTTTATAAAACCTTCGTGAGATTTTTGAGGACTAAACGTGTGGAAACAAAATTGCGCTGCGACACTTCTGTGCGTTCCAATGATGCGGACTTCAAGTTTGCATCGTTGGAACGCAATGGAAATGATTTATTTTCATTCGCTCAAATTCTTTTTTGGCTGTGAAAATCATTCGAACGTTTTTACCCATCGTTATTAGAGATTAACGACCTCAATTTGCAAAAAAAGCAGGCTTTAGATAAGCATAGAAATGAAGAAATGGAAGTTCAACAAAAAATCGTTGCATTCCAACGATGCAAACTTCAATATGGGAAGAAAAAATGATATTGGAGTTTGCATCGTTGGAACGCAATGGAAATGATTTATTTTCATTCGCTCAAATTCTTTTTTGGCTGTGAAAATCATTCGAACGTTTTTACCCATCGTTATTAGAGATTAACGACCTCAATTTGCAAACAAAGCAGGCTTTAGATAAGCATAGAAATGAAGAAATGGAAGATTAACAAAAAATCGTTGCATTCCAACGCTGCAAACTTCAATATGGGAAGAAAATATGATATTGGAGTTTGCATCGTTGGAACGCAATGGAAATGATTTATTTCCATTCGCTCAAATTCTTTTTTGGCTGTGAAAATCATTCGAACGTTTTTACCCATCGTTATTAGAGATTAACGACCTCAATTTGCAAACAAAGCAGGCTTTAGATAAGCATAGAAATGAAGAAATGGAAGAGTAACAAAAAATCGTTGCATTCCAACGATACGAACTTCGTCATGAGGAAATTCGGTCTCATTTCCACTGATCCGTGATAAGGTTTTCGCAATTTGAACGATTCGAGTGAGTCGTTTTTCTCGTCGGCTAGAATTTTTACGTCGCATAGAATTTATCCGACGCCTGCAAGTTTTGCGTAGGTTAGAATTTATTTGACGCTTAGAATTTGCCGCTTGGAATTTTTACGTTGCTAAATATTTTTACGTCGCTTGGAATTTTTACGTTGATTTGAATTTTTGCGTTATTTTTTACTTTTGCGCCACTTTGATACTGACAGAAATATCACCGAGAGCCGATGTCATGATAAAGCTAAACCGGGCATGTTTTCAAATTAGTCAATTTTTTTCTTTTTTTTTTCATTATTAAAAGTCTTTTCTTTCTTTTTTATAATTTTATCATCAAAAAGAAAAAAAAACGATTTTTTGTCTTTTTTATCATTATTAAAAGCCTTTTTTTTGCAAATTAAGGTAGAGCCGACTTTAATACGTAAAAAAAAAACGTAAAAACGTTAATACTTCAAAAAAAAATTGTGGGATTTTCACTGCCAAAATTGGTCAAAAATATTGGGGCAATTTAAAAGAAAATGAATTTTTGTTGCATTCCGATGCAAACGCAATCAATTTTGATAAATTCTGAATCTTTCTTCTCGTCTCTTGCTTGTTTCGTCGCGAAGAGGGATGGAAAGCGAAGCGACCCATTTTTTCTTCTTTTTTTCCACTATTAAACGGAAATATTCTATGTTCGAGCTTGTTGTGACCTTTATACAAAAAAACTCATCATTTTTGGTAAATTCTCAATCTGCGCTAGAAGTTTAGAAAGTTAATTGAAATGAAATATTTTTGCGGAGACCGAACACCGACGTTGGTATACCGAAGCAAATCGTAAGACCTGCGAGCCTCTCGAATTCTTTCCCTCGAAGCTCCGAACGAGTAGAGTTTTCTTTTACGAATGTTTTTACAATCCATCGGCCCAGCGAAGCACCGATCAACCTGTTTCCTACACTACGTAAATAATATCGAATATTCAAGGACGACAACAGGATAGCAAATTATTCGAACCCGTGTTTAACGCGCATAATTAATACGAATGGCGACAAACTGTTTCGAACGTTGTAACGAATGCGTGGACGCTCGCATAAACATATAGATGTATATGGACAAACGTATTCAAGAACGTCTAAAAATAGTCGCGCCTCTCCCTAAACTCTGAATTCTTTCCATACGCGTACTACTTCGACTTGACGCCTTCGCGTCTCTCTCTCGTTTCGTCGCGAAGAGGGATGGAAAGCGAGAAAACGCCGATCCATGCGGCGCTTTTATTTTAATTTTTTTTTTTTGCACTGTTCAACGGAAATATTCGAGTCTTGTGGCGACACACGAGGAATCGGAGAAAGAATGATTTTTTTTATTGCGCAACGGTTTTTTTTTGTAACGGTTTTTTCGATTAACCTCGCCGCTTTTTTTTACAAGGTCTTCGATCCTTATCGTTTTATGCTGGTACGCTTTCACTGCCGAGGTTTGCTCTCGCATATGTTATTGCGAACGCGTATTAAACGTACCACACGCGATTAATCCACCCGGTGACATTTACTTTCAACAGCAGGAATGTTTGTGCTTGTTTTTTTTTTTATCGCGGTAGACGATAAAAAACGCGACTCGGGAAAAGCGTCGGACGCGAATCGTCCACGGAAATGAGGAAAACTCGGTGACGGAATAATCCCGGATACAAAAGCTAAATTCGCGTTTTCAGGGTTTTATCGTGCGATTATAAATAGACGCGAAACTTACCGGGGTACTTCGCGGAAAACCATTCGGGTGAGAACGCGCTCTGTGCGACAACGGGCGAAACAATTTTTTTGTTTCTTCTCTTGGCATTAAAATATTCACACGAAACCCCTATATAAAATTACGATGACACGTAGTGCAATGACGTTCCACGCACGCTTTCTTTCGCTTATTTATATCATTTGTCAACAACGTGAAAATACCCGCGACGATCGCGGAGATAGCGACTAATCTCTTCGAATTACTCGAGATAAGAGAATGTCCCGCGGGCAAAACGCGGCGGATGCAATGTTGTGTTGCACACGACGAAACGATGACGCGCACACGCGTATATAATTTCGCGGCGTCGCGGCCAGTTATACAAAAGTTACGCAGCTGACCTAACTGTTTTTTTCCCCCCTTGCGGCCTTGCCGTGCCTCGCGGGCGCGTCATGGTGTATATATAGCGCGCACGCGAGAAAGCTTCTCGTCATTGGGAAAAATAAAACACCACGTTATCGACTAATGGTAAACTTAATCGAACGTTCATTTTCTCACGGGAGCAGCCATGGGGGCGATACTCCTCAAATATCGTGCCACCCCTTATTGACCCTCTCCACAAGGGGCGCTAGTAGTCACCCGTGTGACTCCCACTCCGGTCGCGCAACGTCTGCATTCCCATACGACGCGTTTGGATTATTCATTATTAATACATTACACTTCCACAGTACATTTTTACTTTTATTTCAGAAAGGGTTTTTTTCAATTTAATCACGGTCACTTTACACCAAAGTTCAGAACACGTTCAAAAACTTCGACACTTTCCAGTAAAAGTTCGAGATCGAGAAAACGGAGAAAAGCAAAGAAAATGTCAAGTTTGTGGAGGTTAGAAATGATGAAATAATCCGGCGAGGCCTTGTACGGAGTAACGCGGGTGACTACTAGCGCCGCATGGCGGGCTGCTTTCCGTGGTGTCAATAGCAAGGCCAGGGAGACTAGAGAGAAGGCGTGGACCGGCATAGGCCAATACGTAGTTCCAGCGTCGTAGAAAATCCGACTTACAATGGGTCTGTTCGTTTTAGCTACACTTTTCTACGCTTCTTACACCTCCAGTGGACTTTCTATTACTGTATCTGGTCAAAGTGTAGAAAGTGTAGCTAGCGCGAACAAACCTAATAGTTCCAGATCATGCCACCAGCAGCTCCTCCCCTGACGATAACGTCTCAAATAATTATAATAGTCCAAACTTAACGCATGCGTACGAATAATAAAAGAATTTGATTTCGATATGTCTTTGTGCTCCGCTTTGAGGCTCATTTTTGATATTATTGCGTTTTTTAATATTGAGAAAATCTTCAGGAAATTGTTATCTTCAAAGCTCGAGGTAGAATTATGTTTAATATTGCTCCGAATCAATCGTCATTAGGGTTAGCCTTTAGTTTTTTTTTTTATGCATGTAGTTCAGTTAATGAGAAACATAACCTTTACGCTTCAGTCCTCTGGAGTAATAAGCATAAAAAGGAGCATAATTTATCATTTATTTTTCTTGCAAATATAACTGCAATTTTTTTACAAGTTCCTTTTTTTCTCCAGTGCAGTTGCATTTACAAGCCACATAAAGAGTAATATTGTTTGCATAGGGCAATTTTTTTCAAACTTTCATTAGTTTGCAACAATGAGAAAGACAGCGAAATAGGAGAGGTAGACGCAACAGTAGGTCCCCCACCACGAATGTGCTGTCAACAGCAACCGAGAGCACGCCAAGAGCACGAGGCTAGTAGGCGGAGCTAATTGATCGGACACATACGATCGCAGCGCCTCCTTATTTGCTGCTTTTTTGCGGATGGTTCGTAAGCACTGTGTGTCCACTCCTTACCTCTAGTCTCCCTGAGCGGCGCCGCCGATTGTTAAAGGAATATATACGAGAGTCATCCCCCTGCTTAGAAGCACAATGCTTCAGGAACGATTCTTTCTAATGTCATTGCTGAACATAGATACCGACGTTATCTAAAAAAAAACGCCACTCAAAAAGTGTTGAGCTGAATTGCAGAAAAAATAGAAAGCTAACCCTCATTTAAATCAATATCTACTGAAAGCAAAGTTTAAACTCTGGTAACTGGAATAAGGGGCTATATCCACCTAGAAGCCCAAAAAAATGGCCGAATTCTAATTTTTTTCTAGGCAACGATTTGTGAAAAAAAACGCATTTTTTTTACACAAAGGTACACATATTGGCAGCCAATTAAAAACATCAACCAACAATATAGAAAAAATAACTAAACATGGCCGCCGACAGGCGATGAAATTTGTTTTGCGACATTTGGCGGTGGACGCTCTCCAGCTTAAACGGTCCATCCGAAATCTAAAAACGAAACGGGTTATTAAAGTTAACAATTAACACGAGTCGTTGACGATCCTCGATTTCGCAAATCTTTTTTTTTTAACAACGTGGCGACGAATTGAAACTCGAGCATACAAAAACTATGAATAAAGTCGTAATTTTTACGCAAGTATTAAAAAAATGCGAATCGATTTTCAAAAAGTTAGATCGCCAACGACCTTTAAGAGTTTCTCGTCGTATTTCCTGTAAATTTGGAAACAATCCATCAAGTGTTTCTCGAGATATCGTGTCCACCGACTATGAAAACAGTGTTTCGAGAAAAAACGCGTTTAGAGTTTCAAGTACGGTGCTGCTGCCGCTCGCCTGGCCGACTGTTAGAAGCTGTAGCTCATTCGATTTTAGGAATATTTCAATGCACTTTTCACAGAATATAGCTAAAAGGCGATACTATCGGAAAATATATTCGGAAGATGCAATTTTTTCCTCCACCTACGTAGATGTAGCCTGCTGGCTCCAATTTCATTTCAGACGAACGGCAAATAGTTTTAATTTTCTACTCGACAAAGTGAAACACGTGTGGGCTCGTTCTCGATCGCGCGCTTTATCGGATGTTGATACATCAGCAACGAAAAATGGCCACTTTCAGGTGAGTTGGCATAGAGCGGAGCGACCGCGGACACGACGCAAAGATTGTATTTGTAGGAACGGTAGGAACAGTCGTGGGTTGGCTGCTTCAGCGATTAGAAACGAATCGCGAAGCGCGGCGTGTACAAGTGCAGCGTCGCTACACAGGCTTTCGTTGTAACAAGATGGAAGCTTCGACGGAGGATATCGTTGTACAAGCGACTGAGAATTTTACCGAAAATGTCAATGGGACGACGGGCAAAATGCCCGCTACACCCGAAGGAATGGCGTTCGCTTACGCGAGCCTCATCATAATGGCCGTGGTGCCAATTTTCTTTGGCAGTTATCGCTCCGTGAAGCACCATAAGGAACAGCAGGTTAGACATGTGTTCTGACACTACGATTTACCGTTTTTTTTTCTTTCTCTTTCTTCCCTCGCACGAAACATATGTTAGGCGAAACTTCACCATTTTTCGTCTGCTATTCATTGACACGCGCTCCTTTGTTTCGTTATTTTTTTTTTTCCTCTTTCCGCACAGCCCACGTTTTTCGGTCGAGTTTCCATCGTATGTTCCGTTTTTCAGAAATATTTCGAGGCCAGCGGCGAAAAGCCAGAGACGCTGTCGCACAAAGAGGCCGCTATGTTTCCAATTATTTCCAGCGTCGCCCTCTTCGGACTGTACATATTTTTTCAAGTAAGTCCAAACGCACCCTCGCCCCGGAGATGCGTTCCCAAACTCGCCGTGGGTTACTCGAGTGTCGCGGACTTCCGAGCTGGAAAGTAAGCTCGCATCGATGTTTTACAATGTTGAGAAAAATTGTTCCTGTCGCCTGGAGAATCCGACGCAGGCGCAAGTACGATCGACGAAAATTAAAATCATCGGATATTTTATTTTCAACACTGCTTCTCGAAGGAGAGTAGTAAAAGGCGCGTCTGAACTCTTCGCCTGCTACGCACTAGCTTTTCACAAAAAAAATCACACTTTCTCTCCGATCGTCCCTGTTCGATCGCGGCCTAGAATATTTCGAGCAGTTACGTAACAGTGCAGAACGAGTGGGATCGGATCAACAGAATTCGATGAGACAATGTTTTAGTCTCTTTGGTCGTTCGAGATTGGGACGGAAAGAATTGAAATTTCCGTTGACAGAGCCGAATCGGTACTTTGGAAAACTGCGTGTGTTCGACGAAGACGAAATGAGACTCGAGTTGACTCGCGTAAGGTTTACGAACGCAGATCAGTCCCTGGCGCCCTACCGAAATTATGACTAATGATAAAATGAAGATCGTCATGCGGGAATAGTCGTGACTGTTGTACCGTCGACTCCATTGAGAAGTAACGAGAAGATGATTAAACGATTGAAACTTTTATTGAAACATTTCCAGATATTCTCCAAAGAATATGTGAATCTATTGTTGACGGGCTACTTCTTCTGGCTCGGGGTGGTGGCTCTCTGTCATCTGACGAGGTACGGTAAAATTATCGAAACTGAACTAACACCTTTGATGTACATCAATATTAACTTTATTTTTCTACAAAATGTTTTGATTTCGAGACGCCCTTTCTTGAAAGTTGTCTCAATTTGATCCTTCGGCGGTGATAAACCACTAGAATTCTTATTTCTATTTTATGAAATCGACAAGTGCCATAAAAAATGCATTTAAATTTTACGTTTCAAACTTTCGCGCGAAATCGCCGGCCGCCATGCTGCTTCGGTTCGTGACGTCACTTGCATGGTAAACATCGACGCTGCGCCAATTGTGAATACGTAATTTTCTTTTGGTTAAAAGTGAGTTACAGTCCCTATCATTGGTGTGTTGTTCCTAAATGTAAGAATACTAGTGTAAAAACACCGGGAAAGGTGTGAATTAAAATGCCATTTGATATAAATGCGAGGAAGATTTGATTAAAACTTGCGAGAAGAGATCCAAAGTCATAGTTCGAAAAAAACTCATTTGTTATTTTTTGAAGTACAGATAACTGTTCGAAAATGTGCAATTAACTAAGATAAACGAGGATGTATAGTTGTTGACGGTTTCTTTCACAGGTCAGAGAGTAATACGTCTATCGCTTTCTTTGTTTACCATGTCAATGACGTCATGTCGGAATCCGTACGGCGGCTACCGTTTCGCGTGTTCGTTGAACAGATAGAAAAAGTGATTAAAAAAATGTATTATAATATTGATTTTGTGCTTTTATGAACTTAAACCAACATTATTCGATTGCTTATTGCGGAAACTACCTTATTTGTACATTCTTAGTATTTTTCTCACATAGAGTACCCTACGCTCATGGATTTCCATTTACTGTGTTTTTTCACGCGCATTAGTATTTTGCAAAATATTCCTGTATTTGAATATTCATGATATGGTAAACGGCCCACTTACTGACCACTTTAAGAGCGGCGGCGTTGGATTTCTGCTATTTATTCGGTCGTGATATAGCCAAACGGAAAACTAAAGTTTTCAACGCGTGCATTAAAGCCCTCAGAACGAGATTCACCCATGTTAAAAGTGAAACGATTAAGATTTATTAATAAAATCATTGTTTCAATAGCGCTTCTCTGCCGTCGGGGTTTCTGACACTGGAGAAACACCCATGTCGTAGTTTGTGACCCCTGCGTGTACCGATTCATGACACTCGTGGCGCAGTTTATAACCTCACTTTCTGACACTCCCGAATATCCCCATTCAAACGGGTTAAATTGCAATAAGTATATGGAATATCACGGACACACGTTAGGTACAAACCACGAACTATATTTAATTAGTGCACGACTATTTTGTTTTCTTTACATAAGAATATGAGAGGTATAGAAAATAACAAACAAAAAATAGTTATCAAAGATTATTTTGTTTCTTTTGTCGCTTTCTTTTTGGCTCACTTTCCGAGCGCCCTAACTCTTCGTGCTTTATTTTCTTCACGTTTAATTGTTGTACATTTTTTTCTGTTTTTTGCCGATCATAAAAACTAATATCTTCCGCTTTAATTTATTATTTCACGGCGAATTAGAATAACTGAGCAACGCGAATTGTTCGACGCAATAGGTGATAAATCGAGGCTCAACAACAGCGGCATAACCTCAATTATGTGACGCACTTATTGACACCGTAAATTTAAATAAATACCTAACCAAAAGTTAAATTATTTCTTATCTAGTCGATAGTCTAGTTCCTGCTGAAGATTTTGACATCATTTTTCATGTCTTTTTATACTTACATGACGAGCAAAATTCACGATACGTCGCTTGTCGTGCCTAGTGGGTATCGTCTAGCACTGCCACTGTGGAGCCCTTTAGAAGCGTGTCCAACTATTCTCTAGTCAGTTTCTATTCTAAGAATTTCATGCAAAAAAGTGTATTTCTCCAATAATTAAAAATGAAGAACTCTTTTTGATTAGGCGGTGATAAGAATGTTATTCGACAAAAATTGTGTTTGTGGCTGTCAAAATTGTACCGTTGGTGTCACAATCTGGGACAGTGTCAGTAATTGGGCCGTTTACCTTATGAGAAGGGAAAACAAAACATTAAACACGCGACTATGATGGTGTTGAAATTAGTATCATTGGAACGCAACGTAGATTCTTTTCTAATTCTTTGTTCCTTCATTTTTACTATTAACCGAGTCCTTTGCAAATTTAGGTTGTAGATCGCTGATAAGGATACTAAAAAACGTTTGAGTGATTTTCGAAGCCTACACTATAGGCGAGAAATTAGGTGAATTCTTCAAACAAAGAAGCTTTTCCGTGTATTCCAATGAAGCAAATTTCACCATCGAATGTGTAATACCGGCTTTACAATTACGATAATGATACAAATTTCCAAACATTGCAGTCCTGTTCTCTCGTCTCTGGTGCCAGCCGCGGTACCAAAAACTAAATATCACTTGCATTTTACGAAGGGTGAAGACGACAAATTGGAGGACATAATTAACTACAAATTCAATCTACACGACGTTGTCTGCTTCGGTTGTTGCACGATAGTGGGAATCTGGTATCTCGTGCAAAAAGTACGTTTGTTGACGCTTCGAATAATTCTTAAGGCGAAATAACACACGATTCCGTCGGTAAACAAATCCGTGACAAGTTTTCTGAATCTTTGTGGAAAAAAGATAACGTTTAGACCAATTTACTTGAAGTTTTCAGTCAACGTTTGATTATAAGATGAATGCGGATATTCGTGTTTTGAAAAAAAGCCTACAGGTCAACTTAAAACGAAAAATTATAACCGAAAAAGATTATGAAATGAAGTTTCGGTTCAGCTTTTCGCAAATTGAGGATAATATTAACCTAGCCACGATAGCCACCAGACGGCATTCGAGCCAAAGCATTCCGTGAAAACGTAACTGAGAAAGGTCGTAAAAACTATCGTGTTGATAATAGGGTATTTGACTGTTGGACAAAAATCATCTTAAATGGTTCACTATTGAATATTATAGTCTCCATTCGTTTGAAAGATTTTTTTAATCATTTTCAAACAACAGACGTGTAATTTCGACAAAAAAATGCCGGCTTCATACTTCTACACCTGGTATATATTGTTTACGTTTTGTCGGTAAAAATGGACTGCAGTGACTCGCGGCTTCGAAATTTTACCGCGTGTGTCATTTTGTCTTAAGGGGGGAGACATGGTTAGGCCAGGAAAATAGTGCTGATTTTCATGATCTTAAAGGAAAGACCTTCTTCGCCATTTTTTAGACTTACGTTATATTTTATCACTACTTTCGGCCGTTACATGCTATTTTTCGATGATCAATTTTCAAAAATGGCGGCAGTATAGAAACCAACGAAGATTTTTCTTCCATCAAGGGAAGGGTAGGGGTTTCAGCGTAAAAAGAAAACACTTTTTCGCGAATTTTTTTCATCTATATGGATGGAGTAAATTCATTGAAACCTTTTGTACATTGTTACGTGTCATTTCAAGAACATTCCTCAATCCTCAAATCCTCAATGTTAAAAAAAAAATCTCAATCTAACCGTTGGGGGGAGGTATTTTATATGTAGAAAGTGTGTACCAAGTTTGGAATAAATCGGTCATGTAGTTTTCAAATGGCAGTGAACACGGACTTTGAAAAAGTGGTTTCGAGAAAAACGCGTTTGAAGTGTTAGCTACAGTTTGAAATGCGAGCTACAGTGTTAGAGGAGCGGGACTAAATAGTCAATAGCTTCGAGAGTTTTGATCTGATTGACTTGAAACTTTGGGATTATATTCTTGAAATGTTTAACTATAAGAAAAGACAACAACAAAAAATCGACTTTTCAAAAGCGCGAACCCCTACCCTCCCCTTAAGGCCTACCGCGCACTCCGGTTCAATTTCGTGCGATAGTTTTTCGCAAAATCTGTGAAGTATGAAGCACAGTGGAAGCGATTTTAAAAATGCACCGCAACTCACTGCAGTGCCTGCTAACCGCAACACTCATACGCAGAATATGAACCAAGAAAAAGTGAAAAATGTCGAAAATCGATGAAATGGTACGCTTTGAAACAAAAAAATTGGATTTTCTACACAATGCCTACATTTTGCAATAAAATAAAAAGTTTTTTTTTCAAAAACAAAGGGTCATGTTTTAGACAATAAGGTTATAAAGATTTGTACAAAATTCCATCAGAATTGGTCGATTCGTTTTTTTGCTGCACGTCACGCCAGTTTTGAAAATGCAGTTTGGAAGAGCGTGCCATACCGCAGCCGCTTAAAAAGATTAATAATAAAAAAGTACCATGGAACAGTCAATAGTAGAATTCAAATTAACCCTAAGTCTCAAAAGTAGTAAAGAAATCTCCTCTAAGGTAGAATGAGCGCGCTACAAGATAGAATAAGGTAGAAAATTCTATAGATTTTGTGCCAAAATTTAACCAGACATTGTTCATATCATTAGACATTTTTGAGTGAAATTTCAGGACGGTCGATTATTTCGATTCGGAGATACTGGGTTTTAAAATTGCAACTTTTGACACTGCAGGGTCTGCATTGACCGAAAGTCAGGTCGCATAATTCGCCGTACCATTCTATTGTGTTTATAAATTTTGAAAAAAAAATAAAATTATGTTTAGACAGCAAACTAGTTAGGGAAAGAGTGAAAAAAGTTCGGTTTGCCTTGCTTATTCAGTTTTGCTAAAAACGTTCAGCATAGACAGAATAATTCTCCGTAAAAAATATTTGTCCCCTATAATAAGAAGACATATGGCAACACCACAGGATTGTTCAATATTTCGAGAAAAAAAATAATTATCTCGTTCCTAAAGTTAAAAACTTTTATCATAAATAATATTTGCGTTATGAATATTAATATTTTATACTGTTTATGTTATCTTCATTAACAAATAAATGTGTTGATTAATTCATAACTATTGAAAAAACTTTGTTCGATTAAAAACTACTTCCAAATAAAAATATCGTGTTGCAGTATTGTTTTAAAAATGCCGCGTAAACTTTCGTCATAGCATCCGTGGAAGGATGCGGTGTTGCCATGTGTCGAGGGTTGGCATTGTTTAAAACAATTGTTTCAAATAAATGTTTAAACAGTGTTTAAAACCCAAAAATACAGTCCTGAATAAAACAATGTTCAAAACTAATTGTTTTAAACATTTTCAAAACACGATACTAAAAACGTCAGTGTTTTTTTATTTATTATATCAAACAAATTAGTTGCAATTATAAGAGCACTGAACAGAAATCCAACCGAGGTGTGATGGGATGATGTGTAACGAGATGAGTGAGTGAGACATATGGATGTGAAAAAATATTAATTTTAACATACTCATTTTATAATTGACCAATTCCAAATATGAGGACGAAACATAAACCAGAGAAAGTAGCTATTGAGTAATAATTTTAACAATCTCACTTAGTACTTTAGTACTAAAGTTTTTAGTTTAGTTTTTTAAAGTTTTTAGTTTAGTAAAACTCTTAGTACTAAGTATTTATAAAAACTTCAATAAACAAATAAGGAACATTATGTAAACGGCTTCAAATTGTTTAACATATTTAATATATGAATAATAATTTCATTATGATGTCAGCTGTACTTCAGATTACACTTCATATTATTTTAAACATGTTTTAATCAATGTTTAACAGCTGTTTTAACCTTTTCTTTTGATTTTGATGAAAATTGGTACTCGGGGGTTTTCGGGGTCGCTGATTACGAATCCGGCATTAGATTTTCAAAATTCAAAATGGATCCAATATGGCGGATGTGAAATTCCAAATACTTATTAATTCTGCTAAAACTTTGTACTCAGGGGTTTTCGGGGTCGCTGATCACGAATCCGGCATTAGGTTTTCAAAATTCAAGATGGCGGATCCAATATGGCGGACGTGAAGTTCCAAATACTTATTAATTCTTCTCAAACTTTGTACTCAGGGGTTTTCGGGATCGCTGATCACGAATCCGGCATTAGATTTTCAAAATTCAAAATGGCGGACGTGAAATTCCAAATACTTGTCGATTCTTCCAAAACTTTGTACTCTTGGGTTTTCGGGGTCGCTGATTACGAATCTGGCATTAGATTTCCAAAAATTCAAAATGGCGGATCCAATATGGAACCACGGATTATAATTTTGCAGTCATAAATTATTTTGGTTGCAGAATGATCTCAAGTTAACTGAAATATTTATTTCTTATGTATATTTGAAGGAATATTCCTGATAAAGTAGGATTTTATATGATTGAAATTTTGATTGTTACATTGCCCAGTTGGATCGACTATATCGGATCCGCCATTTCGAATTTTCAAAATGTGACCTCATATACGTGATCAGCGACTCAAAAAACCCCTAGAAAGGGTTAAACACCTCAAAAAACTTAGGTCCAACGGTTTTAAAACATGTTTTTTCTTTGTTTGATTAATAAAACATGATGTTTTGTTCTTTTTGAAATAACAATGTTTTTGCCCAACCCTGCATCTTCTTATTATAGGGGACAAATGCGTGTTACGGAAAATTATTCTGTCCAAATTTCAATGCGGATCCTGCGGTGTTAAAAGTTGCAATTTTAAAATACATTATCTCCCAATCTAAACAGTCGACCGTTCTTAAATTTCACTCAAACATGCTTAACGATACGAACAACGTCTGGTTAAAATTTGAAACAAATCTATGGAAATCAAGTTCTACCTTAAAAATAAATGATGAAAATCGGCGAATGTGTTTCTCCCCTAAATTGATCTCTATTTAGAACTTAAGTTCTTCGTCACACTGTCACAAGTTCCGAACCAGTGCGACAACCAGTTCCGAAACTGGTTGTCGCACCGCAATAAAGTAGACACCGACTATATGTCTCTTCGTCTTTGTCGTTTCAGCACTGGATAGCGAACAATCTTTTCGGCATCGCGTTTGCGATAAACGCGGTAGAGTTGTTGCACCTGAACAATATCGTAACGGGATGTATACTGCTGTGCGGTCTCTTCGTGTATGATATATTTTGGGTGTTCGGAACAAACGTCATGGTGACGGTTGCCCGATCTTTCGAGGCGCCCATAAAGCTCGTGTTTCCCCAGGATCTTTTGGACAAAGGTTTTGCGGCGAATAACTTCGCGATGTTGGGCCTCGGCGATATAGTAGTGCCCGGTATATTCATCGCATTATTGCTGAGATTCGATCACAGCCTCGGTAGAAAAACGAATACGTACTTCTACGCAACGTTCTTCGCTTACTTCATGGGTCTGCTCGCCACGATGCTCATCGTTCAATTGTTCGAACACGCTCAGCCGGCGCTCCTCTACTTGGTGCCCGCGTGTCTCGGAACTCCCTTGTTATTGGCTATCGTCAAGGGCGACCTCAAGAGAATCTTCTCGTGAGTTTTTGCACCTGACAACTTCCGCCCACGAATAATCGACCTGCCTTAAGGGGCCTTCTCACTCTAGACGCTATAAAGGATATTTTCGCGCATTTTTTTGATACGTTTATATTATAGATATTGATATACATTTAAAAAAAAACGATGTGGCCGATTTTTTTTAAATTTTACACTGTGAACCTCAACGTTTTTTTTCTTCCGTTTCTGCTTTTTCGAACAAGGTACGAGGACCATCCGTCGGGCTCGGAGGACACGCCCGCGCAGACTCAAGTGGACGCGAAGAAGGAAAAATAAAGTTTAGGCACCGTGAACATTTGTGGAAGACGCGCGAGAGCGAGATAAGAGAAGATCAAACGAAATATTACGTTCTCGTAAGATGGCGAGGAGAATGAGAAGTCTCACAATGACATTTGTACACGCGCGGATTTTCGGGCATATCCGCGACGCAGTGCCAAACGCGTTCTCGAAATCCTTCGCAACGTCAGCCGCGACCTCGGCGCAACGAATAATAGCAGAATTGAGAAGAAAAACGATCGGAGGAGCGAACAGCGCCCGAATTCAAACAATGTTCTGTAAATCTACCCTTCATAAACAAAAAAAACGTCCAGGTACTTCTGTATCGTAACTCGCACAGTTAGGCACGTGTGCCGTTTCGAACCACCCTTCCATTCACACATCCTCCCCCGGCATAATACCTGTTATTTCTGCTCATGATTTAGGGCATCAGAATGCTCACGATTTAGGGCGTCAGAGTGGATCGACCGACAATACGTGCACTTTAGTACGTGCTGGGAAGAAAAGCTTCGGTCTTGGCTTTTAAGGTCGGACGGCAATGTGCCGTCTGACCTTAAAGATTACCATCCAAATGACAGTTGCGTGGATAATTTAAACTGGTGGCATTTACTCGAGCGATCTGTAAATGCCACCAGCAAAACACCACGATAACTTTCATTGGGCGTCCGAAATGTGGAACTTCTGTTCCAAGTGTTTGGAAATTTGGAACTTTTGTTCCAAACGTTTGGAAATTTGGAACTTTTGTTCCAAACGTTTGGAAATTTGGAACTTCTGTTCCAAATGTTTGGAAATTTGGAAATTTTGTTCCAAATGTTTAAAAATTTGGAATTTTTGTTCCAAATATTTGGAAATTTGGAACTTTTGTTCCAATTGTTTGGAAATTCGCAACTTTTGTTCAAAAATTGAAAGTTTGGAACGAAATGGAAATTTGGAGGATTTGAAACAAAATCGAAATTTTGAATTTTTATTCAAAATTTTTGGAATTTCGGAACTTTTACAAATTTTTGAAAATTTGGAACTTTTGTTCCAGAATTGGAAATTTGGAAACTTTGTTCCAAACTAAGTAAGGAAACTTTGTTCCAAACTAAGAAAGTAAGGAAGCTTTGTTCCAAATTTTTGTTCCCATTTTTTGGAACAAAAATGTTCGTTCAAAATTTTGGTTTTTTTGTTCCAAATTTTTGGTATCTTGGAACTTCTGTTCGAATTTTTGCAAATTTGGAACTTTTGTTCTAAATGTTTGGAAATTTGGAAAGTTTGTTCCAATTTTTTGGCAATTTGGAACCTACATTCCAATTTTTTGGAAATTTGGAAAGTTTGTTCCAATTTTTTGGCAATTTGGAACCTACATTCCAATTTTTTGGAAATTTGGAACGTTTTTTTTCTTCAAAATTTGAAAATTTGGAACCTTTGTTCCAAAATTGGAAATTTGTAAACTGTTCCAAATTTTTAGAAACTTTGTTCCAAATTTTTGGAAATTCGGAACCTTTGTTCCAAATTTTTGGAAATTCGGAACCTTTGTTCCAAATTTTTTGAAACGTTGTTCCAAATCTTTGGAAATTTGGTATCGTTGTTCCAAAATTGAAAATTAGGAACCTTTATTCCAAAATTGAAAATTTGGAACCTTTGTTCCAAATTTTTGGGAATTTGGAACTTTTATTCCAAATTTTCGGCACTATTTTTGGAAAAAGAAATAACGCCGAACATTTCGATCGATACGAGTATTAGTTTGGGTTAGTGCGCAGGGATGTTACGCATTATTGAGTCAGAAACTCCCTGACTTTTCCAAGCTTTCCATACACTTTTTGCAAATAATCCAGATTAGGGTCATAAAGAACACTTCGTTTTCATCCAATATATATTTTTTTAAGTCGAAGACCACAAGTTAAGTCTCGTTTTAACCACACTAGTATTTCTAAACGTTACAAACTATTTGCGAAAAATTACATATGTAGAAATAGCAATGAATCACTTTTGTGAAGAAAAAAAACATCTTCAACCGACTTGAAAAAACAAAGGAAATTCTCAATTCGATCCTTCTAATGAAAAAATTATGACGAACTGGATGAAATATTTTTTTTTAAGATCAAATATATGGAAATGTTAAAGATTGAAATAAATTTCTTTTTAAACCCGAAATTGAAAAATATTTTAAACATTGTAAGGTAAAAAAAATACATTAAAAACAAATACAGAACCTGTTCTTTATTATAAACAGAATTTTTTATGCCGGTGACAATAATTGAAAATAACTTTTCGTAATTGCAAAAAGTAGATTTTATGAAAATTCCAGAGAATTTCCAAAATTCCCGGACTTTTGCCTCATTATTCCAGGAGAGACATTCCCCGAGTTTACTCTATTTTCCATATGCGTAACAACCCAGGTGCGACCTCCGCTCAATATCGTCCTTCTTTATTTAATTTTCAAACGACGGCTACGAAAATTCCATCAAACAGCCAATTCCCACAAAAGGGTTTTTCTCTCCGGAACGGCCCTTAAATGTGACCGTGCAACGGTGACCCATTTAGACACAAAAGTGTTGTTTCAGCTTCGACGGAACATTTCGCGAAGACTGCGCGTTTAATCAAATTATCGAGGCCTCTTTGTGCCTCAGAATTATTCGGTGCGTGTTGGTCGAATAATTTACGGCACTGAAGTTTGCATCGTTGAGATCCAACGAAAGTTCCTTTTATTCATTTCTCCATTTTTATCGCAAACTATAATTTTTTTATAGATTAGGATCTTGGATTCCTAAGGAGGATAAAACTAACCAATTTGAGGAATTTTCGTATCCTAAGTCGGCACAAAAACGTGTGCAAAACAAGAAAAATGAAGTTTCGTTGCATTCCAACGATGCATAGCTCATCGTAATAATTTTTTGAAAATTATACACAATCGGATCGATCGTTTCGCTTCGCGAGCAATGTAATTTTAGAATACCCTAAGGTATTCCTTTCACGAATCCGAATATTTAACAATCGACTGATTTTCGTCTATAATCAAGTAAAAATACATCCCAGTATGCTGAAATTTCAAGCCAAATTACCGAACTTTGACGAAAAATGACGGCTGTAAAAATCGTTGAATTTACACGACGTTTTATGGACATCAAGTGGGTAAAAAGAGTATTTGTACACGTCGTCTTTTTCAAATTATCCTACCTAGGGAATGAAATGCTTTAAGGGGCCAGTCCACTTTGGAGCCACGGAAAAAGGCTACTTAAAAATAGGCAGATAAAAAACGAAAAAGTACAAAAAACGCGTTTTTCCCAGTTTCGCAAAAAAAGAGTAATAATCAAAATTTTAAAACCATCGAAGGTCATCTTGTTGCGAATCATGTTTACAATATGTGGTTCAAATTTCAAGAGAATCGGTTTATTAGTTTTAGAGATACGATGGAGCTAGATTTTGAAAACATTGTTTCGAGAAAAAAGCGTTTGAAGTTTATAGTATGAAAAACTCTTACCCAAACTCAATCAGCAATTCCTACACCGTACAAAATCCCTTCTGATTGCTCATCATCGTCGATTTCTTCAAGTGAAATTTTCAAATTGAAAAATTTGCAATTTTCAACGTGGACTCGCCCCTTAAGGACTGCCTTTTGATATACAAAAAAGGTCTGTGAAATTTGAAGCAGATCGGTTTAGTTGTTTTTGAGATATTCCGGTCACCGATTCTGATAAAAGGAAGGGTCTCATTTCCACAATGTTTATCTTTACAACGCTGCAAGTCCGTTTTTCAACTCTACAATGACTCATCTCTCATCTGTACAAACTCGGCAATCCACCAACTGTACGAGAGTCTCAAGTTTGCAATATTGAACCTCTACAACGATCTAGCCTTATGATCATCCCTACAACGTATTTATTCGGATTTGTATCAACTGCACAATGAGGGATTTGCAATATGCTTTAAGATAGTACCTCCACAGAAGAGTTGAATTAAGAAATGGTTGAAATTTGACATATATGTTATTTAATACGTTATCCAAACATCTGTGCAATTTGAATAAGTTTGACCACCCCAAACCTGAGATATTTACACCTAAAGTTGGCTTGGTTTACACGCAACAAATGCGTTATGGTGGGCAAACAGAGCATCATTAATTCTACCGTCAAAACTAAAATTAAGAAATTCATAAAAAATGAGGATAAGCTAGAGTAAGATATGACGAATAATGTGAAAAAAAATGAGAATGATTCACCATCTAGTTTCCAAGATATAACCATGGCAATGGTAGATAAAAAACACAATATAAAATATATTTTACGGCAATAAATGATATCCATCGTATTATCTACTAGTACCGAGTCAATATTGCGTGGTTTTTAATTTTATTTATTACTAATTAAACCAATTATCAATCTTTCAAACATGAACATGGTATGTGAACTTTTGGTTGAGATTTTCGGAGAGGAACTACCTTGATTCTACAATGTATCAAGTCTACAAGAGCTTTGAGTGCCCAACGTTCAACTGAGCAATATTCTTGTTAACTCTACAACAGCTGGTATATCAGGTGTATCAATTGAAGAAGAGATATATTAGCCCCTTAACGTCCAAGCGACTATGTTTGAGCACTTGAGAGAAAAAGTCTTTTTTTGCAGTCTACAGCAGAAATAATGTCACCCTATAGGCAAATTCCGATTTATGGTATTAACTTTGACTTTTGACCCTTCTTAAGGGACGAACAAGGGGTTTTGACTTGAAAAGTGGGGTTAAATCAAAACATTCGTGGACAAATGTATGAAAAAATATTTTTAATCGCTAAAAAACGTATTCCTATTCATTTTGGTATAAAATTCACGAATTTGGGTCATACCGCGAAATGGCAGAATGCTGTCAATGCTTTTACTACCTACCTATCGCTAAAAAACCACGAATGTTTCGATTTTAGCCTGATTTTCCAGTTAGAACCCTTTTTTCAGCCTTTAGGAAGAATCACAAGTCAAAGCATAATGCCATGAATCGGAAGAATGGACGATTTTACTCATAGGGTGCCATTATTTCTGCTGTAGACTGCAAGAACAGCCATTTTCTCTCGAGTGTTCAAACATAGTCGCTTGGGCGTCAATGGGCTAATATATCTCTTCTTCAATTGATACACCTGATAAACCAGCTGTTGTAGAGTTAATAAGAATATCGCTCAGTTGAACGTTGGGTACTCAAAGCTCTTGTGGAGTTGATACATTGTGGAATTAAAGCATATTACAAATCCCTCATTGTGCAGTTGATACAAATGCGAATAAATACGTTATAGGGATGATCATAAGCCTAGATCGTTGTAGAGGATCAATATTGCAAACTTGAGACTGTTGTACAGTTGGTGGATTGCCGAGTTTGTACAGATGAGAGATAAGCCATTGTAGAGTTGAAAAACGGACTTGCAGCGTTGTAGAGATAAACTTTGTGGAAATGAGACCCTTCCCTGAAAAAGTAATTCCGAGAAAAAACGCGTTTAAACTTTTACGTTAGGTATATACGTAAATAAAATGGACCTACCTGTAAACGCTCATAACTCCCCCAATTTTCAACGGACCGACTTGACATTCTCAGAGAATATTTTTGAAAGGTTATATTATAACAATCCGTCGATACCCAACGATATAACAACCCAAACAAACCCAAACAAACCCAAACAAACCCAAACAAACTCCCCCAATTTTCAACGGACCGACTTGACATTCTCAGAGAATATTTTTGAAAGGTTATATTATAACAATCCGTCGAAAACGAAAAATCTTTTTTTTTTTAATTCCGACCAGGTGTAACCCTTAACTGTCCAAATATTAATCCGTTTTTCCACATGAGTTCGGAGGTTTCGAAGGTACATTAATAATACTCGAACAAAGATGTAAATTTTGACGTCACACGGTATTTGAAACGTACATATTATAACAGCATTTGAACTTTGAAATGAAATGTACTTATTTATTCTATCTGAAACATTAATAAAGTTAAACCTACAAGTTTCGTTAATGTCCGAAAACAAACCATTTGAGCTTAAAATTGACATCCTTGGTCGAGTATTATTAATGACCCAAGTGAAGAAACCTCTTCATCTTTTAACACGACATTCCTAACCTCAATCGCAGTTTGTTCGGTTTGAAAACGATTTTAATCGAAACATTATTTCAACCCCTACAGCCCAATAACTAGTGTTTACGAAGTGCTACGTGTATTACCAAATGGATAAAGGTTCGACTTGAACCTTAAAAATCTCCGAAACTATGTAGAGAGACTGATCCATTTTTGGACAGTTAATGCATCCTAAATTAATGTCTCGGTTCCACAAATTTCAATCGTCTACAAGCATTTCGATTTGATGTCGAAGCTCCTTATGCATTGCCTACCAAAAGTGAGTTTCGGCGAGAATTTTCAGTACTTTGCGATGGGATTAAAAGTTTAAAAAAATCAACCACATTGAAGATGCTAAGAACATTAATTTCCTGTAATAATAATACGAAAAAGATATAAGTAAATGTTGAAAAAAAAATAGTTCAACACATGTGCGGTGAACTACTTTTTCTATATTATAAAATGAATTTGTAGATTTTTCTGGATAAGTATGAATTTTTTTAGAATTTCCTTTCCATTTTCATTTTAATTTGTTTAATTTCAAAAAATGGATGAAAGGTCACAAGTTTTCAATATGTTTTCGGAGCAATGTTCTATATTGAATCCAAAAAGTGTCCGGGGTATTGAACGAACAGTATCATAGGTACAGCCTCTGGGAAATTCCAAAAACGGGATTTTCGAAATACAGAATTTTTTTTTTCTGTATCATATGTATTCAGAAAAATGTCATAACTCATTCTATGTTACAAAAAATCAAGTTTACCGCATATTTTTCGAACAAATTTTTGTTTAAACAATTTATTTATAAATCTTTGGCATTCTTATTATTTAAAACCAATGTTCTTAGCATCTTCAATACGGTTGATTTTTTCAGATTTTAATGTTATCGCAAAGTACTGAAAATTCTCACCGATACTCACTTTTGGTAGGGAATGTACGGGCAATTCATCCTTAAGGGGGAATATACTTTTGTGAGGGCAAAAATCAAGGGTCATTTTTGACAATTTAAGAAGCACAAAACAATATTTTTTAATTCGATTTTTTATACGTCTTACTACAAGTCTTAACGTAAAAGAAATTTAAAAAAAAATTATTTTGAAACAACATGGCGGCGCAGTAGTCGATGAAAGAAAACTCCTTTTTTTCATAGTCCTCTACGAGCGTATTCGCACAGGGCATAATTTTCTAGCCAGAACAAAAAACGAAAAAAAAATTGAATGTAGATATAAAAAACTAGCTCAGTACGTAAAGGTTTTGCAAAATATGGATTTTCCAAAAAAATGGCGTTAATACGAAAAAAAAAAAAATCGTAAGAAAATCGGTCGAATGTTGATCATAAATTCTTTAAATTTCAACTTATCGAAAAAATCCTACGTACTGGACTAGAAAATGTGGTCAAGAAGCTACAGTTTAAATTTCAAGTCAATTGATTGAAAACTCGAGGCGCTACGCGTCCGCCCGTATCTAAAAACATAGTTTCGAGAAAAACGCATTTAAAGCCATTATGTTTCGAAATAATTTAAAAAAAATTTCTTTTACTTTAAGACTTGTACTAACATATATAAAAAACCGAATTAAAAAAAAATTGTTTTGTTTGTCTTAAATAAATCGTTAAAAATGACCCTTCGTTTTGCCCTCGCAAAGGTATATTCCCCCTTAAGCGCCCCTGTTATTTAACCCATGATTGGGAAGGGCCCTTATGCCTCCACAAAATACGGCCTTCGCGAAAGGAATACCTTAAATCGTGCATCGCAGTATTTATCGATAATTAATTATCAACGCACAAAGAAAAACGGCCGTCGATCGCTGTCGAGATCTGGAAGCCTTCCTTATAGGCCATGGATTGTACTTACGTCTCGTTTGTATAAAAACTTTAGAATATATTAGTTAGAAACGAATTAATACGCGGATAAAACGTGCCCGGTGAATCGGCATTCATTGACCCTTCGTTGACACACTTATATTCGGCCACGATTTTGACACTGGGTCAATTCGACCCGGATGGTACTCCATCCACCTCCCATTAAGCCTTGGGTCGGTTTTTATTGAAAACAATCAGGGATACACTTCACAGCTTGGGGAGATTACGATATCTCTGGCGCCTCAATTTTACCATTGGATTATGAAATATGGCCGAAAAAAAATACGAAAAACAAGAATCACTTTTTTCGTTTTGAGCCTTAGTTTTGGATTTACAGCGCTTCGAAGAGAAAAAATGTATTTTTCCGATTTTCGATGTGAATCGAATTTCCCGCGTGTTTTACATTGGTTCGTCGTACTTTGTCGTCGATTTAAGGCCTTAGGCCACAGTAACGGGTATAAAATTATGTGCGAATTTAACATTTTTTTTCGTATGCAAAAGTAATTCACTCATGAAATTAAGGGAAGGGTAGGGGTTTCAGCGTGACAAAAAAACTTGCGAATTTTTTTCATCTATATGGATAGAGTAAGTTTATTGAAACCTTTTGTACATTGTTAAGTGTCATTTCAAGAACATTCCGTGAAATTTGTACGCGAAAATATCCACAAACAAGCCGGTGACAAAGCTTTGCCAAGAACGCCTTTGGAAAAACACGATTTGCGGGGTTCACTGTATCTCAGCTAGAAATTATCTGAAATCAAGTACCATTCAAATTTAGTCAAAGTATCATCAAATCCTCCCCCCAACGGTCTTTGATATTTTTTTTTTCATTTCTAAATTTTTGGTGGTCATGTAAAGTGAAATGTGCTATTTTTCACGAAAAATTCCGCCATTTTGGGGGTGGAAAACCCCCTCAATGTTGAAAAAAAATCTCAATCTAACCGTTGGGGGGAGGTATTTTATGTGCAGAAAGTGTGTACCAAGTTGGAAATGAATCGGTCATGTAGTTTTCAAATGGCAGTGAACACGGACTTTGAAAAAGTGGTTTCGAGCAAAACGCGTTTGAAGTGTTAGTTACAGTTTGAAACGCGAGCTGCAGTGTTAGAGGGGCGGGACTAAATAGTCAATAACTTCGCGAGTTTTGCTCTGGTTGGCTTGAAATTTTGGGATTATATTCTTGAAACGTTTAGCTATAAAAAAAGACAAAAAAATCGAATTTTTATAAGTGCGAACCCCTACCCTCCCCTTAATGACACATCTATTTAGTATGAATGTCATGCTGTTAGAAAATATATATTTTTTTTTCGCTGTACATAATGGCCGATATTAGTAGTTGGTCATTTTCTTTTGTTATCTTTTCTTAGAACAAAAAACAAAAATTCTCGTCAATCTACATTAGTATACCTAGAAAAGTACGTACGGAATTTAAAAAAATATTGTTTCATTCAAAAGTGGTAGGTATTGTTAAAAAACTTAAACAATGAAGTTTCACTGAAAAATTTCGTTATAACTGCTCATAAAATGAAGTTTTCGATTAATCAGAAATTCCGTACGTACTTCTCTGCGAACTGCAATTAGGAACATACCCTTTAAATTGGAAGTAAATCGAGTGAAAATTGTTGAAGTTATTTGTCACGCCAATTGGAAAAAAGCTGTTTCGAGAAGTTTCGAGTAGTCGGCCATTTTGAATATCGAAAAAAAATATATATATTTTCTAACAGCTTGATATTCATACTAAATAGTTGTCATTTTATGAGTGAATCACTTTTTCATACGAAAAAAATGGTTAAATTCGCACATGATTTTATACCCGTTACTGTGGCCTAAGTCCTTAACGAAGTTGGCTGCAGATCATTAGCGTTATCCAGAATACACCACGTGGAGGTTGCCTGCATTCGTATGCTTTGGCCCTGAAAAAGGCTGTCTTGTGTCCGCGTATCTGTGATAGCGGAGATTAGGAACCGTGGGTCGTCACTCCCACATTTATATCTACTCAAAACCCTCTTCGCTGTGTGTTAGTGTGTGCGTGTTTGGGTTTGTTTGGGTCATTATCGGTTGCGTTTTCAGCTTTTATTTTGCTCTCGTCAGTTTTTTGGAAGCCCCGGCTTTATTTTTCTTTTTTTGGGTTTAATTATTTTTTTCTTTTCTTGGGTTTCTTTTAAAGTTATGTTTTTGTTCTTGCTTTTTCTCGACATAGCGCATTCCGAAGAAAGCTACATTAGCGTAAACCAGTTAAATCGCTTAATAACGAATAATTCGTAAAATGTCCTGTATCTTCCAAACGAAGCCAAAACCGCGATTTTTTTATTCTTAAAAAAGTGTTTCGTTTGGGCCAAATATGAATGATCCACGATCAAATTAAGGCGCCAGAAATATCGTAATCGTGCCCAAACCTTAATATGTCCGCATAATTGAAATTCGAAAAACGAAAAATTGAATTGTAAAAAATCATTGAAATCTTTCGATTTTGAGAAAGTATTTGATTTTAAATTCGTTAGAATCAAAATGGCCCGACGTGTCAACATAGGGTTGAAAAAGATCCACGTTTAAAAATAATTCATCCATACAACTTGGCGTCTTTCATTTGACGGATACTTCCCGACCAAAACAACCCCAAAAACAAACTTTTTCGGATTTTTTTTCTCGAAATTTATTCTACATATTGGCAAAAATCTTTTGGTCTCTACTCACACGTATTTAAAATACCCAAAAAGACAAGACATAAAGGTTTGAGCTTGTGTGATCAGGTACAGACGTGTTTGCAGCGTAGCACGAAATACACGAGTCAACTGTAGACGATAACGACCCGTAAAATGATCAGATATAGAAAATCGACGAAAATTGTCAAAGTATTGTGGTTGTCGCTACGATCAAGGTAAAAACCTAATTCGATCTATTTTCCTGCGTGTTTGAACATGAAGCTTCAAAAAGAGCCTCGTTTGGCGCGTATGTTAGTTTACGAAAAAGACAACCGACCCCTGTAAATCGATAATCGCAGTACACAAAAAAGCGTCTATGATTAGGAAGAGAATGGAAAAAGCATTTTTCAAAATCCGTTTAATTACAGCAGCTATCTTGTCATTTTTTTCGTACACAATTTATCCGGAACTGTGATTTCAATTTTGGACACCACATTCTTGGAATGTAAAATTTGGATACGTAAAATAAATTGATTTTTCGCAAAAAAAACTTGTCGGTGGGGTACCCTGGAGTGATTATGAAGATCGAGGCGAAATATTACGAGTTGGAAAAAATTGTGAGTTCACGGAGAACATATTAATAACATTTATGTCGTGGTATGTTTGTTACTTACCCCAAAAACATGCTGAAGTAGGCTTTGATTGACGAAAAACTTGTTTATAGTACCTTCCGCACTTTCGGACGAGCCAAATTTGTAAATGAATACGACGATCGCCAATAGCAGTAGAATAAAAATCATTTCGGATTATTACAAGTGAAACTTTTATTCAAACATATGCTTATTTTAAATCCCAAGGTCGTACAAGCGAACACGTTTGCGGCGTTGTACGAAATTTATGCCTTGGCGGCATCCTCGACCGCCAAGTTTTGCGCCGTGATCGAGGGCAGATCCGCTACACCGTCCTTCGATACTTTCTGAACTCTGAAGTTCGGCAGATTGACGATCAGTCTCTTGTGAATTTCGCGAACGCATTTTTTCAGCAGTACGTAACCGTCGGCCTCGCTCATGTCTGAAACAATGTTGAGTTTGCCAAATCATTTTTAAAGAGTGGGCGGAAAAACGAAGTTCCTGGGCTAATACATTGTGCGACGTCACCAGTGCCAACTTATTGTAGCAAAATATCAATGACGCGTACGACTGAATAGCGCGAAGACTTTCAAATGTACGCTAGATAATCGTAATCATTGTGTACGTTTATGGTGAGTCGAAGGAGTTAGGATAACGAGAAAATTAAATGTTGATGTTTGAGAATAGGAAAATAGTCACGAGCTTTGGCAACGTGGCAGGGTTCTGTCGTAATTCGAGGCTGTTAGGTTGGGGGCTGGCATCCTTTGGAATTTTTGCTACGCGAAATATCCGCTGTTTGTAGTATCCTGTTCTGCCACTCGCAGCGCTGGTTGTTCTCGCACAATCCTGATGCGCGCGCAGGGTCTATGTATATATACACACGCACACATATGATCGGGCAATACCCATATAACACCATCAATGCGGACTGATGGTTTCGTATGGTGTATTTCTATACACACACAATTTATCATACTACCATTGTCGTCTTATTAATTTATCTATCATTCATTAACTGTCCATTGCTATAACTCTATTGTTCAATGATCGTGCCAACAAACAATCACGAAGATAAATATGCAATCGGAACTATTTGGTACGAAATTATAACTTTCTCAAAAGGTCATTACTAAATCTAAAAAAAGAGCTTCTGCTTTCGTCCTGCTTAAAATGTTTTTCACACACCACTCTTCCAGCGTTTACACTATTATTATTTATAGTCTCTTTCCATAGTCTTCGAACGTTAGGATCGGCTGGTACGGTGAAAAAATGCACCTTTTCAGGATTACGCGGGTACCCTGCGGTACAACCGCACACAATACGCGGCATTAGTACACAGTTATAAGTAATTTCAGTAATTTAATCAATTCCGCACCGCGACTTATGGCCGTATTCATAGTCTCTCCTTGTCTCAAGGATAAAGGACGCCTTGATGGAGGCTTCCTTGAATCTCAGAGGCGCCCTTGTTTCACAGTCGCAACTCGACTCTCCCTTCCAGAAGGAAGACATATTTAGGGATATGTGATTGCTTATGGTGGTAAAACCGCTGATAGAAGCGCCACTCGGCTATATTTGAAACTAACTCAAACCGCTTGGCTCTCGATTGTATAGCCTCGAGTGTATAACCTCAAAGTTCGAAATTAGAAATTGAGTTGCGACGAGTACAATTATGGATGAAGGAAAGAATGTTCATTATACAGAGCGCGAAAGGCTGTTATTAGCTCAGCTTTTTTTTTTAACTCCGTTCACTGCGATTCGTTTCGAAAATTTTTACGTGCTCCACTTTTAACTGTTTTTGAGGTTAACCTGTAGACTGGTCTGCGATACAGGTAAAAACTGCATAGACGCCAAGCGCAAGCGCAAGCGTTAGTCATATGAAACGAAACAGCCAATCACAGCGCCGAAGGTTTCCTCAAGGAAGCTCGAGGCCTGCCTTGAAATAAGGAGGCCAATAAGGCTCCTTGTTCTGTCAAGGAAGGTCTATGAAACGCGAAATGAGGAACAAGGAATCCTTGTTCCTCAAGGAAGGACTATGAATACGGGTATCAAACTGCAAACGTCAAAATCACGGGTCAAAATAGTCGTATTCGTCGTTGTGGTTGTTATGTACTTTATGTACGAAGTGCGGTCCTCGCGCCTGCGCAGTCAGAATATTGTCATTAACCTACTAGCGCCACGAAGAGAGGTAGAACTAAATAAAGCGGTCGAAAAGCGTAGCATTTTTATATACGGTAAGAGATAGGAGGTGCTAGCCCCCAGGTTGACTGCAGTGACACTGTTTTTAGAGGTTATGTCACAGCAAAAGGAGGAAACAAATGATTCAGAAAAAAGATTAGTGCGCCGCAAAGTATCCAATGGAAAAGACGTTTTCTCAGTGCTAGTACTATGCCACCGAAGCTAAAAAAGGGAATACATAATGAATAAAAGAATAAGTTCCCCTTAGTCGCATTCGACTTTAATGTATTTGAAATTGGCGCGCATAGTTCCAACGTTGCCACATTTCAATACACACTCGTCAACAGGCCTCACTTTTTCGTAAACTGGTCGCATATTTTTCATACACTTTCATCAATTAGATCGGTAACCTGTCTACTTTTTTCGGTAATATTGTTCTGTATACTATTCTGCATAGAAAATTTATTTGTTGGGCCACTTTCTTCATAAATGCGAAAGCTATGCACGGGAAACTGAATACGGAACGACGTTGCTGCGTACAACCAATGCGATCACGTGGAGATTGATGTAAAGTTTGTAATTTAATATTTAATAAACGAGTGCGGAGATCTCCGTTCTCTTTTTGCCAATATATTCAGAAAATATACCATAACGATTAGTAATATTTTCATTAACATCTATTTACCCCAATTTCATTAATATCTATTTGCCCCGATTTCAACCATCTTACTTATTCCTTCAAACTTAACTTTTTTTGAACAACCCTCATTTTTGGTTCGTCACCGTAGCTTAACCCCTTAAGGAATATACTTTTGTTTGAGCTAATCCCAAACTGGAGAGAAACTTTCTTTTTCTTTTAGTTTTTAGGAACGTTTTACTTCGTTCCTTTAAACTGGACAAAAGTGCTTTCATTTTCAAAAACCCCAGTAAATCAGAAAATAGCAAAAAAAATTGTCTCCTGTTTTGGAAAAGTCACACGTACAAAGGATTCCCCGTTAAACTAATTTTTATCTCTACTGTTTGGCGGTGAACATTTTTCAAAAAATGCCTTAAGACAAAACGGGCTGAAAGAAAACATTTTTTTTTAAATTTAAGCACGGATCGTAACAAATGCTCCAACCTCCTTAAAATCACTAATCGTCAGCAGACCCAGTTTTTCAGTATTCGAAACTATAGCAAACAAACGGTTCCGCACTCACCAGCTTTGTAATATCTATCCAGGATAGTCAGAGAGAAGAAACCGCCGTAACCGTGAGTGGCGTAAGGGACTTTGACGCAGGAAGCCATGTAATCGATGAAGAAGAGCTGAGGTCCGGTTTCCTCGTCGTATCCGGCCATCAGTAGATTGACGAAGTAAGGTGTTCGCGTACGCAGGTAATCGGCCAAGTTTCTTCTCGTGAAGCTCGCCGCCGCCTTCGGCGACAACTCGTAACGATTTCGCATTTTGTACAGCTGTATGTTTTTGGCTATGTACTCCGAGAATTGAGTCGTATCGCCGGACTCTCCGCACACGGCCATCACGAGCTTATCCGAGATCTTGTGAATCTTCTCCTCGTCTTTCGAACGACATTTCGGAGTATCAGGGCAAAATTTCGAAACGGGGGGTTATGGACGAAAATTTTCAGACGCTTCCAAACTTGCTTTATCCTTGTATATGGCTTTATCGACTTACCGGTTTTCATGACCATGATCGACTGGGCGGTCGTCATGTCAGCCGCGACCAGCACGAAATCTTTGAACTGTATTCCAATTAGGCATTCCATTTTTCGCGATATTCGTTAGACGATCGGTTTACGAGCGATCAACTTCGTCTACCTAACCTCCTTTTGTACAGCGACTATGCGTTTCGGCTGAATTACGAAAAACCGCCTGTCATTACACTCGCATCGACGAGTCACCGGAGGCGCGACGTTCGGCGGCCACCGAACCGCGGATGCTGAAACTACGCGGCGAAAACTTCTTTACCGACCGTTGTGAAGTCGGCGGCGAGGAATCACGGACAGTGCATGGGAATTTTGATTTCTTTAAGGCGTTACCCCCACTTGTAGCGCAAAAAAAAAGCCTTTTTCATGAATTTTTTTAAAGAAAACTACAAAACTTTTTTAATCGATCAATATACCATCTTAAAGAACACATCTTGAAGAACTTTCAGTAATTTTTTTATTGAAAAATATTACATTGTTTAGTGGCAAATGGCCGCCAATGAAATAATGTTTTTATATACACGGTTTGCGGTGACCAACATTGCGGCGAAGTGGATCATCTGAAAAAAAATGCGGATGGATTTAGTCAAATATAAGCATAAACTAGTCTTTAATCGAAGGATTTTAAAAAATATTCATTTTTCACAAAATGGCGGACAGTCAAAGTTAATGGTTCGATTTTAACGAAAAAAACGGCCGTTTTTGGCTATAAAACGGCCATTTTTTTTCGAAAAAAAAATCGAACGATTAAAGACTACATTTTTATATATTAAATAAGCCTGAAAAATTTCAAGAAGATCGGTTCATTAGTGTTCGAGTAATCTTGGTCACCGACTTCAGAAATGCCATTTTGAGAAAAACGCGTTTAAAGTTTCAATTTCAGTTCTTCAATTTACGGATTCTTCTCTTTCAACGCTCATATCTCAGTCAATTTTGTTCGGATCGACTTGAAATTTTCAGGACATATTCTCAGATACTTATACTTCAAAAAAATGCAATAAAAAAAATCGAGTTTTTCAAAATCGCAAGTGGGGGTAACCCCTTAAGTCGACATGGCGTTTATGGGGCGGCGGTGTACATTTCTAACAGGGAGAGTAGAGAGTGGACACAACCTAGGCCAGTACATAGTTCCAGCGTCTTAAAAAATCCGATTTGCAATAGTTCCAGATCGTGCCACTAGCAGCTCTCCGGACGATAACGTCTCAAATAGTTATAATCACGGTCCTACATACAGGTCTTGAAACTCTGGCGGTGGGGGTATGCCCTCGGACTGAAGCACCGGCCATTTCGCCCAGTGACCACGAGCGTCGCTGCGATAGAGTGATGCAGGCTGTGCGAGAGAGATGGAAATCGATTGTTGACACATAGGGACCTAACCTAGCTGTACAATTGGCTGGCGTAGGCAAATTATGATATTCAATGTCAAAAATGCATGATGGACCGAAATACAATTAAAAGTGACTTTATCGTAAACCTGAAAAAACCAAAAGACTATAGTTATCCAAGTGGGTACAATGAATATGAATGTTTTTTATATAGGTGTCAATGTGAGCTCGTGTTGGTCGAGGGGTTCGTTTTTACAAGTTTACAAATAGAGCACGTGGCGTGTGGTCGCGTGAATCAGCGGTTATGTTTGGGTTTTTTTTACTTTTGAAATATATTTCCGTCTCTCTTACACAGCCTGCATCACTCTATAGCAGCGATCTTCGTGGGCACGAGTTGAAACAGTCGGTGCTTCAACAAGAGGCCATTCCCCACTACTGAAATTTTGAGCGAGTTTCAAGACCTGTATGTAAGACCGTGGTTAAATAGTCCAAAATTAACGCATGCGCACAAATAATAAAAGAATTTGATTTCGATGTGTGTGCTCCGCTTTGAGGCTCATTTTTAATATTATTGTGTTTTGTAATAATCAGAAAATCTTCACGAAATTGTTTTCTTCAAAACCCTATTCAAAATAGGGTCACGTGACCAGATTTATCGCTGCAAACGAGCGACGAGCGACTGCATGAGGCCGCACCTTAAGACCTTGGTTTCGATCGATAAAGAAACATCCATTAGCGTTTGGTATACTATTTAGGGCGTTTAGTAGTCGATCAATCAATTACACCAACTGAGATACGTGCATCCGGAATGGAGAGTTGTGATTTGTCGACAACAGTCGCAGTCGCAAAACGATTCTGAAGAAAAATTCACTCTTAATGTTTCGTCTGATTTCGTTCTAATGTGCCTTGATCAAAAGAAAAACATTCGATTGCATTTGATATTCCATTCATGGCGTTTAGAAGTTGATTAATCAATTGGAACCGAAAGAAATTATGCGTATCCGAAATGAAAGGCTGTGATTAGTTGCGATAATATACGATGGTTAATGTTTTTGCGATAGATGGCATTGGTTATCGAGTCTTTTTCCGCTACCCATCGTATGGATCGTAATTTTCTTTTTGATTTTACGAAAGAATGGAAAAATACCCATCGATTAAAATGGACTACCAAACGCTGCCAAAGACCACCAAACGATTCGTAAAAAGAAAAGTTCGATTAGTCAAAGTGGGTGTTAACTTTCGTGAGGTGCTCAGAACATCCCTCGCTTACAGCGACTCTAGCGGACGGCGTTGCCCAGAGAACCATCCCCCACCACTAGAGTTTCAAGACCTGCATGTAAGTCGGTAGTCTGAGCGCAACTTTCGGAACTCGTCGCCGCCGCTAGGCGTTCTCCGTGCTGGCAGCACCGTACACGGTCGACTCTCTTGCACATGTTGCGTAACCGCTCTCTCTTTTTTACACCGTTTCAATATCAACTCGACAGGAACCCGCGAAGCGTGTGTACACTTCGCAGCTCGTCCAATCGTCGAATAGTCGGGAAATTTTAACGAGTGGCTGGACCAATGGTGACTCGTGTGTACGGTAAAATCGCGCGAAAACGACGAGCTGCGGCGTATAACGGTTTTCCCGCCATTTTAATGTGATCGCTGATACATCGTAGTCGTCGGGAATGAAAAGGTGACAGTGTTTTCGTGGAACAATATACTCCCAAACTCGAGGGCACAAAGAGAATTTCAAGAGTAATTCACGTCGCCACATATCGAGTCGAACGGTAAGAGATACATTTTCATTCAGGTTGACACGATCGAAAGCGTCCAAAGAAAAAAAAAACGTTCGATCCGTAGCGTTCTCGTGATTTCTGTGTTGTGAAAAGATGAATTTTTTTCCCGACGCGCAAACAACAGTCAGAATTTAATTCTCGAAGTTTTCCGAATAACAAATCCGAACCGGAAGTTGCACGAACCGTGGCATTACCGATACTTGGGTTCGCGTCGATGTCGCAAAAATTTGGTTTTTCGTCAATTTTACGATATTACAGGCGATGGCTACGCCCACGAGGGATTTTCTGCGTCGACCGGACGCCGGGCGTCGCAGGTCGGTGCGCCAAGCACTGGCGGTCATTCCGGACATGACCACCGCCAGCGTTTCGCCCGGTAACTACGCCCTTCTCCGAAATCCTCCATCGGGATGTCCAATCGTGTTCCGTACGGAAATAACACGACGGTTTCGCATCTACTCCCTCTCGCAGGTACTCCCCTGACGTTGGAAGTCAGCGCGATGGACAACGTCATGAACAGTCGGTACAGTATGGATTCCTGGAGTCCGGCGCCCAGTCCCGACGAGCTCGTGATACAGAAACGCGGCAGAAGACGTAGAACGATAGTATGGTCGCCGGACGCCAACGCCAAGCGGGACAGCCTTTTCAGGTATCCGAAAAGCAAAAACTTGCCAATTTGTTGCCCAAGTCATTTCCGAAGCTGCGCCGCCATTTTATTGGCTATCAAATAAGTTCTCGCTTTTTTTTCGTGAAAATTAATGCTTCGTCAACTTACACCTAGCTCGCGAGGGATTCTCCGTCAATTCAGCCACTTTTGTTTCTACCATCTCAGATCTGCCCCATAATTGGCTACATCAAAGTCCTACTTAAAGGCGTTCTATGTGAATTTTTTCAGATGTTTTAAGGCGTTACCCCCACTTGTAGCGCAAAAAAAGGCCTTTTTCATGATTTTTTTTAAAGAAAACTACAAAACTTTTTTAATCGATCAATATACCATCTTAAAGAACACATCTTGAAGAACTTTCACTAATTTTTTTATTGAAAAATATTACATTGTTTAGTTGCAAATGGCCGTCAATGAAATAATGTTTTTATATACACGGTTTGCGGTGACCAACATTGCGGCGAAGTGGATCATCTGAAAAAAGAAATGCGGATGGATTTAGTTAAATATAAGTATAAACTAGTGTTTAATCGAAGGATTTTAAAAAATATTCATTTTTCACAAAATCGCGGACAGTCAAAGTTAAGGAGTAAGGCCACTGTAACGGCCCAAAAAAAAAGGTTTTTTCACTAATTTTTTGCTCCCGAAATTGAAGGTATTTGAAAAAAAACTTTTAATGGTGTTATCGGGCATACATTAAACTTTATTATAAAATTTTTTTACAGTAAAAAAAAAAAACAAAATGGCGGTTCCACAGCTATCTTCCCGGGACATGTTTTGCTTCCAGGGCTCCGCGGCACGCAGCACCACTGGTGCACTTTTGAATCTAGAACAAAAAAAAAAAAAAACCATTAATCTAGAGGGCTATAGCTAGAGAATGTCGATCGGATTTTAAAAAGTATCAATTTTTGTGGATTTGGCGTGCGTTTGAAAAAAAAATTGATTTTTGACGAAAAAAACGGCAAGTTTTTTGTTAATAAAAAATCAATAAATAAAGTTCTTGAAAATTCCGATCGACATTCTCAAGATAATGTAAATGTTCACATTGGTTAAAATTTCAAGTAAAAAAAATGAAAATTGTTCGAGTTATGCTGCGTGCCATTTTGAAAAACCATGTTTCGAGAAAAACGCGTTTAAAGTTTTGCGAATAGTTTTTTATTGGAAAAAATTAAAAAAAGAAGTTAAAAAAAATGTTTACCGTTAGTCTGCAATCCCAGCACCATACATTTGTCCTTCGATAGCCAAATTTTCGTCTTCTTCGTCTTTCCTGGTTGATTTTTGGAGCGCGCGCGCACTTTTGGCCGCGTCGCTCAGAGATGTCTCCGCGTGCGTGATGCGTTTGGCGTCGGCTTCGATGCAGAAATTATATAACTGTACACCAATTTCCACCTCCAACATCTTGAATATTTGCAAGACGTTGGTAAGGCCGCCATTGAATATGCAAACAGCGATATCCGTCGCAATATCTAGTACAGTTTTTCCGCTTGAGGATGATTTGGGGGCCAAACTCCAAACGGTAGCGTTGAAACTTTCGTTATTGTTTTGAGTATAGGCCCCCAAGCAACGCTCCAGCAACTCGTCCCGGCTCAATTCCATGTAGATGGGTTTGATGGCTTGATAAACCTCCTCACTCATTGGCTGATTGTGATGATACGCATCCAAGGCATTTTCTGCTTTCGCTTTCTTCCAACTGCACCAATTCTCCGAACATTTTTCGTGCTGAGGCTTTTCATCCGTTGACATTTTGTGAAAAAGGGTTGCCCAGATCTCATTTTTCATATTTTTTATGGAATCGGAATTTCGACGGATTGCTAAGCCGTAATAAATGCTTAGTTCGTCAATCAATTTGGCAGTGAGTTTTCCTCTTCCCCCGAGACCTTTTGTTCCTTTTTTTAAGTTTCTCAATCGAGTGCCCATTCTTTTTTGCACGTGATCTATGCACTCTTTTTTTTTAACATCAACATTTTCATAAGGCTTCGAATCCACGATGCCTTTGAAAGTTTTGGAATCGCCATCTCCGATATAATTGCAGTCGTTTCGGAGCAAGTTTTGACACGCTTGGCGGCGACCTTCATTTCCTAAGGACAACAAATTTTTTTTCGCACAGGACCTTTTTTTTCTTATTCTAGAGGGTTTAAACTATTTTTCAAGCCAATAAAAAAAAATCGATTTTTCAAAAAATTTACAGTGGCCTTACCCCTTAATGGTTCGATTTTAACGAAAAAAAAACGGCCGTTTTTTGGCTATAAAACGGCCATTTTTTTTCGAAAAAAAAAATCGAACGATTAAAGACTACATTTTTATGTATTAAATAAGCCTGCAAAATTTCCTGAAGATCGGTTCATTAGTGTTCGAGTAATCTTGGTCACCGACTTCAGAAATGCCATTTTGAGAAAAACGCGTTTAAAGTTTCAATTTCAGTTCTTCAATTCACGGATTCTTCTCTTTCAACGCTCATATCTCAGTCAATTTTGTTCGGATCGCCTTGAAATTTTCAGGACATATTCTCAGATACTTATACTTCAAAAAAATGCAATAAAAAAAATCGATTTATTGAAAATCGCAAGTGGGGGTAACCCCTTAAGTCGTCATGCTGTTGTCTGCTTGCCACAAGCAATGCCATTCGTTTCCATTCCGGTAGCTACTACGCGGACTTGCATAGTGATTCCTATTTAAAATTTTGCTTGTTTACTACTTATTTGATGTGCGTCAAACTTTCTCGTTGTTGTTTTTTTTTTGATTATTTATTTTGTGTTGGGTTGAATATTAAAGTATAATAAATAACAAAGTACAATAAATGAAGATCTCAACGAAAGGATACGATTTTTAATAAATACTTCGATTTCACTCAGCTATACGCTATTATTTCTATAACGTCCATCTTCACTTTCAAGCTTCTAACCTCTTCAATCACGGTCTAACATGAATATCGGAAAATATCGAAATACCGGTATTCCGATATTACAACTTGTCGATACCGAAATAATGCCGGTAATAAAAAAAAAGCTTCGATAGTCCGAGCTCTAACGTCGGCCAGGCGCGTGAAAAGTTTTGAGAGTGTAGAACGAGGAATCTTTGTCGGCAGCTTGAGCTCGCGAGATCGTACGCCGTCCAAGAGTCCGTCCAAGTCGACGATAGTGCTGAGGAGCACGCCGCGCAAGAGGCTAATGCTGGGGGGCGAAGCCAACGAACCGCTCCTGACGACGCCCGAGAGGAAGAAGAAAAGTCTCGACGGTCAGAAATGCACGGACGCCGGTTCCACCGGTCAGAAACAATTCACCGGTTCTCTGGTCAACGGCCTAAGGGGCTTGAGCCAGGAACAATTGGTCAAAGTTATTATGGACTTGATCTCGATGCAGGAGGACGGGGCACTCGCCAGGGACGACAAATTGCGCGACGTTGTTATGAAAAGAATGCCCATCGCGGACATTCAACCTTTGCGAGATAGACTCAGTACGCTCAGACAAAACGTTTACGCGAGTCTCGTTTCCTCGGACATCGACGAATCACCGTACGGTCGAGCTTACGTTCATCTGGATGCATACGAGGTACGCATTCGCCAGCGGCTCGAAACTTGACTAAATACTTTGCGTATTGTCACAAAACTTATTTATGCAGGCGGAGGAACAGCTAGTTCTGTATTTTCGCGAGCTTTTTTTCTTAACCATGCACACCTAATTGTTAACGTTGCACAGCGTTTCCAATTCCATTGGAAACACGAATTCCAATTATGCAGACATATTGAGAAGCGTTGCAAGTGGATTCCTGAATTTAAAAAATAAAAACCGGAGGCTTATGATTGGCAGGCGGATGAAGTGTCATCCGGGTCAAATTCACCTGGTCTGTCAAAGTCGTGCCCAGAGATAAGTGTGGCAACAGAAGATTAGACAAAATAACACGCGCATTTTGTTACAATTATCAACGATTACCTACAGCGTAGTTTTCGGAACATTTCTCAGTTTTTCTTTCACGGAACGCAACGATTCGAGTGCCCAAATGCGAATTTTTATCGTGGCTCGTGTCCAGTTGCTCCTAGGGTTGCGACTACGAGGGTCGCTTGATAAGTCCCTGCAAAAGTGCAAACTACTTAATTTTTTGGGATAAACCTTTTTTATTTTTCAACGTAGTCTTCTTTTAGGCTTATACACTTCATCCAACGCTGCTCTAGTCTGTTGATCCCTTCCGTATAATAGGATTTGTCTAAGTCTGCAAAATAGCCACTCGTTTCTGCAATCACCTCCTCGTTTGAATAAAATCTTTTTCCCGCCAGCCATTTCTTCATATTGGGGAACAAATGATAGTCCGAGGGAGCCAAATATGGAGAATAGGCGGGATGTGAAACGAGTTGGAACCCTATTTCCATCAATTTGGCGGCCACAACTGCTGAGGCGTGAGCTGGTGCGTTGTCGTGATGGAAAAGGACTTTTTTGTGGGCCAATCGTGGACGTTTTTCTTGCAGCTCGGTTTTCAAACGGTCCAGTAACGATGAATAATATGCGCCTGTAATAGTTTTACCCTTTTCCAGATAGTCGATGAGGATTATTCCTTGCGAATCCCAAAAGACAGTCGCCATAACCTTCCCGGCCGAGGGAACGGTCTTCGCCTTTTTTGGTGCTGATTCCCCCTTGCCAACCCATTGTTTAGATTGTTCTTTGGTCTCAGGAGTGTAGCGATGTATCCATGTTTCATCCACTGTGACGAAACGACGCTTAAAGTCCTGCGGATTCCTTTGGAACAGCTGCAAACCGTCCTTGCAACACTTGACACGATTTCGTTTTTGGTCAATCGTGAGCAATCGCGCCACCCATCTCGCGGATAGCTCTTTCATGTCCAAACGTTGGTGCAAAATATTATGTACCCGTTCATTCGAGATGCCCACAGCACTAGCAACCTCACGCACCTTCACTCTCCTGTCATCCATCACCAAATCATGGATTTTATCAATGATTTCTGGAGTAGTGGCCTCAACAGGACGTCCAGAACGTTCAGCGTCGCTTGTGCCCATATGGCCATTCCGAAAATTTTGAAACCACTTATAAACTGTTCTAATCGAAGGTGCACAGTCACCATAATGTTTAATCAACACACGAAATTCTTCTTCGTACATTTTTTTTTAATCACTCGACTGCCTCGGTTCGAACGAATGCCAAACACATCGAACTGAACGGATCTAGCTGAAACTTGGTACGTTTTCTTCCAAGAGATGCTACGAACTGAAAATAACCTCGATACGCACCAGCAGTGCCATCTCTCTGACTTTGCACGGACTTTTCACTCGACCCTCGTACTTCAACTGAACCTTAGTTTCGTAATCTTTACGGTCGCAGCTTTTTTGTGCTGAGTTTTACGGTAATTTTGATTCCGAAGACACGAATATCCGCGACGTGTAGGCTCCTCTCAGACGTCGACTGTGAGAATTTCGTCATTCGGTTTTAGTAAAAAGTTCCAAAAACTATTTTCGGATTCCTCTGCCGGCGAAATTGTGTGTTATTTCGATCTATGATAGAAATTTGACGGTTAATTTGTACAACACAACGAGGTTTGTTAAACAAATAAGGAGACTTTTCAAATTTCGCGGGCTACGTACATTTGATTTTCGATTTTCTTAAATGTTGGTCCACATATCCCCAACATATGTTGACGTTATCAGCTATTTTGCACATTCAGGTTGTTTTTGACAGATGTAAAGGTTATACGTGTTTTCGCGAGCTTGGCGATTCTTTGCTATCGATTTGTGGCAAAACCATTCATGGCTTTTGCATCATGATAATGCACCTGCTCATACATCGTTGCGTGCTCGTAATTTTTTGGCCAATAACAACACCGTAATCATGCCTCAGCCACCGTATTCACTGCACTTGGCCCCCTGCGACTTTTTTCTGTTCCCAAAACTGAAAAGACCGAAAGCGCGTATCAGAAGTGCCTCGAGAATTGGAAAAAGCGCTGGCACACGTGTCTTATATCTGGGGCGTTACACTTTGAAGGGGACAAAATAGATATAGGTGAAGAAATAAATATTTTTCGAGAAAAATAAAAGGTCACCTTATTTTTCGAACAAACCTCGTATGCTACTTTAGTGAAATTTTAATTCGTGCGTTTCATGCCAGCATCTCGTTTGGGAGGACTTCGATCAAGGTTTCTCCTTTTGTTCGTCGTATCTTTACGGTTTCTACTTAGCTTCACGATTAACGATCCTATGTGTCTTCGCCCAGAAAGCTGTCATGGAACAAGGCCATAAATTGATCGATTCTCAGCATTGGACGGCCACGATGCAATACGTATTTGCGGCTTGGGCCATCACCAAGGATCTACCGGAATGGGATAGTCAGGGCCGCGAAAACACAACGAAAAAGTGCTTTCGCGGACTGGCGAAATTTTGCAAACAGGCACTGCGAAATGGTAATTTCGTCGCGTCCACTCTCGACGTGTATTACAAAAAGTAAGTAGCCTTGTCGCTCCAACGATCTATCGCAGCATCTTCCACGCTTTCTTTCTCTTTTCACTTCGTCTTTTTTTTCTTACCGATACAGACTAGAAACGATGATACCTGACTGCGAGGACTTGAAAATTTGTCTTCGAACAGCGGACGAGGCGAAACTTTCTGTCTCCTAAGACACGAATCAGAATGAACGTTTATGGAATATTCACACACATATATATATACAACATATATACAACATATATGCACTATATATGTAATAACGATACGGAAAATTTTACAATACGTTGGACGTTGGGGAGTCGGATGTTTAATGCTCGAATTGACCTTTCCCTCTGGAATAACTATATCGAAATGTCGCAAAGAACGCGAGTCGCTAGCCTCGGTATAGGGGCCGTTTACACGACCGAAAAAAAAAACATCACACAGACGTGTGAAACCAAAAAATGTTACGGACCAAGCTTATTGTCGGATTGTTTCACGTTGAATGACAAAAAATTTAATCAACACGGACCAGTGTATTTAGTGTTCACCAGTGCAGTTAAGATTTAAATGACACGATAAAAAAGTTTCATGATTTTTTGTTTAATATCTAGGATAATTCGGCAATGATTCTGCCTGTTAAATTATTTAATTATTACCGTTGTCATTGCTTGACTAAGTATTCACGCCATGTTCCCGAGATAACAATAGACACAGCAAACGAGATTGTAAAGTGTTCTGTTGCTCAAGTTTTTGTACCGAGTAATAAAGTTTCATCGAATTTTAATTCCTTTTCAGCTTGCGCGAAAATTGGCAAGTATTTTTTTAAGTTTCTCGTACATTTGACGTATCTGATATTCAACCCTGAAGAAACCCCATAACCTTTTATGGGGGGTGTCCGCCGTGATTTCACCATCGTATTCAGGGGGTCAAAATCTATAAATCCATCCTGGGTGGGGGTGCGGGTCATTTTCAGACTAATTACTAAACTATCTTTTTTGCTCCCAACGAACAGTGAAGGCTTTTTTCAATATTTTCCGGCTGAGTTCCATCTCCGTGAAGAATGAAAATAAGGTAGGTAAGTATTATGTAATATTTTATTTTTTTTATTATATGTATTCCTCAGAGGTACGGGGTCCTCCCCTTTTACCATCCCCTCCTTTTTATTCCTTCCATTCCTTCCGACATTCACAATCCTTCCAGAGCTCCCTACATTTCCTTCCAGAGTTCCCCCGCAGAGTGTTGACCGCAGCCACTCTTTCCTAATGCACTACTGTATCGCATTTGCACGAGGGCCCAGGGAAACTGCGGAAAACCTGGGCCGTTACAGGCGGCTATATTTGGTTGAGTTTCAGTTGTATTAAACATCAGAAACTCAGACAAACTGCCTCCCGCTCAAAGGTTGACGCGCAAACCAGTGCACGGGCAAGCGGTCACCGCTCCAAGTATTGGCAGCCTCCAATGCTGCTTAACTTCAGTGACCGCCGAGCCCGCACACCGACCGCGCGCCCACCTCTGTCGGTTTGGTATTATGTAATAATACCAGTAGATTAAAAAAATGCAAATATTTTAAATAGAAATGTTTAGGTTATGATGATTAACTACTTTACAATATACTTTTAGAAGTAAATAGCGTAGAAAACGTTGTGTCTATACACTGAGCTGTGACAAATCTTTCGTTTCTATAGTCTGCAGATCTAAAATTATCAGAATATAGCCTTGAATGTTTTGTGGCTGTATAGTGCTTTTGGCGTGTAGCAATTTCCCGTTGCTTGCGAAGTTTTACGTTTTTAGAAAATAAATGAACGCCTTCGTTTCTGCATCTAACCCTACCTAATTGGACCAACACGGATCCATTCTTTACAATTTATTCACGACGAACGAACTATTTAGAGACAATTCAACAGTAGTAAGGTAAATGTCCCAATCATTGAATACTATCTTGTATTTTTATTATTTCTCATTCGCCTGCATGCATTTACTTATTTCTAAAAATTTCATTACATATATGGAACTTTTAGCTATCGAAATGTTACCTTACTTGTACAAAAAAGCTTTAATTAATAGAGAAAAAAATTATTTAATTAGCAACGGTGACCCGATTTGACGTCTCGTGGTAACTGCTTATCGTTTTTGCTAAGACGCGCCGCTTCATGCGTAAGGGCATAAAAAATTCAAAACCTGTCACTTCTCAAAAAGTAAAGGCGTTTCAGGTTCCTCAGGAAATTTCTCACAAATAACAATAAAAAAAAATATTTTAATTAATTATTTGTTAAAAAATACGGTGTTCGATAATTGGGACATAGAAAATGCCGTGTGTCCCAATTATTGGACACTCGAATTCTCCAAGATTGCGTCATTAAACGCATCAAAACATCGAGACAGTTAACGTGTGACAGATCGTGTGAATCGGATTTATTCAAACAAAAACTGTAAGTTCCTGAATAAACTTACCTTTATTTTTTTAATAATAACTCTAAGATCGTCAAATATATTTTTTATTTCTATTTTCGTGCAATAAACATAAAAAGAAAAGTAAAAAGAGAATATAACCTAAATGTAACCTAAAAATACGAATGTAATGTTCAATATTTTTTGCTCCGATATTTCAGGGACAAAATTTTCTCAATAAAACGGCATAAACATGGCGACAAAAAGACGTCGCTCTGCATATCGTGCGGAAGTTGTAAAAACCGCACTATATGCAGAGCGGGAAATAAAAAGAAAATCAAGCTGGAGTCGCAAAACAAGAAAGCTGCAACAAAATCAAACAAAAACAGAACATAAAAACGAGAAAGCTAAAAAGAACAATAAAATAAAGTTCGAGTTGAAAAGCAAAAATAAACTAAATGCGAATGAACCAAAAGCCTGTCAAAAGGGACTGAATATATATTTTTGTATTGTTACATGATTAATAAAAGATTATTCGAGTGTTTGATTTTGCTTTTATTTCTTAATATTGTACCCAAAATAATATTTTCAGAACGGAAAAAGAATTCTCGAGAGTGTTCAATAACTGGGACATGCCTGTTCGATATTAGGGACATAGGCAGTTCCAGCGTTCAATAATTGGGACATTTGCATGCTTTACATTGCTATTCTTTTTTCTTCATTTGAAATTTAAAAATAATTTAAAGGGTGATTTTTCGAAAGTAAAAATATCAAAGAATCATTGGAACATGAAAGCGATGGTTTTTTCCTTTGTTTTATATTTTTTCTCACCGAATTCAATCCCCCAGATCCTTAGCTGTTCAATAATTGGGACATTTACCTTACACGGCGAAAAATGGCCCCTGTTTTCTCCGTGTAGGAACACGGGCATAACCAAACCGAATGTCACTAAAGGTCATGTTCTGTTTACGTTATAATACAATATACCCTCGAGCGGGCGAAAGTGGCAGTTGGGTTCCCTATTAACCCTTCGAGTGCAAACCTTTTTTGTTTGTTTGTTTAATCGACACACGAAATTCTTTTTCGTCCATTTTTTTAAAATCACTCGACTTCCTCGGTTCAAACGAATGTCAAACACATGGAGACTAGATACAGGAGGCCACACTCGGCCTTTCAACTCGTCCCCAAAACGGTATCACGATAGATGGCGCTGGGGTGTTGCGGACTACGTGCATAGATATACGCAAACATGGGTCCGATCAGGGAGGCTAGCCTCCATGATATTACCATACGTAGGACGAGCGGCATCTATGCTGGAGCCATTTTTGGGGACGCTTTTTTCGGCGGCTTTGCACGGGAGTTTGGTCTCCTGGTATCTAGCTTCATATTTTCTTCCAAGAGATGCTACTAACGGAAAATAACCTCGATACGCACCAGTAGTGCCATCTCCCGGACTTTGAACGAACTTTTCAAACGACCCTCGCAAGCCACAACTCTATGCTCGACTCGCTCATCGGGAGGCTTCGCGAGTATTCTGAAAAATCACAAGGAAACAGCGCCCAAATTTTCATTTACAACATTCCCGTGTTTTTATGAAAAAAAAAACAATTTATTCGTTCGTCATCGCGCGTTTTTACATAATCTGGTCGACATTATTTTCAAAGGCACACATTTTCTTTTTTTTAATTTTTACAAATCAATCGTTCGTCACATTTCGTCGAGGTTGTCGGCCGTCACGCGTATGTCGTAGTATATTGCCACGTGAATGTTTTACCCGTTTGTTTCGTGTTTTTCAACCATTTACATTGGTCGTCGCGAGGGTAAAATTATTTTCTACGTTACGCGTAACGTTTCCTATTCTTCGTAATAAAATTTCTTTATAATTCGGGATGCGTCGGTGTCGCGACTGACTAACATTACAATAATACCGCTACAAAGTAAATCTTCTATTGGCAAGTTTAGAGAGAGAGTAACAGAGGCATTGAAGTAAACGTTTCGTATGATGAAGTTCGCTAAGTGGAAATGCAATGAAAATTCCTCGTTTAATTTCCCGATTGTATTTTTGACGCATCTAGCTTACGCATATTACTGACGCGTTTTTTTTTTACGGTCCTCATTAGAGGCGCATACCCTGCAAGCTGGGAAACAAGTTTTTGGACAATAATAAAATAAGGAACGAAAATACCGTAAAAGCATTTTGATTCCAATGAAGCGAACTTCAACACGACCGTTTCGTTTGCAGCAAACATTTCTCAAATCCACCGAAAATCAGCGGTTTCGAAAAATTTCGCGTTGAAGGAGGTAAAATCAAACGAATAAAAACGTAACTCGAGAACAAACGCACGCGCAATTTGACTTCATCTAAACAAAAACATTTAGGTGAAACAAAAACGTTATAAAGAGAAAGTTCACGTTCGTTCTTGCGTTCTCTTTGCACTTACCAGTGCACGACTCGTATGCAAAATATAATTTTACGAAAAAACAAATGCACAAGACGATTCGTAAAATTGTGATATTTTCACTCCGATATTGTCCGAGCCCCGAAGGATCTTTTATCCCCCGCGAGACGGTCTATAAAATTCTCGGCTTATTGAATAAAATTCGGACCTGTACGTTTTCAGAAGCATCTAGTAAACACACGCGTATAAACGTTCGAATAGCCACGCTAAATGACATCCTCCACTATTCAACAGACGTACGCGCAATTGTTAAAAATAACAACAAATTAAAACTCCGTACTCTATGCGAGAAAAAAAGGAAAAAATATCGTACAATTCATGGGTCACGGTCAGCGAAGGATTCGATTGTACAATTCTTTTTTTTTCACAAAGGGGCTGCTTAAAAACTGAATACTCGTGTAAAATAACGCCTCATCGCAGATCCCATTTTGCTTCTCGTATCTTTACTCGCGCGATTCGGCATCATTAAATAATAACAATAATAATAAACATTAAAATACACACTATTTAAAAAATACCTAATAAGATAAAGCTGCAAATTGAATACTGTGGTGATAAACGTTTCGGATATTGTGAGAAATCCTTGCAGATAGTTTGACGGGCCTCTCAGTCTGCTTTCGCCGGTTGAACTCTCGGATATAGCTGAAATTGAGAAGAGATGAACAGAGATTACGGGTTAGTTTTTATAATGATAAGATTTATTTTCGCGAGTAAGATAACGTAATGCCGAAGTGTTCAGCGTTGGAAGGCAATTTATTTTTGTTGACTTTTGTTTGAATTTCGAAAGTTGATTTATGAGTTTAGCAATTTGGAAGTTGAATTTTGAAATTTGAAAGTTGAATTTAGCATTTTGAAAGTTGAATTTAACATTTTGAAAGTTGAATTTTGAATTTTGAAAGTTGAATTTTGAGTTTTAAAAGTTGAATTTTGAATTTTGAAAGTTGATTTTCGAATTTTGAAAGTTGATTTTCGAATTTTGAAAGTTGAATTTTGAATTTTAAAAGTTCAATTTTGAATTTTGGAAGTTGAATTTTGAATTTTGAAAGGTGAATTTTGAATTTTAAAAGTGGCGTTTTGAAAGGTGAATTTTGAAATTTGGAAGTTGAATTTTGAAATTTGAAAGTTGAATTTTGAAATTTGAAAGTTGAATTTTGAAATTTGAAAGTTGAATTTTGCAAGTGGCATTTTGAATTTTGCAAGTGGAATTTTAAATTTTGAAAGTTTAATTTTGAATTTTGAATTTTAAAAGTGGCGTCATGAAAGTTGAAATTTGAAAGTTCAATTTTGAAAGTTGGAATTTTGAAAGTTTAGTTTTGAATTTTGAATTTTAAAAGTTAAATTTTGAATTTTGAAAGTTAAATTTTGAATTTTCAAAGTTGAATTTTGAAATTTGAAAGTTTAATTATGAACTTTAAAAGTTAAATTTTGAAACTTGAAAGTTAAATTTTGAAATTTGAAAGTTGAATTTTGCATTTTGAAAGTTGAATTTTGAAATTTGAAAGTTAAATTTTGAATTGTAAAAGTTGAATTTTGAAATTTGAAAGTTAATTATTGCATTTTGAAAGTTGAATTTTGAATTCTGAAAGTTGAATTTTAAAAGTTGTATTATGAAATTTGAAAGTTGAATTTTGAAATTTGAATTTGGAAATTTGAAAGTTGAATTTTGAAATTTGGAAGTTGAATTTTGAAATTTGAAAGTTGAATTTTGCATTTTAAAAGTTGAATTTTGAATTTTAAAAGTTGAATTTTGAATTGTGAATTTTGAATTTTGAAAGTCGAATTTTGATTTTTGAAAGTTGAATTTTGATTTTTGAAAGTTGAATTTTGATTTTCGAAAGTTGAATTGTGAATTTTGATTTTTGAATTTTGAATTTTCAAAGTTGAATTTTGTTTGTTGATTTTTGTTGAACCAAGTTGTTTTGGTTGAGTCACGCTACGCGAAACGTTTGTGCGTTTTCGGGATAAAAATCATGGAATACAAAAAATAAGTCTGAAGATACGTTTAGGCGACAACAAAATTTGATTTTTATAATTTTTTCACCACCTTTACTACTGCTGGGTTCTACATATTCTTTTTTAATCTTTAAAAATGGCGGACGTATGGCACGGTCTTCTAAACTGCATTTTCAACACTGACGTACTGCTAAAAAACTTCCAGCTATACGTCGTTCTGATGAAATTTGGTTTAAATCTTTCTAACCTTATTGTCTGAACATTTTAAACCGTTAACAAAATAGTAAAAACAAATCATGAGAGCTTTGATTTGACATAAAAAAAAATCAGACTGATGAGCGTATTTCAACCATGAAAAAAACCTCGAAAATCAGATATTTTTCGACTTGTTACACTGTGATCCCTTAAGGCCGGAGCCTGAATTCGAAGGTCCCAAAAATTGTTTTTTGTTTTGTTTCACATTTATTGTTTCACGTTGAAACATTGTTTTGGTACTTTTCAAATATACATGAAAAGATACCTCGATGATTACCGGGCTGACTTGTTTCATTCCCTTCTAAAAAATTTCCCGAAAAACGCTTTTTTGGACCTTCTAATTCTTGTCGTAGGCAGTGACGCAATGGCGATGTAAAAGCTCAAAGGAGCAACAGATGTGCGGAGTTGAAATTTTTGCAGAGTGTGTCATTCCGTCTCGAGAAGAATCTTCTTCGTTGGGTTCCAACGATGCAAAAGCTTCAACACGACGGGATAATCCTCTTACCGGGCGTTGATTAATCGTCTTGGATACTTACGCCCAATAAATTTCGGGGTACATAGCCCTCCCGATGTCCGAGTTTGCTCCACCACCATTCTCTCTCGTTATCGTCGCCTTTGCGAAGTATAACCAGCGAGTCGCCATTTTTCAGTGTCAGCTCGTCGCTGTGCTGCGCTTCGTAGTCGAATACCGCGTAGACTTGTCCATTATTCATAATGCCCAATTTCTCCTGAACACCTGCGCGTGGAAAACGAGTTTTGGAGAAATTTCGTCTTTCGGACAAATCCGAAAAAATGAGGAAGCGAAGAAAAAAAAACCAAGCAAAATATCAACTCACTGTACAAATATTCGGAACATCCGTCGAAACCCTCTTCGTCCTCTTCGCACTTCTCCGCAGCAGTCTCGTGATCCGAGAGTGTCGTAGCGAATATGCAGGCACCGTGCTCCACGAGGAATCTAACCATCGCGAGGTTGTTGCAACTTGCGGCACAGTGAAGAGGAGTCCTGCAAAAATTTACCATATTGGATGGTATGTCTACTAAATGTATATGATATTTCATAAATTTAAAAATTCAAAGATATTCAAATGAGAGTACTACCTGTATGATTGTTTATCATGATTTGTTATTCCCTGACCTCCTGAAATGACTTCTATCGAAGAAAATATTTCACCTACATGGAGATTCGAACCTACGACCTACCTATCTATAATCAGGCACGCTGCCACTATGCTACCGGGTACTTATGATATTTCGTTCCTAGATTTGGCATAACGCATAAAAGTAATTCCAGCTGCATTTCCGAATAGCTGCTACCTCTCATATACGTGGAATTTTGCACAGATTGCTTTTTTGATAATATATGTCACTGCTTAAATGGATTTTTGGCGCGGCCCAATAGTTTTCGAAATATCGCATTCTAAAAACTGATAAATGAATGCGCTAATATATCTATATCGATCATAGCGTGCCACCGCTGTCTCTACTTTATTGACAAATGATTTACGTCTTCACTATACGATTACCATAATGTTGTTCGTATAGTCACTTTTCGTAAGATCTTGTAACAGTTTATACTCAACAAGTGTTAATGTCAACCATATAAATAGTACAAACTTGCACTGAGAAAAATGTCCATAGTATTTACAATATAAAAAAAACGCCCATGGTAAAAGTGGGCATGGTAAAATTCATATAGCTTATTGCTACCGCAATCATAATATGGTTAACACAACTATAAGCGTCTATCTAATCATGCCGTTTTGGTAGTGTGTTTTTTTTATCTAGTATCCCTGAAATAACTATTAACTACTGTGAAAGACTTTACAATATCGATATAGTTGATTCAGTTAATATTTTTACAATAGTTAGTAGTTTGTTCCGGGATAACAGATAGTCGAGGACGCCACCAAAGTTGCATGTTTAGATATATTTTTCGCTTATAGTTGTGTTAACGATATTATGATTACGGTGCCAATAAACTATACAGGATTTTACTATCCTCTCTTTTGACGTGGGCGTCTTTCATAAATACCATGTAAGTACAGCAAGTAAGTAAGTAAGTAAGTAAGTAAGTAAGTAAGTAAGTAAGTAAGTAAGTAAGTAAGTAAGTAAGTAAGTAAGTAAGTAAGTAAGTAAGTAAGTAAGTAAGTAAGTAAGTAAGTAAGTAAGTAAGTAAGTAAGTAAGTAAGTAAGTAAGTAAGTAAGTAAGTAAGTAAGTAAGTAAGTAAGTAAGTAAGTAAGTAAGTAAGTAAGTAAGTAAGTAAGTAAGTAAGTAAGTAAGTAAGTAAGTAAGTAAGTAATCAAGTAAGTAAGTAAGTAAGTAAGTAAGTAAGTAAGTAAGTAAGTAAGTAAGTAAGTAAGTAAGTAAGTAAGTAAGTAAGTAAGTAAGTAAGTAAGTAAGTAAGTAAGTAAGTAAGTAAGTAAGTAAGTAAGTAAGTAAGTAAGTAAGTAAGTAAGTAAGTAAGTAAGTAAGTAAGTAAGTAAGTAAGTAAGTAAGTAAGTAAGTAAGTAAGTAAGTAAGTAAGTAAGTAAGTAAGTAAGTAAGTAAGTAAGTAAGTAAGTAAGTAAGTAAGTAAGTAAGTAAGTAAGTACAGTAAGTAAGAGCAGAGTTCCTCTTAGTGCAGCATTAGTATTTGTGCGCCGACTTTGTGATATAGCTAAATTAACCATATCGAAATTGTAGTCTTTCACAATAGTGCATAGTAATTTCGGAGATACTAGATAGTCAAACACGCCACCAAAGTCACATGTTTATCTATACTTTCCGCTTATAGTTGTGTGAATAATATTATAATTGCGTTGACAATAAACTATAGGGAATCCGACTATACTCTCTTTTAGCATGCGCGTTTGTTGTAAATACCATGCACTTTTCTCTCAGTGAACCTATGTGATAGCTAATAGTCCAGTAAATGAGACGAATACGCAACACTTATAGCGCAGAATTCGGATTTTTGACTGGAGCTAGATGGTTGCATAGCGAAAGTAACCCCAATGATATTTCGCCCCGCAACTCGCCTCAACCCTAATAAATAGGGGTTGAAAACTGAAAAATCGCCGTATCTCGATAATGAACAGGCCGATCAAAAAATGTTTCGAACAATAGTCATTTGGAATAATAAAATACGTATAAAGTTATCTGACGTCCAACCCCCTATCTTTGAAAATAGCGGCGCAAAAACGATTACAAAATTCTGGGTCAGTGGTGCTCTCGCGTTTTTGTGCCGCTATTTTCAAAGATAGGGGATCGGATGTCGGATAACTTTATACGTATTTTATTATTCCAAACAACTTTTGTTTGAAACATTTTTCGATCGGGCCATTAATTATCGAGATACGGCGATTTCTTAGTTTTCAACCCCTATTTCTTAGGGTTGGGGCGAGTGGAGGGGCAACATTTCATTGGGGTTACTTTCAGTATGCATCCATCTAGCTTTAGTAAGAAATTCGAATTTTACGCTAAAAGTGCGGGATTTTCGTCTATTTTACTGGACTATAACGTTCTCTTCAATGGTGAACATAAAAACTAAGGAGAGAAGTAAGCTCCAATTAGAACATAATTTGGTTACTTGCGTCTCAAAAATAGACTTATGATTCGACAACTTATTAAAAAATAAACAGGCCCAGCCTTCTCACGGAAATTGTTGTATTTTTAGGGTAGTGTAGGACCTACAATCCTTGCTTTTTACTTTCAGCTGGCTTGCGACCGCGACCCCCCTGGGGGTCGCGACCTACACGTCGAAAAACACTGAAATAAACATATGCGCCAGAAAATACTTTTTTTGCCAAATGTTGCGTTCAAAATGGCGGAAATATTCGGCAAATCTGTTTTTGACGCGTTAGTAACGCGTTTGATAAATAATCGTATATTTCAATAATCTTCGTTCTCCATATCTGACTATTCCGCGGGGAATTACGACGGCGGCAATGGACTCGCGGGTTCTGTACAGTGCTATGCGAACGTTTATTTCTGACGACAAGAGCTTCGTCATTTTCAATCAAATAATTTTGTGGAGTTGAAATATACGGGGGCAAGATGAGCGTGACAAGGCTTTCTAGTGGCTGTGGCACCCTATGGAGAAACCATTTTTCTTTCACGCATGACTAGAGAGAGGGGGAGGGCGAGAGCAAGCGAGAGAGCAAACTCCTGAAACTATTTGCCAACAATGCTAACCTCATTTAAGGGGGGAGATACCTTTAGGCAAGGAAAAAATTTGCCGATTTTCATGATTTTTATTTAAAAGGAAAGATTTCTTTATCATTTTTGAGAATTTGGGTATGTTTTGTTACAACTATTGGCGGTCACATGGTATTTATTATTTTTCGTAATCTTTAAAAATGGCCGAGGTATGGCACGGTCTTCCAAAATGCATTTTTTAAATTGGCATAACGTCTTGTTGAAAACCTAATCGATCGATTCTGATGAAATTTGGTACAAATCTTTTCAACCTAATTGTCTAAAACAAGACTAAATATTTTTGAAAATAAAAAAGTTCTTTTTTATTGCAAAATGTAGCCATTTTTTTCGAAAAATTCAACAGCCCAAAGTAGTAATCCAACATATCCTAAGACTCGAAAGTGGCGAAGAAAACTTTCCTTAAGAAATCATGAAAACCGGCTATTTTCCTCCTCCCCCCTCCTTAAGGGTCGTTCATATTGGGATGCTGAATAAGTTCGCGCTGTTTTTCTCGTGTAAATGAATGCTTCAATTGAAAACTCATTCCTAATGCTTTTAAGGAGTTACGTAGGTTTGAAAACGTCGAAAAACCATTTTTTAATTTTATTACCCAATAGTACAATATGCCTAGAATATTCTCTCAGAGTTTTAAGGGCGGATATACACCTAGGAGCCGGAAAAAGGTCATTTTTGTAATTTTTTCAAGGAAAACTATTTGAAATTTCGGATTGGGGTTTTAATTATCTCAAAGTATCTACATTAAAAAATGTGTTTAATTTTCTTTATTTAAAAATATCGAAAATATACAAGGATATTGTATGATCCTTGGAGCGTCGTAAAAAAATCGGTACCCAAAATTTGTCGAAAACCAATGAACCGATTGCCTTGAGGTTTTTTGTGGTTATTCTATACACCATACCGTACTTGTCATAGCCGATTTTGTGAATATCGATTAATGACAAAATGGCGGACGTTTGAACATGAATAGCGATTTTTGGGCCAAAAAATGGACAAAAAATGACAAATCAACAAAAAACGGTGCGTTTTAAGGGGTTACCCCACTTGAGATTTTTTTTATTGCATTTTTTTGAAGTATAAGTATCTGAGAATATGTCCTGAAAATTTCAAGTCGATCCGAACAAAATTGACTGAGATATGAGCGTTGAAAGAGAAGAATCCGTGAATTGAAGAACTGAAATTGAAACTTTAAACGCGTTTTTCTCAAAATGGCATTTCTGAAGTCGGTGACCAAGATTACTCGAACACTAATGAACCGATCTTCTTGAAATTTTGCAGGCTTATTTAATACATAAAAATGTAGTCTTTAATCGTTCGATTTTTTTTTCGAAAAAAAATGGCCGTTTTATAGCCGAAAAACGGCCGTTTTTTTTTTCGTTAAAATCGAACCATTAACTTTGACTGTCCGCCATTTTGTGAAAAATGAATATTTTTTAAAATCCTTCGATCAAAGACTAGTTTATACTTATATTTGACTAAATCCATCCGCATTTTTTTTTCAGATGATCCACTTCGCCGCAATGTTGGTCACCGCAAACCGTGTATATAAAAACATTATTTCATTGACGGCCATTTGCCACTAAACAATGTAATATTTTTCAATAAAAAAATTGCTGAAAGTTCTTCAAGATGTGTTCTTTAAGATGGTATATTGATCGATTAAAAAAGTTTTGTAGTTTTCTTTAAAAAAATTCATGAAAAAGGCCTTTTTTTGCGCTACAAGTGGGGGTAACGCCTTAAACATACACAACGCGTTCATTAAGTTTTTTAAATTCCCAGTCCTTTATACGTATTTTCAGGTTTTGATTGACATTGTTGAAAAAGCAAAAATAAAAATCAAAGTTGTGGAAACAAACGACAAATGGAATCTACTAAGAATAAACGTTAATTATAAGGAAAACAATTTAGACCGCACAAATTTGTTCATACCTCATCTATTCCAATGGCGAAACCAAATAAAAATATTCAAACGTTCGAGCAAACGAGAATACAATTTACGGAAATAATAATTCTCATTCTGCCCGGGGGATCAGGAGTGAAAAATACTCGATCATTTTCCATTTGCATAGCTCTCACAAATATTGGGTCTGTTCGTTTTGGCTCAGATTCTATGTTTGTATCGAAAAATCTGCGGCTTTGCACAGCTGTTCGGACCTGCGTTTGATTGGCTAACTTCTACCTAGCAGCGCTGCGGGTGGCAAAAGTGAGAACTACCATTTTGTCTCATTATCCGAGTCACTTCCCATCTTAGGAGTTTCCAGACCTGTGTGTAAAACCGTGAACGAGACTCACCATCCATCGCTGTCCTGAGCGTTGACGTCGCATCCGAATTCAACGAGAAACTTTACGATCTCGAGATGTCCGGCGCATATGGCGTTGTGAAGTGCGGTGATACCTTCGTCATTGGCCGAGCTCGGATTGGCGACTTCCTTGGCAGTTTTCTTGACGAGTTCGAGTTCGCCCTCGAGGCTTGCATCGAGTAGCAACGCCAACGGGTCGAACGAGACCCGTCTCGATAAGTTTGCTTTACCCGTGGTTGACTTTAAATTGCCCTTTTTCCGTCTAACGACGTCCGTCGTTGTTTTGCAATCTAAATCCGTCTCGGCTGGCCGTCTGTCCGTCTCGGCTTTGTTGTTCTTCACTTTGTCCTCGATATTTATGACGTTCAGAGCATCAACGATGTCCGAATCTTCGAGTTTGTCGTTGACTGACACTTCGTCGCAAATACCAACGTTCACGCTGTTCAACGATTTCTTGCAATTGTCCGTCGTGTCCGGTTGGGTCTGCTGCTGCTGCTGCTGCTGCTGTTGAGGTGACTGTGGCTGCTGGGACTGTGGCTCGCTTTGCATAAGATCAGCTGGTATCGCGGTCTCGGGAAACAGAAAAGCCGGTGGCATCTCAATACGACGATTGATCGATACGTGCACGTTGGACTTTGCGTAACGTAATCTCGGCTGCTCCGAAAGCGGAGCTTTCTTCAGTGTCAAAGGACGCGCCTTGATTATCTGGTGATTCGTTGCCGGAGTCTCTATGGGTGATTCCGGTGGTTCGGACGTTGGGATCGGCGGAATTTCGTCTTCCTTTTCCGGCCTGCGCGCAA